>SJOL01004910.1:173423-239912 GCA_004794785.1 Opisthorchis felineus | reverse complement strand
ATATATATATATATATATTCATAAATGACAAACAACGAAAACTGTTTACACCACGAGTGTTACGATCAACAGTATCATCAACGAAAACTACATTTGGAATCAACTGAGCAGCCATACCGTCCTAACTCAGGCTCTCTAGATGCTCACTGCGTTCAGTGAGCAGTTAAGATATGCGCATTCATATAAGTTACTAGGCTGACTTCTGCTAACGCGTGATAACTTCAACGTTCCGCCCTACCGCAATCCTGATGAGTGGGACGAAGATCAGCATCTTTGGTCAGTTTATTGAATTCATTCGTTATACAGATTGTAGCACCCTGTAACGGGTGTAGCAGAAGATAGTGGTGAGACTTTGTGCACAGTACAAGTAAGCAATAGTAAGTACAAGAAGATCTACGGGATACGGTGGTCACTTGACAGACTTAATTGATGGAATTTGCACATGGGTAATTTCAGAAATACCACATTATCTGATTTTTGGAGAACAAGGTTCACTTGAAACGTGGTCCGGCTCAACAGTAACATACTGCATATTCACATTACTCTCGTTTGAACAGTCGTCTTCCTATCATGGCGTAAATATTCTGGTGAGTCCACACCAAATGGGAGGAAGCACTGGACTCGAGTGCCCCTCTTATTAGAGCTCATCAGCACTGCTTGGCCCTGCCGGGGTTCGGACTCTGCACATCTGACATGCGGAGTAGTGGAGTAGTGGTGAAACGCACGCCTCGCATGTCAGATGTCCGGAGTGCAAACCCCGCCACGGCCATCGGCAGTGCTGATGGGCGCTAATAAGAGCGGAACTCGAGTCCAGTGCTTCCCCCCCTTGGATGTGCGCCAGGACAGGAGGACGACTGTTCAAATGAAAGTGATGTGAATGTGAATAATACATATCCCGCAAACCCCAAAACAAGATGACACACTTCCTTGCACAGACCCGGTCAGTCGTTGCAGGTTGTCAGTTGATGGATCAGTATTGATGGACGAGCGAAACTACACCGAGTAAATAAATGCCTGGCCTAAAGTTAGACTGTCTGGTTGTTCACATAGTCACCTGCAAAATCAGGGAGGCAATGCTAAGCGAATTCGACTTTGTTCCTCCTGATGTTGTAAAAACTGTGACGAATGACCTAGAATTTCATTGGTCTGTGAGGCAAACCTTGTCAGAATTTACGAATGTTCAAGCTCAGTTTGCACCTTCATTGAGCTTTGCAACCCTCAATGCTCCTTGGAATCACTCAGATGTGATCTGCTACATAGGTATGCATATCACCAAAAGGTCTACGACTACTTTCTCCGAGCCCACACCGTCCTCTGCACCGCATCTGTAATGTCATATAGTTTATCCAAATAAACCGACCGTTTTGTTGCTTGCTAATAGTTGTTGAGACGGAGAAACAGTTAGACAATCGGTGAGCAGAGCTATGAAGTCTCATTTGAAGCAAGAACCTCTACAGGAGCCTGCCGGTTGGGTCACATAAGCTAGTTTGTTAGTTCGTTCTTAAGCTCGATAACTTGCTAAGAAAGCCCAGACCGGTAATTGAACCAACCACTCAGATTATACAGGGTTTTGGTTGCTTGTCAACCTTCTTATCTCTGACATTTTTTCTCTGCTCTTAAAAACAGGTGTCTCCAGAAAGTTGGAAGCTCATATATCCTGGTTTATCACCATCAAACGCTACACTGAATGAAGCATTGTGTTAGGTTACCATAATTGGTACCTTCTAGCTGACTAAGCTAGATAATCAAACTCAAGGCAACTGTTTTTCTTGTCTTAGACTATGGGAGACTGATCAGAGTACACAATTGTTACACGTTCTCATAAAAACAAAGCCGCGTGTTACCCACTCCACATCCAGCCGGTGATTACATGTGTCAACCAACATAAGCTCGTCGAGTGAGACAGGAGAATAGTTCCGTTATTTTGAGCGACGTTTTGAAACTACTGGCTAGAAAAGAAGAAAGTTCTGGGGACGAAATAAATATTATACAGTCAAAGATTCCCCCAAGTTTCCCCATATAACATTTACGTTTTGAGAAGTTACTACTCTGTTCGCGTTCGGAGACAAATTACCATCCTATAAAAATGTCTTCTCTTGTCGCTCAACTTTATATGCGATAGATTGTTTCACTGCTCGGTTGCTTGAAAAGCTGTATTAAAGAATGAAACTATAACAGTGCATAAATCTAAATCTACGTGTAGTTATTTAATCATAGATATTCGTAATATAAATGGGGAAAACTGACAAAATAACTCGGCGAACTCAAGGTTGTTTGAAAGATTTACAATAGTGGAATTTACTTACAGAATATCCAGATGCCGTTTTCGTCTCAACGGCCGACATCCGATGACTCAAAAGCTTCCTTCGACTGTAGAATAAAAGATTGCGTAAGTGGTAGCGTTCATCTAAGATTAGGTGATCATATTCAGAGAGACGATGGCGTGTGGCGAACTACGGTGTTCTATCAAATGTGTTCTACAAGTTGGGTTCATTTGCATTTTTGTTTGAATGTCACCAGCAAGGTATTTGAAATGTTTCACATATATAAACATTGATTCAACATTAACACAGTACAAACAACGGTTCATTTGTAGCACATAGAGAAGGTTTGTTTTTGGAATCGATCAGCTGGATTTTCTAGCACATCCTTCAACAAGTGAATGCAGTACTCCGTGTAAGCCAGTTTTTCCATGCCGCTTCAAGACTGACTGAAGTAAAAGCCCTCACTTTCACTGCTCTAGTGTGGTAAATTTAAGGATGTTGAACGGAACCAAGGATAATGCGTAATGACCAAGTTATTCAGCTAGTTTTGGGCAATGCGTTAACGCATATTCTCGCTCGAATATTATGGACTATCAGCGTGAAGCACTAATCGACTTGATGCCTATACAAAATACTTCCACTGATGGAGAGGTTTGGAGACCTTTATAATTAGTGCGTGTATCGCGAACGTGCGGGACAACCCCATAGAAATTATGCTACTAACTGAATGTGGAGTAATATATAGAGGCAATATTTTTGTTGTACACTGTCTAAAAACCACAACGTGGGCTACTACAGGTCGAAAATCGTGCACCTTTTTTTTGGGAGGGGGAAATGTTGTGACTAGCCGAGCCTTAACTCATGATAATTTTAGGCCCTGGCTCTCCGGGACGCCCCAATCACTGTAAATTATTGAATGAAATAGTAAATTTGCCTTATTGTACCAACTCACTTGGATCAACTACGTTACGGGACAAAATTCAAAACGTTTAACCACGTGTTAATACGTCCTCCCTGGAGTGCTGCATAACGGTTATTTTGCCCTGTGTTCTTTCCTACTTTTAACAAAACAGTAGTTCGTTTCAAGTACCAAATTATGTGTACAATTCTGGGGAAGGGACGGGAGATAACTTACCGAATGTAGCCGAGGCACGAGCCCAGAAGTAGAATTACCAACGAGCACGCAACGGCAGCACCGACGAATGCATATAAATGACTGTTTATTTGTGTACATTCTGTGAGAAAAGGTGACGAACCAAAGCCGCAATGTGAACAAATGTGCATGCGCAGAGCCTAGGTACAAACATTCGGCTTGGGAATAAAAAGCCCTTGTAACGGACACATTGTGGTAAGCATCTCCTTTCAAGATAAAGAACGTACTTGCCATAGGGTGAAATTTAGTGTTTAATGATGCGAATCAATGCATTTGGTTGCAATTTCAGATACATCATCCTCATCGTGACTCGTAGGGGCATATCTGTATACTCCTAAATTGTAGGTGAAACTTTGTAATAAACATCCATTGGCCACCACCAGGGCAACGATAGCTGCTCCAAAGTACTGCTCATGTGATCCTTCAATTCTCTTGTAGTGTATGGAAAACAGGATAGGAATTATCCAGTCCCTGTCCGACTTAGCAGTAAGCTCACAGAACAAGTTCAGCTCAAACCACAAAAATGTGGAATGGAAAATTTTAGGCTATTAGTAGTCGATTTGAAATTACGTGGAACCGTTCCACCTACTCTGCGTGCCGACTGTTATAACTCACACACTTTCCCAGTTAAATTAGCCTATTCCCAAAAGTTTTCCAAAACGGTTGTATTTAATGTCTTTACAAGCCAGGCAGCGCAAAACAACTTAATTCCTTTGAACGGATAATGTGGAAATGCAAAAAGGGAACCTCCAGCTAGTTAATAAAACTTGATTCCCTTAGTTCAAGTTTCTGTCAGTTTGTGCAGTATGCTTCTTCAACCACAGAAGACCACAGTGTAGAGACAAGACCTTTGATTCCAGACTGGATACTGCCTCAAAATCCCTCAAGTTGCCCTAAATTCCGTTCTGACAGTAACCCAAGCCCTTACACTTCCACTATCTTAAACGTCTACTCCAATGGAAAGATTCGTTATACTTCCAACTTGACACACTATCCTTTTTATACAACGCCTTGTTCAAAGCCCACCAAGCTCTGTATTTTTGCACTAATATTTACACACAAAAAAACACGTAAATCGACTGCGTTGTGTCTTAAGTGATGCGCATGTTTGCGAGTCATCTGGTGGAGCAACTGTTTTTTTCATCCGCGTTTCACAGCTATCTTCACTCTTGTTTCACTGCTATTTGTTGTATACAACGATAACCTAACACCTGATGAGACATGTAGTTCGCCTTCATTTCCGATTTTTTCATTGGAATGTACATGACTACTTATTACAGTTATTTAATAAACTAAATCTCCGGAAATATCTGATGCGGTTAATTGATTATTATTTTGTTGAGTCCAGTGCATGCAGTTCGTTAGTGTAGATAAAAGATGCATATCGTGGGGTGTTAACATCTTTCCCAGTTTCCTCAGCCGCAGTAAAAAAACATGTCCAATATAAGCGAAACAATATGTAACGAACAGAAAACAAACAGTTAAGGTGAACCAACCAATGGAGGCTAAGTGTTGCTTTAAAAATCAGCTATGATTTACCAAATTTGGCTTTCTGAAATGTAACCATACAATATTTTCCAGTGATCTAACAAGCCGAAAATACTGTGCTTGAAAATTTCCAAGTGCTTAAGGCTGTTTGAATTTAAGGGACTTAATTTTGTAGAACAAATGAAGTTTTCGACCAAAATAGAAGTGTTAGAACAGTGAATCCGGTCGACAGCCTAGTGGGAATTCTCAATAGCATTACACTACTTGTAACCTGGAATGCAAACGATGCCCTCAAGGGACGAGCTGTCCTATGATGTCGGACACCATGAACTGAACCTTCAGCCTTGGATGGATATCATGATCATCTTGTACAATTCTAAGATTATTGTTGTACTATAGCTGTACATACGCACACACACACAACGTAGTATAGCACTTCCGTATGCATCAAGAGGTGTGAATGAATGAGACCTTATTTAGTCTGGAGAAAATTGATGTTGACATAGCTGGTATCAGAGTCTTGTTGTCAAGTGGTGTGAGATAATAAAAAAAGAATTTCCTACGGTGGGACTGATTAATTCGCGAGACTGTCGATTTTAATGAATGATGCTTTGGTACCCAATGCTCTGATGACGAAAAACCTAAAAATGGCTCGTTGAGCGGAGATGGTTGACTGAGTCCTTTAAAAATGTTACGGCAGTCCGTCCACACACACACGAGTGTGTGTTAGTACTTCGGATTCTTAAATCTTGGATAGCTCAGTGAGAAGTCTGGGCCTGCCCTGTCTTCTGCGTGAAGTGGCAGTCAAACATTTTTTATGGTCATATGCCATTGAATACTCCTCACTCTCAGTGCGAGAAAAAGTTAAGTCCAGTATAACCATTCACTGATCGTCAAACAACTTCAGCCTCACTCTGTCACTGTCTGATTCAGCACTAACTCCAAAAAACAAGCTGCAAATCGATGCATCTGTTTTAGTCTTTCTTGAACGCCCGCATATTTACGGGGTTACGCGGACCCAAATAGCAAAACATGCAGTGTTCAGGTTTGAGCTTAGATAAATCTCAGTTTCGCTGCAAGAGAGAAACTCTTTCGCATAACATAAAGCACTCATGCAGCACCGCGATTGCGTCTCGAAGATATTCAGTGGACTTTCTTTTGTCTGATATGACGAGGGCGAGACAACTGATCAGTATTAGCAGACAGCCCACTACCGGTTTTACCCTGATCGGACTCACGTGACCGGCGTATTCCTCAGAATCTGATAGGTATATCAACTAGTTTGGAAGTTCGATATTAAGCCCATATTCATGCTGAAGCATATGAAAATCTATTCTCTTGTAGTGCTCATGGATTCAAGATGGAAACTGTGTATACTGGCGCGATCGTTTTTTCATTCCAAAAGAATCCAGCTTTCGCACCCAGTAAAGCAATCGTTCTCGTCAGGCAGATAATACAGGCCCATCCGGGTAGAAGACATTTTTGGGAGGGATGCACAACATAGCCTCATTTCTTCGTCTAAATCATTAATCGAGGCAACATTTTCCTTGTGTGCTTCTGTTCATGGAAATGTGACATGGGCAACTGGATAACTGAAACGGAGCAGTACATCTTTTTTGCTGGCCAACTCTGTTAGGCTATGGTGTCTTACGTACAAATCTCTCAGAAGAGTGAGAATGAGTACCGCCTCCAGCATCCCGTATTGAGATATCATCATGGTAAAATTCCTTTTACTGGGAGATGGTGCACTGCGTAGCGGCTGAAGAAGAAGGTTGTTGTGTATTATCCAAGGATATGACTGCTATTCAGGTGGGGTCACTGGTAGACAGACTAGGGAGTTTTGTTTTTCAAGCAGACAGGATTTGTCGGTTATACTCCAGTGACGAACATAACTTACCAGAAGAATGCTGAAATTCTGGGAGATGGCATTTATCGGTTCCTTCCGGCGCCGACTTCATACGCATGTTTGCGCCAATGTGAGATTGATCCAATATGAAATCTTCCTCTCCGGTGGTGGCGTCCTGTGAAGGAGTCACCAGAATCATTGGCGCCGCAGACGATGGTTCTGGAAGGTTTTCTTGTAAACATCTTGGGCCAGAATGGGTCGATGGACATCTAAATGTTAGTAAAAAATATTTTTAGGAAATGTTCAGTCACTCTTGAGGGAAATAGAAGGACAGGGAATGTGTTGGGGAATGCCTCAACATTTTTCTAAAGCTATTATTTCAATTAGGATAATAGTAGAGGGATACTAAAGTTCTGATGGTTTCCGGACACAAGAATCAATAAAATCCACTCCTAAACTGGGCATACTGGTCGTTTTTCGGCCTTAATTTCTCGCCCACAGAAGAAATGGATCGTCGGTAAGGATCACAACCGGGTTGTAACCTGAGGCAGAAAGGCTTATCACCCCGCGTGGCTATCATTCATTTTGGTCGGCAAGCTATCTAGAAGGCATAAACTACTTTCTGATATTTAAAGCACACGTTTTCCGGCTTCTGATAGTAGTCTAACCAGAAGACCTTCCATGTATCTCACACGCTAGGTGATCCATTGACTGAAGTGTGCAAGCTGATGTTCATTGTTACATCTACGATTTCCAAAGTATCATGTCCCACAACATTTTGTTTGGTTTCAGCGCTGTAAAACCACTTAGCTGCACTTGACTGACCCGGATGAATTAGCATCATTCAGATGACGTCAAATAGCTTAAACCCATGCTTAAAACCAAACTGCTGATCAGTCGCTCCCGACCGAAAGGTTAAGTGTTGAAACTATTGGTGTAGAGGCCGAGGGTGCAAAACTCTGAGTTTTTGTGAGATGCGCACTGCTGATGATTCTTCATAAGCATGAAACATCCGTACAATGTTTCTTGACATTTCAGCATAGAATGACCTCGCCAGAAAATAAGAGGAAGTGAGATCTATAGAGGTAGTACACTATTCATTAGTTGCTGAAAACTCTTCGACAGCCCACGACCGGTTTTGACCTTCTTGGGGCCAATCAAGTAGGCGCAGTCGCCGAGTCTCCGTTAACTTCATGTTCTACGTGAACCCGAAAACACCATAAACGAGAGATTCAGCTGGGTCTCAGGTTGGTCTCCCGTCAAAACCAAGTTGGCATGCAAATGAGTGTAGTTCGCTAGGAAAGTAACATCATTCAGGATAACTCGATAGGCTGATAACTGCCAGGTTAATGTCAACGAAACCGTAGCAAATGAAAGCGTTTCAGTCGACATGCACTGGCCTGTATAGTATTCTTGTATTTCCTTGAGCACGCGTCTTAGATGGGTCTACACATTACAGGCGATGACATTTCTTTGATTCCTCCAGGGCATAATTCCATAGAAAACAATTGTGTTTGATCATGGCGGTTCACACACATGGCAAAATTGCGCGAGTGATGACAAAGCCATTTTGTTGATGGCATCTGCCCACCAGTGTTATCTTAAGCCACTGAGACTAAACAGAGTACGCACAGTCTTCACAAATTTACAATAACAAATCCGAAAATTGCAATGGAGTTCTCAGCTGGAAGCAAAATGCCTCCACGCACTTAAAGCGTATACTGGAAAATGTTTGCTTGCTGAACAAATTAAACAATGAAATGCCGAGAGTAAACTCCATCTTTTAAAAGAAACCGTGAGCAAGATTTACTACGTATTCTGGTTAGTCGTGCCCATAGTGTTTGGTCATCTGTGTTTAGTTTTACGCGATGGGGTATACTTCATCAGGGACAATAGAAGTTCTGTTCCAAAAGACAACCACGAATCCTTCACTGTTGACATGTTACACAAGTCGCATAATAAGACTGTCATTCACTTCTGGCTATTGTATTCGAACGTCATCATTAAGCTCCCCTTCTTGTTTACCCATCGGATAAGCATACGCGTGCGGTTTATTTCTCAAGCTTTCACATGTCTTCCTCGACTAAGTTAAATGAAAAATATACCAACATATTCACACAGAACAGCTGAGCCTGTACATGGTAGAGGCTTGCCTGTCTGACTTGACTGAAAATGGGTGTTGTTTTTATTTTGTTAAGAGGTGTGCTGTCAGATCTGGCTTTCTATGCGAACCTCTGATTTGCGCGGAGAAAATCCGAGTTATACTCAACACACACAAATGTTTCTGGAGGGCCGGTTGGTAAGTTATATCCGAAGACGTCTATACGACGTGCTCCTCCATGAAGGTTCTTTCTATTTTTCGTCGTTTATGAGGTTGTGTGATGAAAATCAATGTGAAATCGGCTGTACTTTTGAGGAATTAGTAGCTCAGTTGACTTGAACCTCATATTAATCCCTGAATGTTTTTCCTAAATCATGTTACAATTTGTGCTGTTTCGACAGATTTTATCTCCTCATAAGTACCTCTCATCCTTTAATGAAGAACTTTGTTGAACTTAATGAATTCAACGAGATTCCCGTAGTTTTCAAAGCTCATGCTGTCTTATCTCCACAAAAACCAGTTGTTTGACCGGTTGCTCGCATTCATTCGCCGCAAACAGGTATCCAACGGGTTCTTTGTTAGTTGCATCTCTCAGTCGATCTCGGGATGCTCTTACTTACTTGGACACTGTGTATAGACATATGACAACCAGAAATCTATGCATATCTGAAAAGTATACTAGTCAAGCAATCATGCGTCCATACTCATTTGGGCTCATCCCAGCATGATTCATTGCTCGAGATAACAGATCCAAAGTTGCCCATTATGTCCAGCTAAACAAATTTAGAATTATCCGTCCATCTCATCTCCAGGTTAGTTAACCATAACGATCTTTGAATTATTGTCGAGTGCTTTACCAGTCTAATGCCAAATTTGTACAGTTCGCATTCGCTCCAATGTCATTTCTAAGCTATGCGGGAGTGGAGCTACGGCGGGTTGATGTAATGACATATACAGACAGTATTAAAAATGCCTAAAAGAAATCATTGAGAAGTGACAAGTGAGGACTTTGTTACACCATTTTGCAAGGCAGATTTTCAAAAATTCTGTTTTTACTTCGCTGTAAAATTCTGCGGAAGTTGCAATTATTTCCCAGGGACGTATTCACTCGCCACGAATTCCGCCTCTCCTCAAAGAATTTAAAGTGGGTTTCGTCCAACTTATGGCCTTACCTTTCATTGAATTTATCATCCTTCAGATGTGTTATTTTCCAAGGCATTATTGCTTACACTGTCATTCAAGTCGCATACAGATATCTTTCTCTCTATTACAGTTTCTTCGTTCACCCTTAGCAGTGTTCACCGAGAATGTCTCATCGATTAGAGATCCCGTGCGTTGCTGAAGCTGAGCAGGTTGAACTGCGTAGGCTGATATACATGTACCGGGAAGTTATAATCGTTCAGTAAAAACAATACTTATCATAACTAACTTCAATCAATAGCATAAACCTAGGACTTCGCCCACCTGATGAGCCCCAAAAAGGGCGAAACCGGCTGTGGGCTGTCGATGAGTTTTCAGCAACCTTATGAGTAGTGTATTACATCTATACAATGTTTCGCGACATGTTGAATGTCGTGCCAGCTGAAACATGAGGCGGCCTGGTGCAGCGGCTGAAAAACATCGTAAATGAGAGATTCACCTGGATTCCGGGTAAGTCTCCCGCTAAAACCAAATTGGTAGGCAATTGTGTGTACTTCGTTAATTTCGTGCAACTTGGGTACAAATAGAACATAAGGTTGGCGGAAGCCCGGGGACTGCAACTACCTAGTGAGCCCCAAGTAGGACGGAACCGGTCGTGGGCTGTCGAAGAGTTTTCAGCAACATTATGTTTAGTACATTACGTCTATATAAAGCCGGCTTCATTCCATGTGACAACCGCGCTGTCATGCCAATGTTGTCATTTTTGATAACACTGTGTTGAAATTTAGAAGTACCCCCATCTATCCGTAGGTCAGTTCGTCAATCCGTTTAATCTGCAGACAAGGAAAGTCGACAGTCGTCTTGGTTCGCCAGCGCTCAATTAGGGATATTAACTGAAGCCAAACTGGAGTTGGGGTAGTCTTGAGAGGAGAATTCAACGATAAGATCGACGATGCAAATGTAGCTGCGGCTGCTGACACAACAATGTGTGTGGTCTTTGTGACGGATACCAAATTAGTGTTGAGGTAAGAAGGGAAAAAGCGAAAAAAATCAGTTGCGCCAATCCGTTTTAGATAGAATAACATGAAGACTAACAAAGGAGACTGTGGAACTAGGATGTTCGTCACGTGGTTTAGACTGGTCTATGGGGTATCTTTTGGTTTACCATTATTTCACGTCACCCCAAACCAGCAGGAAATGTCTAACGGTGTGACAGAAAAGTGAGGTTTGGCGGAGAAGTGACCAACAGGGTGTACGGCGTGCACTGCGTTTGATGTAAACTGAATAAACCAAAAGACGGGCAGTTTAATAAGCGGAAAACAGTGTAATACCCAAGTAAATGCTTTCAAAATGAGAAAAAGATAAAGCAGTGATACAATTTTTTAGTGTGCGGAGCCACAGATCGATCCGTATAAGGTCCCGCTGTTTGGGCTATCGATGTGCTATGACGTCTTGGTCGAGTTCTCTACACAGCCTTGGTTCAAACGGTTTTGCTCTGTATAGCCGAATGCCGGTTAAGAATAGGACCCAGAGCGCCATGTTAATTTAGAGCAACACGTGGCATTTTATTGGTTACTAGTTTACGTCGCTGAACATGGCTAAACAACTTTGTCACTAGGAACTGCGCGTGGAGAACCATATGACCGGGACTAGTTTAGCATATCACATAAGTCACGATAAGGTGGGGATTTAAATAAAACCGAGTATTGATGGTTGATCTACAACCCTTTGGCAACGTTATTGTCACCCTATCTGGCAGTAAACACCTTTTATAAAAGTTCAACAAGCAGGAAGTCATCCAACATAACTGACAGAGCTATCGTAATAAGCTCGGATACTGTGCCTTCGTTCGCTGGACCAGTAGCGTGTATGTAATGTGTTTTTTTCATGTGGACTGCGACATTGCTTTCCTTACTACCCATGTGTGGTGAGTAACCCATCTGTTACTTGTCAGTTGCACTCTCAGTGACGGGGTCTTACGGTGTCGTAAGATTCAAGCTTTATTGGGACCTCTAACACGGAACCGCCTGTAAATAATGTAGCGATGAGAACTCGTCAAGTAAACAGCTAAACGGAAGGGGATCAATGTAGTTTCAGCCAAAAATGAATCACCGAACGCCCAAGGAAGACAAGATCAACAAATAATACTTTGAAGTCAGAAAATAACTCGTGTTTAAGCTATGTTTTCGAGAAATCTTACAGGATGGCTTTGGAGTGACCTGCAAGTGTAACCTTAGGTAAGGCTCAAGTTTAAGTAAAAATGGGTCGTTCAGGTCAGCCAAGAAAACTCCGACAACTTTAACATATTGCATCAAATTCACTTCATGAGTTCATTGGAATTTGGAGCAACATTTCATCCCGACAATGGTCTCCTCAATAAAGCATACATTCTGTGGAACCAGGATGCGAATTTAGTATGTCGCTTGAAGCATCTGACGAATGCATTCACAATGACATCTAGCTTATTTCCGTATGAAGAGTTTAGGGATATAGTTTCAGTCACTTAATTTACCGTGACTATTTACAACCGATCTTGTGGATTCAAAATGGAACAAAGTGCTACTCTACTAGCGTCAGCTGACATTTTCGGAGTCTACGAATTCCCGTTGTGGCTCCGATTAAACTTTCGAAGGCAATAGCTTGGATATGCCTTGGATGATTGAGTCACCCTATTAGTGCGACAAAAGCAGAGTAGGAACGCTAATGTTTTGATTGCAGATTCCAATGTATTATACCCCCGTCCAGAAACTCAGCATCTTCGAGCCGACCATTTTGATGAGTCTGATCAGCAGTCACAGTCGAAGAGGTTCAATGCATACTGACAATGTGCTTCACATGTTCCAGTTTGGTTGGATAGGGAGCATGAGGATTAAGCTATCATGAAGAAAATAAGAGCACAAATCAGGAAATAAGGTCATGTGCGATGTAAACGTGACTGTAAGCCTGGCTGATAATAAGCCACATTGCAACTGGTCACACGCAATCCCGTAGTGGTCACAAAATGGTGTTCAGTGGACATTCCCTTGGCAGATTTGTAAACTGCTCATCGATTTTCAAGTGTCCATGTTCAAAACCAATTACGATTTGAGTTGTGTGTTTAACATTGATGAATGTATCCACATCACCATAATAATCACGGATGAGGCCCCTGGTGCTTCACTGTCGTACAAGCACGTATAACCACGTATAACCACGTATAACGCACAAAAACCTTTCACCGGTTACTTTGAGGATAGTACCATTTCAAAGTAGAGAATATTCGATTGGACATCCTACGAATGTGCCTTTTATATTCAGCAAATTTAACCACATTCATTAAACGGTTATCTTCAATTTAAAACAGTCTAACAACTTTTGCAGGCAACTCAGATTTTCAGTTCCAAGAAGGCCCGAGAATGGTAGCTGAACGGTTGTATGGTAGCAATCTTGCCAACGCGTCACACAGTTAAGTATGAGCTGAACTAACCAGTTATTGAATCCAACTTGACATGAAGTTCCCCCATTCATTTGCCTACTCCACCCGTGCACTTTTGACGTCCATTTGTTTTGCTGATTCACACCTTCAATTCATCTTGCCGCTAGGGCCGCCCCTTACGACGCTGCTATGTTAGCATGCGTGTGTGTGTGTGCGTGAATGTGCTTAACTGACCTTCTCACCCATACATGTTCGTGCCCCGTCTGCTGAGCCTGTCCTGACTCGTTCTGCCGTGATTTCCGTGTGATCGAAACGCCACTCTGAATCATGAGGTTGGTCTCGGACGGGACGACCGCAACCCACACTACCGAGTCAACATTTCACTCGCCGTTGTCTGGTGTGCGGAGTCTCACACGTCTCTGCGCCGGTCAGTGATAGACTTGCCCACTTGTTGACGTCACAAACATGGACAGTTGAGGTTTCTTGTAGAATTTTGCCCACTTCTGTGTATGTATCACGGTAGACTTCCGAACCCAATTCTTCCTTTTGATATTCGGGATCGTCAAACCTACGCGCGACTCAAAGTTCCGTATCGGGAAACTCAGCAACATTTTCCCAGATTTGATGGCAAACGGGTCAGGAATAATAAACGAAGGTTTGTCCACTTCATCCCTCCATAAACCTAACACCACGCCACTTCCTATTGTGAGGAAACATACAATTCATGAACTGTGTGGGAAATAAATCATGTCCTTGATAGCAGCGCAGCTGTGGTTCAGGCTGGGCATTGGTTGAGAGGATCTGAATTTTGAGGCCATCCGTCAGGTGTTAGATGGCTACAGGGTGGAGCACAAACAGATCAGAGCGGACCCGTCTCAGTTCTAGTCCCATAGTTTTAGCCAAGCAATTATCTGATCACCGCCAGTCCGATAACCGATTTTGCGTGCCTCGATGAGATATGGTTTCTTAATTGGACAGGATATGAAAATGCTCAGATGACGGTAAGAGTGCTAATGGCCAACCAACTCAGTCGACAGACCGACGTTTGGCAAAGCCATCGCAACCGCCCAAGCCAAGGCTAATCAATCTGATATTTCTATCGTACACTTTTGTGATCAAGTAACTGACAGAAATACGGTTTTCTTCTTAGCCCTGCTTACAATCAGCTGTTATTTGGGCATATTAACACCGATCGAACAGCTAACTAGAAAATGCATTAAAGTGACGTGAAAGATTATGCTTTCGGTATATGAATTCGGGATTTAGGTGATAGTCTGATAACTAACCCATCCATAGTTTTCTACTCCAGCTTCTCGAAAATGAGTACATACACTATACCAGTCTTCACCTACGTCACCACACACTTAATGGTGACTCAAAAGCCAACCTTCATCCAGGACTGATAATGACACAAAACAATTCTCGTTGGCTAACTCAAAATTTCACCTAGCCCTCTAAATGTGAAATCGTTTTCGCTAAGACTCACAAGAATCGTCCCCCTAAGGGAGTTTATTCAACAGTGTGTCGGTTAGTTGGTCGGTTAACCGTTTAAACTCCTAGTCAGGGGCTCGCGGATTCGAACTTCTTTGAGTTTCTCGAGAAGCCCACCGCTGATTATTTCCAATAAGGATGATGAAACAACTGTACAGTTCTCCTCCTCTTTTCAGCATAGATTCGCTTCGCTTCACAACTGAAAATTTTCTACAGGTCCGATTGACTCGACATTTTATCAGATGGTTAAACCAGGGGTGGCATCTTTTCTTAAGATATTTGCTTGTGCCAATCGGTTAGATTCTGTCTGACCTACCTGCCTGTACAAAAATTGAACGTTAGAAATATTAAACGCGATAAATATGCCAACCAGTGCACACTGATTGTCTGACTATACACCACATTGAATTATGTACGTATGGAAGAGCGTGTTTGGTGCATTTCCCACCCAATGATGCTATCAAATTTGACTATTTCCTTCGAGGAAAAAAAACGGATCCTTTTTGGCCCAGACGCCCCGTCAACTTAACCAGTATAAACATTTATTAAGTTTTTATTTTCATCTAAGCAGAGTTTATCCCGCAGAATTCAGCATCGCCTTTAGTTAGGCTGCTCTGTTTGAGTGCAATCCCACATCGTCGGATTATCCCACACATATTATCGGTTTTGCCAAGTTGAGCTAACTATTTGCCTGTAAGTTGTAAGTAAGCTATCTAAAGTTGTTTTCAGCCCTGAAGGATCAGTATAACTAGTGCCATTTCTTTTCAGCATTCGTTCCCACGGGCCAACTGAGGATAAGGTTGTTCTCCGAACTGCATCAACCGTTTTGATGACGTCACCATTCCGTCTATCTGGCTTGCACTTACTGCTAACCCCAGTAAACTGCCTGATGTCGAGCGTGATTTTCAACAATGACGCATCACACCCAGCACAAAACAAACTGACGCACAACCCAATCAAAGTACACACACACAATGACGTGTACATGAACACAGAGATAACACACCCACACACATTGCTCCCATAGGACTGATAACTGATGTAAGGAACACACCAATCAGAAGACATGATAGTGGACCCAAATGACGCTGCACTTGATCCTTATTCAATTGATTTTAGAATGCCTTGAAAAAGGCTTTCCACGGAAATCGAAACGTCGGTTCGTAATATATTATTTGACCACGCTTTTTTACTTTAAATGTTTCCACATTCCCTGAATGTACTTGCGCTGGACAGCGTAGATATTTCCACTTGAATTCACGCCATCACGACAAACAAATTTATTGCGTTGTACCGTAACACCTCTCGGTAGCTGACCTCAGGGACAATATTCCTGGCACTGAGAGGATACAACAGGCCTTGATTTAGCGTTTCTATTAAAGTACACACTCCAGCATTGCGTGTGATTTCCATGCAACGCAGCAACCTAACCTCCTATCTCTATGTTTTTTTTGCAGAACCACTTCGACTTTTTGCTAATGGTGTTGGTGCACATAATCAGAGCACTTGCGGTCAGCGTAGTCGAAGCAACTCCGTGGTTTGCTAGTGCAATCACCTAAAGACCACGTCGCCAGAGTGAAGCTCCATTTCTATTTTCTTATCTCAAACGCTTTCGCCGTGGGATTATGGCTACAATGTCCGTCCGTAGGGTCTTCCGGCTAGGGTAATCTGGTTTTTCGGTTGGTCCAAGAGTTAACCACAGCTGCAGAGTCTAACGTTATTCATCTATCTGGTGGTAACAGCCCATCGGGTTTTTAATTTCCGAAGGGTTAGGGGGCACGTGATCAAAAACAATGTAATATGTAGGCGTCATTCGTCAAATATTTCCATACACGCTCAATACTGTCAGTGAGGGGAACATTGTCGATATCAATGCCTTATCCCAATTAAACCGGCGAACACTATCATAGTTCCGAACTTACCTACAAACTGGCTGGTTGTTGATCATAACGCATTTGCCAGAGTTGCAAATGTTCAGCGGACACGGACTGTAAGCTGTGCAAATGAAGGATACAGAAAGTTTCTGTAATGATCTAGGCAGGTATTTTGACGGATAATTAGGTAAAATCTCGAAGGAGAAAGATTTCAAGATATTTCGTTTCAAAGGTGTTTGGTAAACAGTCGGTGGATTAATTGCTGGGTTAATTTTAACTTTTGGCACAAAATCTTCGTCAGGCCAAGTGAGCAGGTTACCAGGCTGTTTGGGTTTAAGGCAGTCAGAGAACCAATCCGTCATATTTGTTATGACTGGCTGACTTGATCAGTGTTGGGTGTCTGTCTGAAGTTCCTGTTAGTCGGTTAGGGAAGATTATCAGTCCGAATATCATTCACTCAGCAGCTGAAAAACCTGGCAAAGATACTCTTGGCAATTATCTGATAAGAGAGAACAGTTTCAGAATTGCAAGACTGTGAGTAAGTCGGGAACGGAAAGTTGGGTAGTTATTGAAACTGGTCACGTAAAACATACATATTAGGCCGTAACAACAAAACAAACACGTACACTATCAAAAAGATAGGCTATTTAGCAGAGTAAAAGCAGCATAGCCAGCACCAGATAGAAAAAAAAGAATAATAGGTATGGATTCACCAGATTTGAAATGCGTTTAAACGGAAAGAAGGAATTGACAGCCATGATTTTCTGGTTGAGAGATAAAATAGTCCAAATTTTCCAGTCAACAGGGATTGCAATTTTCCAAAGCTCCACAAAGTCTATCAGTAGTTTCTGACGGTTTATCCCACTAGGTGTACAATGCATTCCTTTTGAAAAGCGCCGTCTTTACTGGCAAAAATGTATATGACTATGAAGCAAATGCACACGTTTTGCAAGCAAACATATTGTACTTTCGCTGCACAACCACAACATATATCTCAGGTTACAAACTAACGTTTAGTCTTTGCTTTAGATACCTTCCCTTTTGGGATAAAGCAAAGATACGTTTGAAGGTATAGGGATGAGTGACCACAAGTCTGAGAACCAAGCAATGTTTTGACGACCGTGCATCTTCGACGATATCACCACTTAGTCACTGAAATTGTGCGATAGGTCATATATATACATATATATCTTTTATTTACCGGGAAGTTTCAGGGGTAGTCAACAACAAAAACGTTTCCGTTGGCAAGTTTTGTGCGCTTTATGCAATATAGCAACCTGTGCATAGCCTATTGAGGATAGCACTTCCCCATGTGAATACTAGTTTTTGGTGATTTGGCCTAGATGTGTTAGTCAACCCACGATAAACCCATTCAATTCTTGCCTTGAACTGGAGTTAGGCTATAGAATTTCTACGAATGAAGGATCCTCAACACAGAGGAGCAGAGGAAATTTTGCTGGGTGCTCAGCTGGTGATCACCTCGTTCTGTTATCATCTTGCGAACATCTCACTACCAGCGTAGAAGACATCGTCTATGCGTTGTCACGAAGTTCAGGAGGAAGCTGTGCGTTTATATCTCAGCTACTCCTACCTTAAAAAACACACCAATGTCATCTCGCTTACTGTAAAGAATATTGCACACAAAGTGATACGCTCAATGAGGAATTCGAGGATCCATTCCTAACACTGGTTTGCAGGACAAAACCTCAATGAATATAGGAGGATACAAAGAGAGCTGAACCACGTGGAATTTCAAACAAATTACCTCTTACTACGTAGCTGTTGCTAACATGCCCATGCGCTCTGTCATATACACACACATAAATATATAGATCCGTGAATGAATCCCCTCTTGAGCAAGAACACCTAAGGTCGGAGCGGAAAACTAATATATTTTTGCATGTGACATGATAAATCGGTCAAGAGAAATATGTGATAACTGAAGGAACTAAGGAGGCGCACAAACAACTCAAATATGTAGTAATAGATGCACTATAATCTTGATATTTCTGATCTTTAACCGGCTGTCTATCTGGGTGCTGAAGATTAATCTGGTGTGGAAGGATCTGGCTAGGGCAGGCTGGTGTAACTATCAAACAGCATGCGACAAAATGTAAAGAAAGCCCATGTATTTCTTGGACTTGGCGTCTTGAATGATACATTTCTCTCGTTCTGAGAAACTTGCACGTCGTTTATTAAAACAGGAGCAATTGGGGCTTGAACAATCATAAACTAATAAGAAAGACCAGATGCCTTAGTCCCCACAAAGTGTTCGTCATGTTCGTTTATTTACTTTGAATACAAAGGTTTTATTACCAATCGAGACGACACCCTCAGTGAACTTTTACCCGGACGCATTTTTCACTCACAATGCATTGACGATGTCAGCTGGGCTGGTGAGGAAACATTTGAAGCCCAGCTGCTTAGTTCATGGAACAAATCAGCAGCCTTTGTCACACCATGAGCTAACAATATTCTGTTCAGTCGCAAAGGTTTCGCAATGTTCACCAGTGTGAAACGTGAGTTCCGTAACTTATCAATGTTAACCCAAGCTATGGAGGTTTGGGGGGCTCCTCGGGGTGATGTTAAGCAGCTGACCTTGTCTGCGAAGAGAGTTCAAATTCCGAAGATTGCAGACTTAAATCATGTTCAGAACACGTTTTTCGATTGTGTACTTCTAGTGCAGGTTAGCTTCTTGGATAGACGTCAAGTTGCACTGACCCACATGGTTTGCGGTACGTTTGAAAACACCGGGTGTCTACAGCTAAGTCCACCCAGACATCGGACCGAATGTGGTCTATCCAGTGCTCCTAACTGGGCAAAAGTTGTCCACGAAATTTCACTCGAAATACAAAGCTGCTAATTATGACCCTGCCGTTGTAAAACATCGTGACCAACCAATGAACCCGCTAGGAAATACCCAACGACTCATTTGAGCACCCGTCATTTCTGATTTTTAAAATCTCGCTTGTTATCCCCTCTAACTTGCAGCTATTGCACAAACAAAATTTTCCGCTAAATTTGTCAGAAGTGCTGCCCACAACCTTCGTTTCCTGTATCCTAATTGGACCGTTTGATAGAACAAAAATTGGGTCAAATTCACTCCTGCTAGCATACCATACATTTGTCCTTCCGAAGGCGCAAGCACTCGCTAGAAATTTTTTAAATGCTCATCTGGTTAACATAGTAATTCACACTCAGTGTTCACAGTAATGGATTAAACACTGAAGACTGATTCCGGGAATCCGCTTTGGAACAATCAGATGCGGCGAATAATTCCAGGCAAGATTTCACGAGCAAGTACCTAATCAGTCGTGAGTGTGTCGGGCCCCAGTATGTGGGGCTCCCATCACAAGCAAACTAATATATCAGTATTTGTGGCTGTTCATCAATCTGCTTACTTGTAGTGCATTACAAATACTTTGGAGAAAGTTGACTCTTCTCCACACCTAAACAATTGCCAGTAATGCTCATCGTGATAGGTTCTGACCTGCTTCATAAGACACCTAAACAAAACCGATAGAATAACGTACTCCATTTATCAAGACAAAACCTGCGAGCGGAATGCAACACTTCGATATCATATATCCGAGTACGAGAACAGTTTGTGATGCCCTGAAATAATTTAAATTATTTCACTGACACTGGAAAATGTTATCAAGGCATCTTTTAAAAAAATGCGGGAGTAGTGCAGCACATCATAAAGAACACCGGGTTAATTTTGAGCGGAATAAAAGTAAAGTGAAAAGACTTGAATATCAGACAGATAAAGCGGCCTAGAACTTGCCTTTCTCGTCCGCTACTTTGCGCTCGTCTGGACTTGGTAAAACTGAAGTAAAAATAAAAGAAATAGTAAAAAGTAGACGAAATTTTTAATTTCAATTTTTTTACAATGAGTTCAATATCGGAACTCAAATCAAAGCTGCGGCACAGTGAACTTGACTGTGATTAGCCTTGGCAACTCGGTCGGTTCTGCTTCCTATCTTTAACAAAACTAAGTATATTGGACAAAGGGTTTCCATTATCAGTCGTGAAAAACTGGACTGATATTTTTATGGAATCCATCGGATTTCAAATATACTACCAGCCGTTTCTATATTGAGGTTAAAAATTCTTATAGACTGTGGCCCATTAGTAGCAGCAGAGAAGATGGGTAAAACGAATGAGACAGTTTCATCTTTATGCATCTCTATTGCCACTTGTCGGGGATACGATGCTGTTGAGTATGCACTGAATGTAAGCAAACATCAACTGCACTCTACCAGGGGAATGACACTTAGTGTCGTTACACTGGGTTCTTGCGATCATCAGTACGGCAGTGAACAGCTTTCTCCATATCTCGCGCAAAGCAATAAATGCTATAATTAACTGCATCAAGTACATTAGTTGTTATGCGACGGATCACAAAGCAGAGATACCTGGTCGTTTGTATGCAGTCGCCCAATCTGGGCAACTAAAAATTGGGTAGTAGAATTGGTTGAGCATTTTCACAGTCGAAAGAGAAGTTGGCTCCCACAGAAATATAATCGTTTGCAAATTGCGCTGGCCTTAATGCTGGACCCTCGTTTACGATATTCTTCAACTGAATGCGCTGCAGAGGAGCCAACCCGTGTTTTGGTTGGTACGATTATCGTGACATTCAGGCGTACCTATTGACGCAGTGAATTTGTGTGCGAATTTGTTGAGAACTCTTTGACAGCCGACTACCGGCTTCGTCTATCTTAGGATAGGCTTTGTATCTAATGATCTATCAACCTCGTGTTCCTAGCAAGTAACAAAATAACCTCCTGCAATTGGAGGAATTCCAGCGTGATTCAGATAAATCTGCCGCTGACACAAATGTACTGTTCAAATTGATGTTCCGTTGAAATGTAGGAACGATGGAAAGTCTTGGATGACGTCCACTTAATATGCTTTGAGTGTTAAAACCGGTGTTTACAGACCTAGGGGTTCTCAACAACCTAAACAGTGGGCTACTCTCTGTGCAGCCGATTCATTTGAACAAATCACCTGAAGCTCCCCGAATTCTGGCTTTATCCTGCATCAGCGTTTTAAACTGCGTTGTCCAAAACCATTTTAGGCCAATATCTGCCTTGTTGCAAATCCCCAGAAGAAGTGATGTAGCCATTGCGCCATAAAAAATCCCACAACCTGTTCCCGTGAGTAAAAGGCGGTTAATAATGGTAGAACTTCTGTGCTTTGCATTGTTCTGCCCTTCACATTAAGCCAGATAACCGAGAGTCACCAGCGTCCTATCCGTTCGCCAGTTTTCAGTGGTTGGAAATCCTTGTTTCAGGAATCCACTGAAATCACCTCCTACTTTTCATTGTCGTTCAATTCCGTCGGAAGTGGATCTGAAAGGTTTAGTCCAAGTCCACCAAATCCTAGAAAACGCAACTGAACCGCGGTAACGTCTTAGCATCAACGTTTGTAAAGGACCTTGACTAGAGTGAAAAACACTCAGATAATAGTATTTTGCACTTTTATGCTTTCCGTAAGGGAAATCGTCCTCCAACCGTGCATCATGGACCAGTGTGAAAATAATATCCTTGTTTGAACTTTATAGACACAAGGACTTGATCTAAATCATACGATAAACAAAGCTCCATTAAAAAAGGAACAATCGGCATAATTATCAAATGACAAGATGATAGTCTAAGATCTACAATCTATCACTGGAAGAAACACAATTTAAGACGTTGACTAAAGCGTTGAAAACGGCGGTTACGTATTCGTCGTTGTTGCTGCTGTTGTGCAATAGTACGAAATTCTTCGGGATGTTGTGACTCACTTGAACAGATTGGAAGTCCCCTCTTCTTCCAACATTTATCTTTTGTAACAAAAAGGGTACATTTTCGGCATTGCAATGACTTCTGCACCTCTATAGACGGTGGTGCATTCGTTTTCGCTGCATGACAGCACAGTATGACTACTGCCGACAGACAGAAGTGATGGCAAATTCGGAAAAAAATTGGTGCAAAATGTCCGTCATGTTTCGACAGCTAGTATGTCATTACATGGGGGATTTTTTCAAACCAAGTCACCCAACAGCACATTAGATGCATGAGTATTTCTATTCACAGCCTTCTGAGCCTTCTGACATTTGTACATTTAAAATTCTTGACACAATACGGATTGGGCAGCATGAATTCGTCTCGAGAAACAGCCTTATTATGAATTCTTACGTGTAACTGACGCAGTTGGCGCAGTTTCACAAATGTTTTGATGACTTGTCTAAGGGGCCATTAGATAGTAATTTTAGGCAAAACTGACCACGAGCTTATGTATTTGCCCGTTAAGAACTTTGTACCAAGTGGCTGAAAACCATGTCAACTGTAGAATGCAGTTCATCATGATTAATGCGAACTTTTATGGACTAGTCTGCTTCACTGAATGCATGATACTGTAATGTTTTTGAAAAACGAATGCCACTTTACCCCAGCAAAATTGCTTTTGAAGCGAAAACGTGTCAAACAAAAACGGAAACTCAAGGAAAAGTGAGTGATAGTGAGTGAGTTTTTATATGTAACTTTTTGGGTGTCGAATCAGACCGTACATGCCTTTCAGCAAGCAAGTTTTTGCAACGACTCTTCTAAAATATATATCGCTACACGCACGAAACTCAGTGTACCTCTTTGATAAGTACTGACACTTCGGATCGTTGTAATGGTTTTTAATTTATCCCATCTACACATCCACGGTCGAGTGATTTTTCCATCATGTTCATTGAGGCGAAGAAGCGTGTTTCGAGAACCAGTCTAGCCATTTTAAAGTATGTTGTGACAAGGCAGAATCATTGAGCTAACTTCAGTTTATCTTAAATTAGGAATAAACTTTCCGATGATTTATATGTTCTCGTATCTTTAATCTTCTAAGTCCACGCAAAAGTGAGAATTTCCAAATAAGAACACGTTCATGTCGTAAAAAACGTCGCTTACATTCGGGTCTGAAAACAGGAGACGATCAGATTCATACTTAACACTGATACTCTCCTGAATGGTGCCGATATTTTCTAAACCACTTCACTAGGAAAAATATGCAGTAACATAATCTTTTGAAATGACTGCAAACTGTCTACCACCCTGTTATGTTTGCTCGTTTAGGTCCGGAAGATGTACATAAAAGCGGTACATCCGACTACATCCCAAAACTTTATAACGATGGACACTGTGTAACATGTAGCCTGCCAGATTTATTATTTATTTTCTGATGATATGGCCACTTTGGAAATTCTCAACCACTCTTAGTACGAATCACCTTAATCCATACTCTGAAATCTCAGCGCGGGTGGTATATTCTCTGTAACTCACAATGGTGAATGATGTATTATTCTATGTAGTGTGATGGCTTAGAGATTTCATACGGTATGAACTCCCACAAAAGTCAACATCTTACAATGTAGCAAGCATGCAGAGCACAAACATGGCTTAATGTGTGTGAACACCAGAATAAAAGTACGAAAAACCCGATAAGGATAAAAGAAGGGAGAAAACGTAGCTCACAAACTCACAACTTTGGGTGTCCAATTGCAGATAGGGATAACCTCGGCAATGATACGTTCAACAGTAAAATTTCATATAGCCGGATGGGCTTGGAAAGGTTTTATGGCACTTTGAATGCAAATGAAAATTCAGGCTGGATTACTAACATTCTTTGTCCCAGTCGACTAGGAAGTCTGGGATGGAGCCCCGATTTTATCCCAGGTGGAGCCTATGTGGATAGTGATTTCTAAGCTGCTGTTCAGAGAACCACCAGGCCTGATGGCTTACATAAGTGGTGATGTGTCCAGCTGAGAGTAAAAAGCACCACTACAGGAGATATTGGCACATTTTAGATAAGGATGAAGCAGGCCGAGAAAAACACGAGGACAGTTAAGGGGTGTCAAATAGATTTTGCAGCCTAAAACGGACCTTTTTATTTAACACAGGCAGACAAACCGCGTATAACAGAAAGCTCATTAGGATTTTGAATTGAAATTTCTTCTTGGTAAAAAGCTGAGAGACAGTGTACGTCTCGTTCATTCTCACTGGGAATTCTCTACAGTGCGCATACCATAAAACTCAGGGATTTTTGGAAAGCTTGACCTCCTGGCTGTTAATTTGGACTCAACCGCTGGGCTGCGAGCGGCTGAACAGCAATGTGATTGAACACACTTAGACAAGATGTAGGTCCACTTATCCTGCAATCACGGAAGGTGTGTCACGTATTACTGGCGCCTAGACTGACGACTCCTGAGATGAAACTTTCAGTCATCTCGTGAAAGTATACTTATTCTGAACTGCCTATTAATTTTTGGGATTTTTTTATTAGCCTGGCTGTTTCGGTAACCTTTGTTTTAGCTCCGTTCTACAACCTAAGTACTAAAAGCTGGTTATTTTCTACTAGCAACGGTGTGACACAAAACGTCACACTAGAACATAATTTTGAACTCTTGAAACTAAACAGCAAATGCAAATGTTTTCCTTTGTAGAACGAAATAGCTACAAAAATGTGTTCACTGGCCGCCATAGTTTACCGCTTTTTTGAATGCCGCCCAACGAGTAGTGCCTACATGAGGGGCATCCACCCATTCAGTACTATCTCTACTGACAAATGTTTGGCCGTGCAATATATTTTGTGTTTAGTTAAATTTCTCCTCAACTAATACGCTTACCACTCCATTCAAAATCTGTTTATTTGCAGTTGACTCACGTTCAGTGTCCTATTTGATCTGGCAAATAAGGAAAACTACATGTTTGAACAGCTCTCTTTTTTCCATAGTGATTATGTGTATAATTCGGCGACCTAGTTTGAAGGGTGACATACTGACTTGGGGGAAATTTATAGAAATTGGAACTACAAGGTCTTTCCAATCTGTTTTTTTCCTAGTCTTTTGTTGCACCGTTTGTAGCAGAAATTGAGGCAATACAGAGATACTGATGTCCCGCCCACTTGTGTCTTGTCGCTTGCAAGTTTGAAGACGAAACTGTTCTAAATGCTATCCTAGCTTGGCAAGGTCTTCTTAAATTTTCAGGCTTAAATATCACAAAACGCAAAAGAAAATATTAGAAATGGTGGTGGGACCGCTTTTGGCCATACTCTTTGTTTGATGAAATGATAATACCGCATAAGGTCCTGGGCGCGGGGAGCCTTGGCTAAGTTTGCTGTCATAACCACGTAATTATTACTGCTTAAGGCATTTGATTATCAATACGACCAAGCCAGAACTTCCGAAATCACGACCCTGTGTTTGGGGCACTGGAAGAGCGGTGTGCGTTGGTGTATTTTTCATGAACGGGAAAAGTGGTCAGCTATTTCTGAGTGCAAACTGGTTATAAGTACAACATTTTGTAGGATTTGTAATCGTCATGATAACCAATCCACGAGAGTGACGTGATGGTTTGCCTGCCTGTGGTCCTCATAACGTTCCCATGTGGTCCATGTAAGCTAACACAGCTACGGGGGTGCACTTATAAACCTGGAAGCGTTCCGTAGGTTTTTGATAGTTCTAAAATGTTACTGAAGAATGAACCTTACCAAACTAACCGTAGCACACTAGACAAAGAGACACAGCAATCAATTCAATGGTCACCACTGGCAGTGGCTGCTTCCACTCGATCTCGGCACCATGAAAAAAAGAGAAGGCGGTGAAGGTTTTTGTAACTTACTACCAGCCTACTGTCCATATTACCTTTTTACTACTGTTATATCATTGATTTTTCCTTGGTTCGTTGGAAAAAACTTTCCAATAAATTTCGCTGTATGAAAAGATCCATAAATTTTAACGGTATTTCGTCCTGCAAGTAAAGATCTTCGAAACAAAAAGTTAAGAAACAGAGTTCAGCTTTTTCCACTACTGTAAATCACCAGCAGTGCGCACCTTATGATATTCTGGGAAGTTTTTTACCCACCACCTCCAGGCTAGTGATTCAACCCTTAACCTTTCGGCTAAAAGAGGCTGATCACCGATGTGAGTAACTCGTACATAGGCAGAATATAATGTCATTCATCCTTCAGTCACAAAATTCCAACGTGAATTTACATGTTAGATAGCTGTTGGAATAAAGAATACTCAGATCGGAGATACACGCAACATTTGAATAAATCCTCACTGTGAGCCACTTTCCATATTGCCTACAATATCATGATTCGGCCCTGCAATTAAAGTCGATCTAGGACTAAAAGCCAAGAAGCATTGTACAGAACTTTCAACTGCAGTGGGAATAATCATTAGTGCTTACTTAAGCATGATGCTGAGCAGATGATCGCGGCCGATTGCCTCCGTGTTTAACTGCTAGCCAGAAGTTCGCGGGTTTGGAACTCCCTGATAGCTCTCAATAAAGGTGAAGTAGTTATACAGCGCTTCTCAGCCCCTCGGCACAGAATGACTTCACTAGTTGGACGAAACTGCGAATCAAACATCAACCTAAGCCATAGAGAGGACTTCAAGTACATCGTCGACGACGAAGCCAAAGCCAACCACTCATTTGGAGTGTACAAAATGGGAATTTTGGGAAATCCCAGTTGAGACCGTGCATCCAATAATATGGTTCCAGATGTGTGTACATACCAGATTTGAAGCTAATTTGCAGGTAAACATTTCATTCGGTTATTCACTCACTGTTTGGATTAAACTGAGAATTAGGGTGCAACTAAGTGAACAGAACCAACTCGTAACTTGGCGAGCGTTGGATTGCTCTTATGAGTCCACGGGGATTTGAGTTTGCTTGCGATATAACCTTCAGAAAAAGTCGTCTACTTCACTAGATTTGATGACATGCTATAATTACCAAGTTTCCTCATGTTTCTAGTTCCAACATGAACACAGTTGGAAATAGACTCGGGTTCCTAACTAAGAAAATTTCACAATAAAGACACGACGATGGTCTTTTTAATTAGGCATATTGAAATATTACTTTATCAGTCGAACATTGACGAAAGGCCCCATTTTTACACCAAATTCGTCAATGCCTGCTACTCGGTGATTTTCTACGTCATAGCTTTTGGGTTAGCGCTGAGCAAGGTTTAAAATATCTCCCTACAGTCAACGCGGTGTCTACGCATGTTTTCGTATGTTAAACCCTTAAAAATGTCACTTACAGAAAATGATGCACAGTCACATTGAACTCACCTGTGACATAAACCCATCTACTGAGTTCAGCGTTTTCGCTGGATCCAATACATGAGTAATTCCCGGAGTCACTCAGTTGTACATTTCTTACCCTTAGTTGCGAACGTTTTCTGTAAACATGCAAATAAATAAAAGCCGGTAATTCTAGGTTGCTTAGCGATGAAAAAATGCACGCAGTGCCATCTATGAGAGCAAGAAATTCAAGAATATTTGCATACAACAGTATTTAGTTTCTACAAGTACTACATACTTATTTTTGCTTCATGTTCGGTACTTTTCGGGGGTTATGTTGGATAATATGGTTTTAGAAAAGGGATAATCGTCGTGTACAGTCCATGGGTTCACGATGATTGGTTATATTTTAGCCTTTTCCGGTTATTGATACAATAATAGGATAAACATAATAAGTAAAAAAATAATAAGATCGGTGTCGTTTCCTAGCTGAGGATCCTTTTGCTATCGTCAACGAAGGGAAGGTCTCTATTACGAACTTGTTCATTAATCTTGTAGGTTATTCAGCTTCGCTAAATCCAGACCACTCACAATCCAATTTATATTGCTAAAATTCGGGAAGCCATTTCTTCTGGTTTGTTCTCACTTTACGCAAAACCCCGTCTGAAAGATGTTCACTTGTCTGTGAATACTTTCTTGAGAATGAGTCACCCTCTAGAAGATAATGCCCTTAAATTGTTCTCCAAAGAAAACCTGGGCACTTTCAAACGATATTTCCCTATAGTGGGCAATTTTCTATGAGCTAGCGGCCAAAAACCCTCGTGGTACAGAACCAGTCTATGGGGAAAAACGTCTGACCACAGTTGGCTTTGGAAGACAGAATGTTAGTACGCGTAGCTCTATTTCAGAATGTACCAAAATGTTTTAATAAATTCTTGTTTTAGTTATTGTTTGACTCAACGAATATTGCTGAACGCTTATTTTGTCCAACGGTCCAGTAACCAAATGTCATGGTTTCCAAGAAATATCATCTCTGACCGAAATGTGAGTTTTCGTTGAACTCGCGATCTGATTTGCGTTGCTGCACATCAGGTGGCTACTCGAAACGTGACGAAACACGATACAGAAGGTATTAACGGTATCCAGATCTTTCACAATCAGCGAAATACAAGAGGGAGACTTGTATGGAAAGATTTATTGAGCGGTGCGCCACAGAAACCATAGTAGTTTAGTGGAACTGAGCGGAAAGCTAATTACTGGAGTATCTACGCCAGGCACTCACAACGTGTAGCAAGGTTAAAAAGTCGCTGTTACTCATTTGAACCACGTACAACTCAGCACTGAACATGGTATTACATGTCAATCACCATTCGTTATATTATACGTAACTACTAAATAGAGTCTGATGTGGTTCCTGTTCGGGCTAGGGCTGTGAGATAACAATTAGGTGAGTGACTGTCCGGATCCAGTTTTGCGATGGCCAAGAAAACGACCGATTTAAAATGCTGACGTGAGGGCTCAGTAAGTGTCCTGCGGCAATGTACTGTGAAATAAGAAATACAAAAAATAGAACTGGACTGGATGTTAGCCCAAGTCTAGTATGGCTTTCAGTCGTTTAATACAACCACCGCTTCCACATTTCAGTAATTGTCCTTTTCAAACTCTCCCGCATGACTCTGCACTTCGCGCCCGAGGAGAGGGCTGTTTTGATTGAGCTACTTATCTAACGCGACCCAGTTTGGATGAGCTTGTAAATCGTAGAATCCATGTCGCATCATGAAACTGAATATGTGGATTGTTGTGAGTTGGTTATACGTACAGATAATTGGTTGGTGAGTGATAAAAGACGGGTATAAAACGCGAGAGAGACCATGGCCAAAACAGTACGCTATTCATCCTATCATAAGGTGTTGTGGTCCAAAGTCTCACAGAATGTAGACTATAATTCTATTCTGCAGCTTTTATTCCGGCCAATTCATACCAAAGCGGACAAGCCCATCAGGATTTGAATCCCGGACATCTGACATGCGAGACAATTTTGTGGCCCCGGCTCCACCAGCGCATATCAGTTAGAGGTCTAAATCATCACATTCGTGTTCATGCTCAAGCCATGTGATTATGCCTATCAACCTGTCAGAATGACGATCCCGTGAACATTTTCGTTATTTTCGCCGGCTGAGAGGTCAGCCAGGACTTCACAGCCAGGTAACCCCATACATACGTTGTGTAAAATAGTCACAATTCTCAGAAGTGAACAGGTTTGCAGGCTCGTTCGTACCCATCGGACGCCGGCGGAGTAGCGGCATGCTTTTCTCGCAAAAATGATGTCCGAAGTTAGAACCTCGAGACGGCCAAGGATATGAAACCATTCAGCTAGGCTCCAATATGAGCCCGATGTGAGCACTTTGCAAACTCATTCCGGAGTGACAAAGCAGAATATTAGGGTTAAAGCGAAAGGATGACTTTTTAACAAAAATGAATGTAGACGTAAAAAATCCCACGAAAACGTACAACCGACTGACAACAAATCGAACTCAATAAAACAGATCATTAAGAGCTTTCCATGGGTTCACAGCTTAGTACAGTGCAACTTACATAACAAAAGGAGTTACGCAGAATTCTTCGCAGATAGTTTCTCGTCATACGTTGCATAAAAATTACTTTCAAGATCTTTTGTTGCACTTCACTAACGCCACCCTCACGGATGCAACAGACTATAGCAGTGAACCGCAAGAGTGATAAAGCAGTTATACAGTGATCATCCGCTTTTCGGCATAGACTCACTTCGTTTGTAGCGCAAACTGTCATTAGCGTTTATAAACATATAGACAGCAATTACATGCATACTGGCATCCTTCTATCAAATTTGACGAAACCAATGCTTTCTTCTACCTACAAGGGCAAGCTGAATTGTAGTATTTAAGTAAATCAGCAAAAAATGTAGTTGCAATGAGAATCCGGCTTTTTGAGGCTTGTTTATGAGCAGCTTTGACACTAAACCGCTGAGCAAGTCAATCCGGCAATTCACATTGTATGGTCACGGAAGGGACAATGTATTTGTGCCACCAAATGATGGGACCAGACCACCCGAAGTCTTGAGAAAATCCAGTTCGGTAAACCATAAGATAAAGTTTTGAATGTGCACACAACGGTTAGCTAAACTGTCTGCCTTTTCTGAAGCAATTTCTTGGCAAACAGTTTGCAGGAAGCAAGCTTGTACTGGTCACTGCGGTCGGTTCAGTAGTTTTGTATCTCGAAAACAGAGGCGAAATCTACTCGTATGTATAACTAAGACACCAATAAGGATATTTCCTCTAGGCGTGACCATGAGGTTAAAGCGCAGTGCTGATATGACGTATATGACAGTTAACAGGTGCATGAATTTCAGCTCCACTGCTGACCACCATAACATGTTTGAAAAATCAGAAGTCCTTCATAGTTCGGCGGTGCAACGACGCGTTTCAGCAGTGGGATACGTCAATGGGGTCCAGTTTCTCTAAGTAGATCCTGGGGAAGCAATAGCTTCACACTGGCCGAAACCGCCCATGTCACAGGCAATGATTATTCCTTCTACCCCCTCTAAACAGTTTGATTTAGACCGCCGTCACTAGCAGAGACCGTCGGAATTCGACTACGTAACCTGGCACTCTATGTTTAGGAGATACGTTTGCGACCTCTGAACTTGTGCTAGTCTACCAGCTGTTCACTTCCAATGACTGGGTCTGCGTGTGACGTAATCAGTTTGAGTCCTGATGCACCAACCTATCTACTCTTGTCCTTGTTGAGATTTTATCTCAAAACGGACTCTACCTATGGAACTATTGGTTATAATGAACTACATTTTTCATGGCACGTGGTCACAAGATCCTGTAGGCTTATGGAAACGTCTGGTTCATTTCAGGTGAATGAAAATGCATTGCTCAGTAGATGTGAGACACCCACGACTAGCACCTAAGCTGGATGCAATTTTTTTTGTTCCACCGTTGTACTGTTGTATATTGTTCAACCTCCGATACTGACTGGCTGAGGATGCCACTAATTAGAGTGTTGGATTTCGTGAGTCCGAACATACAGAAGCTGTGTGGTATGTCGTCTATGATATAAACCAGAAGGGTATCAAATGAAATATTATGGCGTTCGGACCATCCTTCCCTAATAAAGTCTACACTTTATGACCATCCCGTGGGACTGTTTAATTGAATTGAGTAGTATTGAATCAACCAGAAATTTCGCAAAAGCACAGTTTATCTTCTGTCTTTTATAACTTATCGCTTAGAATCAGGGTGACCGAACCTGACCGAATCTCGGCATTCACAACAGTGGAAAGTTGTTACTGTTGAAAATCAATATTTATTCTTTTCTTTTGTCAACAAAGTGAAACGATGCTAAGCTTTTTGAGGATGGGCGCAATTGAGACAATTTTCACCGAAAACTTACATTGCGGAATAAACACCGCAGAATTTCCTGTCAATTTTGACGAGCTTTCCCCACACCCTCTTAATTACTCATCCGGCCAAAGGTTCCCTAACCATGTGGCCTTGCAGCGGCCAAACCTTGTCAGGCACTTCGAATTTTCTACGCCATCCAGCAACCAGTTAACATACCACTAATGTTTGCAACAAATGAGCGACTTGGTTATAATAATCTACTCAAAGTCCCACTTCCAGATTTCCTTAAATGCTTAAGTCCCGGGCTTCCTGGTACGCTCTACTTCGTTGCACACTACAAGCAAGATTACTAAAAAAGCACAAAACTCATAAGCTGGTTGACGAAGAAATGGTAATTTAAAACAAGATCAGGCAAGTAGAAAACGTCATTGGTAACCGATTGGACTAGACAAATCAGGCTGAAGGTCTCCTTTAATGGTAACCCCGTTTCCCGATTCGAACTGAGAACAATCGCCTCATGGTGGTGAGAATTGGTCCAGTACATGCGTTATGCATGAAAAGTATTCACATGCTTCCCATGACATAAAGCATAGAATTTTAACGCTCCCATATCTACGATCGATAGGTGATTTTTACAGAGGTGGAATAAATGTATGCTTACGGATCACGCAATTGAATCATTCTGTAAGTCAATTTTTCTAAACCAGCTCAGAGAACCAGATTTAGTTGCTTTTCAGGTAGAACGAACAAATCCACTTCTCTCCTGTGGTTTTTGGATATCAGTCAAATGCTGAGCACTGTGCACAACAAACAGAAGGGAGTCTATGTTTCCGAAAATTTCAGGTTAGCATTGTACGTTACCGCAACCGGAAGCTGATGTGCGGTCAGTGAAATTACGAGAAAATTGTGTTGTTCGTTTTGACAAACGTTCCTGTTATAGTTCATCAAACTGTTGCGGCTTAAGTATGGAAAATGGTATCGATTGTAATGAGTTAATAACAATCCACTTAAGTTGACGAAATAAATCTTAGTACCGGTGGGATTTCAGCAATTTAAATGCCCAAACAATTTCAAAACGCATTTTAAGATATTTTGTCATCAACTTTGTTCCAAAACCATATACTGGGTTAACCACTACTCATCCCCTGGATTGACGATCATTGTGGTAGTTGCAGGTATCTTGAGCCGTTCTTATTTACTTTACTTTCGTTAACCATAGCAATCTAAGATCGTACAAAAGGTATACGGAACCGAACAAGAAATTATACACTGAACGAAGTCACGTGATCAAAACCTTGAAGGTGATTTGTTATATCATACCATTATCCGTGGATTCAAGGGGCAAGTATTCACGGATAAACAATGGTCTTTGGCTACGTAACAGCACTGAAAACAGTGTATTTTGATCTAACCGGAATTACTTGACAAATACTGATGTTAACTCACCAGTGGACCTGAGGCACTAAAATCAGCAATCCTAATTTCTAGTTATGTAATAGCTAGTTATGTAATTGGAAAATCTCTTCTGGACATGGCATCTCTTCCAAGAAGTGGTTGATACATGGTTGACTTCAAAACTGGCAGACAGACTGACGAAATAGATTTCTGCTGCCGTAAAATACCTCGGCTACCATATTATATGCTTACGTTAGGGTCACAACCAGTTTGTACCTGACTTCACTGGTGCAGTGGCAAAACTCAAATTATAACCACAATTGGATAGGGGCCTCCTAACTTTATAAAGTTTATGTGTTTGAGGTTTAACAGCCATGTCAGTTTCGATGTAGCCATCTGGAAGTTAACCTGCTAACGAATTAGTCGTCGGTTTCATCCCTAATCACCCAGTTATTAATCTTAAATATAAACGGTATTTAGATAGATAATTCTGAGTCTAGACTGGCTGCTTAACACGCCGTTCCCATTTTTGCTTTAAAATTCGCATGGTTACTGTCCATGGTGGGTTTTACAATAAGTAAGTAACTTGGGACAAATGAAAAGTAACTAATTATAACCACTGAATTTGTGCATTTCTGATGATGCATTGTTTGCAGAGCTACCAGTTTGACTGAGGTATCACCAAACTCGAGGGACAAATTTAGCTGGGCAATGTACTTTCCTGACAACTTACACACCAGAACTGATTTCCACGTTTGGATGCCGTTCTGGATTAATTAGTTGTCCATCCTTGTACCATCGAATGTCTGGTTCCCGTTCTCCCTGAACACGACATTTCAAATTGAGCATTAAACCTTGGTGAATTTCCATGTTTCATAGTGTCGGACTATCAAAAAAACAAACAAACAGAAGAGATTAGTTACTTTATAACGCACTAAAAACAATGGTTTGCAATCCACCTAGTACCTGACTACAAGAATCGAAACATTATGCAGATGTTGTTCAAAACTTTTGGTGGATTTTTTTGAATTTTCGGCAGTCATAATTAGACGGGTAGTACGAATAGTTCACGTTTATATTGGATAAAAACGGCATAATCTGGAGGCTACTTGGTTTTCCTAAATTCCTCTGTCAAATATTTCCAATCGAACCACCATAAAAGCCACGCAAACAACGCGGATGTTGTATCTAAAAAGTCGCAAGAACTTTGGCAGCTTCCAGGAAATGGAAAAAACGTTTCATTTTCCGATGCTCTGCGCAAACGCAGATCTTTGTTCATGATATTATGGACATGGAGTACCAAATGTTGTAACATAAACATAAAAAATGTGGAACAAAACTACTGGGAAAAATAGTGGAATTTAACTAGTAGAGCTATTTGGCATCCATCCTTCAGTATAACGTGGAATAAATGTAAAACTCTACATTATGGTTTGCTGGTCTCAATTTCCAACAGAAGTTTACTTTCAAGTCGTACAGCTCTGCAGAATCCACCGTGAGGTCATTCCCATGGCAAACTTCAAAGCACATCACTCAAGAGTTTTATGGGCTAATATACCACTATAATATATACATAAATATACATATAAATCGAGCAATAATTAGGTCCCCCTATTAATTGTTTTCTCCAATGAAATCTTCTGTAAATACTGATTTCCAGTTTGTCACTGGACAACCATTAAATTCGTAGAATTTTGTTATTGGTTTTATTGGGTAGCAAAAAAAACATTCCATCAACCTGTGAAATAAGGCGAGTCAGTCGAAGAAGCAGCGGAGATAAACTATCAATAAATAAATAATAGTTTTTACATATAAAGTTCAACCAGAGGTGAGATTTTATTCGAAAGATGCCAGGTGGTGTGGCTCTTCTATGCAGCATGGTAGGTTGTAAAAATACAGTTTTTGCAGCCCACTTTGTCTCCTTAATATCGTTTTATCATAACAAGAGCCGCGGTTGATAGTTTATTTCAATAAACTGTCATGTCATGACGTTTCTGGATGCTCAAACATCTGGCCAACTGTTTAATACCTTGCGTTGAAAAGGAAAACATAGCTTCGTCAGCTTAATCTAATTACATTGGGACAAGACTAAACAGGCGGTGTACAGTTTCCATTCATTATATTAATGTGAGAGAGAGAAATTACTGTCGACCCCCACAAGTTCGGTAGACTTGAAAATTATTCCGTGTCCAAGAACGTGAACAAACCCTTTAAGTTTGTTGCAGGGATCGGTTGGTTTAACCACCACCGGTATTTTTTGAAGAAGAAATATATGTGAAAGTTACAATACTCGCCAGGCCAGACTTTCGAGAAAATACGACTTCTAATAAAGGATCGTCGTGGGAATATTGTTACCAAAGAACAATTTCCAGTCAAGGAACTTTTTGAGCTTTCAAACTACTATAATGAATAACGCAAAGGGGCAGCAGTAAACGTCACCATATGGCGCATACACTAATTGGTACGTGTCCAACCTAAGCACGTATTCCACAACACACTTGGTGCCTCATTCTCGCCAATCTCCGCCACAGGTCCTGCTTGTGTCTCGGTACAATCATTTTGGCACGTCAGCAGCAATGGGAGACAAAACTGAACTTGCGATCCACTCACAGCAAAGCTCATCAACAGGATGTAACAGTGGCCGCGGCGGGATTTGAATCTCGGACAGGCAAAGCGTACCTGCCACCGCGCTTCCACCACCATAACCTTTTGGGTTTTTTCCATAAAACATTTCTCATTCACAGAAATCTAGGTGTAAAATTACATTCATATGAAAAAAACCGGGTCAAACCGTTCTCTTTTCACTGTGCCTAAAATAAATAGGGAGGGTCAAAAGTTGTCACATTTGCGCTTGTCACTTGGAATGTTAACAGAATTCCTTTGTTCCACATCTAACCCCCTGTCGACAAAGACACACAGAAGTTGACTACTGTAAGTGCACTCAACCCCACGATTTATGCTGCTAAAAAAGTTACCAACCATTACTCTTAAAGAAACCGAATAAGAAACCAAAGCTTTGCCGCAGGAGAATATTTTTTTCAAATTATGGGTGATCGCCGCCAGGTGCACGTTACACGCGCAGAAAAGCTTAGAATTCATCAGACTTTGCCAAACAGTCAGAATTATTCGACTGAGTCAACTGTTCATGCTGGGTGGACATACTACTCAGTACTCGCGCAGACGTTTGTAAATTCCAAACCGGGATTAAGATTTAAACCACAAACTCTTTCTATGAACGAGCTTGGGCCATATAAATGCGTACACGCAGGGCAATTCAGACTAGATTTTCCAGTTCATACAAATTTACCCAAAAGAAATTGAAGTCTTGAAAACAAAGGTAAGTAAAATATTCCTTTCTCAGTAGGTTTTATTTAGGCTTGATGCACTATAAAGTAGAATCAACAGATGAAATGATCAAGTAAGAATTTGGCGAAAATGACCTTGAACTGCAATTGAGCGTACAAATCCAGACAAGTCTCATTTGTTGTCCAAGTATGGAACAGTATTGATAAGAGTTCAAAGGACACGTTTAGGCCTTACAAGTGGCTAATTAGTTTGGGTCTTATTGGAAACATACAGTTTTACAGGAGAGTGATTATTTGATTCGGGGCTTACTATTCATTTCGACGTTCAAATGCTATTGCCTGGTAGGCAATGTAGCATTAAATGTCAAGTCTCACAACATCAAAATCTTAATAAAGGAAGCATGTTCTGCCGGTACCAGGAATTGCTTCAGACAGTTCCGCACCATAAAGGTTTAACATGCTTAGGTACCGACCACCAGCTGCATGGCCAAATCAGGGTATTCAGACAGTTGGTTTCTAGCTGGTGCTTAGCACAGCCGATTAAGTAAGATTTTCGGATACTGCAAATTTCGCAGTATAGCTTCAGGATTGAAATCTACGGAATGAAACCAGCGAAGAGGAGAAAAAATTGGACGTCAAATCAAGGATGTCTGTGGATATAAACGCACTGAAAAATTGTGTTTGTTAATACGGACTCTGTCCATCTTGTTGTTCTTTTCTTATTTTTGCTAACTGTTCGGACAGAAAATTAATCCTGAAAAGATCGCAGAACTACAGAATTTTGACTTTCTGCATGATGTCTACAACAAATTTTCAAAAATCCCTAATGACTTGCACCTACATTTTTAGTATCGTATAGCTTTGGTGAGTTCATCCGTCTCAACTGCTTTTTCATGCTGCCTTATTTCAAGTAATAGCATTCTGGCGCTTCTCCGTGTGTGCTGTTCTGAAAAAATATATCTTCCCGCGACGTTCTTCAGTAAGCTCTGTCCAGAACAGACATTCTCGAATATATACGTTTTTATCACGGCAGCATGACTCAATTACTAAAGGTGGCTTATTGTTTCATGTATCTAATCCCAGGAGGCATTAGTTCTTTCGGAAGTCAAGACCATTAACCGTGTCCTGTTGTTTCCGATGATGCAGTGCCTCTTATTAGCTAGTGTGAGGTAGAACTTTGGGGTGCAAGCGTTAGCAATTCAAACTTCATAGTATCAACCAGCATACGGGGAATGCAGAAGGGTAATAGGTAAATCTGTTTAGTTAGGCAAGTCATGCAAAAATATCGTTATTAAGCAGTCGAGTATTTATGTAAGGCTATGAGCACAGACGCTTGAAGGGATGGTTGCTTCGAATCGAATCTTTTCAATTACACACAATCTAAAACCCAAGTACTTTCCCCCTATGCGCTAAATACGTGAAGGTAACGAAATTTACATGTTGGGGCTACCAAACCAGAATAAGTTGTGCTGATGACTTCTAAGTACATGTTGCAATTAGTCACAAAATTTAGCAAGTTAACGGACAATTTTTGGTTTGTTTACAGAGAAATCTGTTTAAAACAGCTTAAATTTGCGCAAAAGGAACACCTTTTTCGATCGAAATTGCGAAATGCTTCTAATTAGCTGCCAGCATTTTATTATCAAATATCCGAACAACTTTTACCTCTGAGCCCTAATGGCGCGAGCAACTGACTGACAACACATTCAATCCGTAAAAACAGGTTATATTCCAGTTGGTAGCTTTTTCGTTTCTTCAACCAAGCATAGTGAAAATATTGCATGGGTAGTAAACCTTTTACTTCACCAAAACATGCGTGATGCACGACGATACGATCTTGCGGAAACGCACAACCCGCATTCCCGACAAATCGAATTCCATCCACGTAACTTGTAGAAAAACTTAGCTTGAAAACAGAACTGCTAATTGGTGCCACCAAACTCCCTGAACACAGTTTGGGTAATGCAAAAGATTGCATATTGAACCAGCAACATAACTGTGGTACATAATGCTGCTTTTTCGTTTTGTGCGCCCAGGAGAACCATTCGTGATAACTTGGAACTTAGGTTTTACCTTTTTCCCTGGGTCCTTATACCACGTCTCAAAAGTCAAAAGTTCACAGATTTATGAACGTTGCTTCGAATATTACGTTGAGCTCTGCGGAAACTCAACATACCCACTCGGAGTGCATATGATAACACACATGATAAATCTGCCACAGATGTAAATTACAGTTGGGCGTTTGGATATCCAAACCCCTAATCCACTGAAAATATTGTTGAAGACAATATTTCGACAAAACCCTATTCGAAAAAGGGCACCTCGACAATTGTCGAGAAAACCCACGCTCTTTTAGAACCTCTGTTTCTTTTTTAAATTTTGGAAGGGTTCTCGAACACAAATCGGGGATGTGTTTGAGTGTGTTTAAACCCGGAACCACAGAAATCTATGTTTACTGACCTTCCATTACGTGACAAAATGTGCTACCAAAGTTTAGCTTCACATAAGCATTCACGTATCTTCAAATGTGACCTACAAACGAGGCTTTCGAATGATTGTAAACCTGGTGTAGTGCCATAAATCGTTTTCTAAACAAGTGAATCAACGAATGACTGGTAACAGAATGAAGGTTACCGATGGAAAAACTGCTCAACTCATGCAAAATACTGTTTTTTTCATGGCTTGTTAAATCGTGTGTCTTATGCAACTACAAAACATTGCGATTAGGCAAATAAAACTCAATTATCACTCTACGTCTGCTAGTACGTTGTATTTCCTGGGAGTCGGAAACCCAACTCGTTGTATTTCCCTTTGAGTGACTAAGTATTCACACTGACTATTTCCAGCCTTATTTTCTTGCCCCACTCCCAGTGTCTTTGATATTATCTGATGATACTGACAGTCGGAAATGTCCAGCTGTGGTCTGAGGTGTCACAACGTAAATGGCAGTGGCCAAATCTATGACTTTTCGAAAGGCAAGAGGTGGCTGTTTCTGATGGAACTAGGATGAAAAAATGCGACACATGGAGCGGAAAATCCGATGTACTATCGAAGTCAATAAGGAACGATATCGATAAAATGAATTATGCTGCGTAATGTGCACCGAAATCCGAAAGAACAGGGACATCTCAGGATAATGTTCTCTTGGCGTACCCCCTGGCACGCACCATATTTACTAGCGGTTTTGACACAAAGCGTGACCGACTGGAAGTGTCATCGTGGACACTTCAGATAGATATCCCGTCATCCGCGCTGTCGCGCTCTGGAGTTCACTACACGTGTGTTGTCGTATCTGTAGAAAAAGGAATCACATAACACTTTTCCATGTACTTAAAAACGCGTTGACACTTGAGAGAAAGCTCGCACCAAAAAAGCGTGACGGAACCAGTAAAAACCTGGAGCAGTCACACGCAGCTTGACTACGTTCTAGTGGTGGCTACTAGTGGTTATATGTCCCTCCCTAACAGGATTCCTCTTAATATGCGACCGAGCTAGCTAGATCACTGGAATTTTCAACAAGGTGCCACTTGCTGGACCAAGCTTTTTTGTTTTGTTACGACGTGAGATAATAGCAGCGCTCAAAAACTGTCAAATAACAACAGCAAATACTAGAAAACCAATGGGTGTCAAATAGTTGGTAAAGTACGATGTTTTCTGGAAGAAACATTGTTTACATCAAACGCTCAACCTTCAGTTTAGGTTCCATCCTATATTTGTGTGAACCAATAGGGGAGAGCGGGTCAGGTCCCTTCAAATTATCCCTATGCTATTGAGCTTGACCAGCATATTGCTTATGGCCACCCATGCCTCTGCATTATTTTGCTATAACTCACTAGACGTTTTCCGGGTTCCTATAATCAATTACCTCATTGAACCGGTCGTTCTGAGAATTTTCAGAGTAAATTCTACTTGAGTAAGTTGTTTGTGCAATCTTGTGTTATACGGTTAAAAGTCGTTGAACTGATTGAACAGTTTGCTTTGTTTATCTCCAATGCCCTTAAAAAGCGGTCGCCTAATTCGAGCTGGGTCTGGTGAAGTTTCACTCGAGGCCATTGCTCTAGACTATTCTATGTAAGTTGTTTTCTTCAATACTTCCTCGTTTCACTGTATTACAAATTTCCTCCGCCCACTTCCTTCTGGTTGCGGTTCAATCGACATTCGCTATCTTGATCCACCCAGCCTTTCATCAAAGGCGAAACGTTTTCAAGCTAATGGGAAGGCTTAGCGCACATAGTAAAAACCAATAAGTATCGAGTCCGCGGGTGCCCACTTCCGACAAATGGAGGCTTGAATATTTCTGTCCGTAGTCCGGTTGAGTGGAAATGGCACTTGACTGTTACCTTTGAGTTCTTTTGTAAATTTAGCACGGCGCTAATAATAAACCTGGTTGATAAATCAATATAACCCAAGCTGACTTCTTAAAATAACGCCAGGAAAAATGTTCCGTACAATCATACACGAAAGCGGCAACTGAATAAACGGCGCAGTATTGCAAAACGAGTTTTTGGGACGTATTAAATCCGTTGGAACAACGCTAATTGTGTACCTGGATAACAAACGCCCGATTATAAACCCCGTTCATGTGTCTCTTGCACCTGAACCGTTCAACCTGAATAATTAAGCTGAACCTTGAAGCCTCAGAGCTAAGTTTAGAGGTATGAATTTTAAAAATTCTATTGCACCTTTCTTAGGTTACATGCTTTGGTTTAGCTGTGAAATCAACGAGAACATATCTCTATTAATAGAGCTGTTGGGTATAAAATGCAGTAGGAGTAACAGCAGTTTGATTTTCGTCGATCTCTGCAACCGCAGCAATGACAGTTTTGCGTACAAAATCATCTATGATGCTCCACCTGTTGGGACGATAAGACATCTAGGCATTACCCGAAAATCATTTCACAGACACACTTGTTTGCAGGTATCTGATCAAATTCTGTTTATTTCGGTGGGAACAAACACGTCGTTTACCCACGATAGTATTCTGTTTTATAAACCATGGTAAGAAAACAAAATGTGTTTTGAACGAATGGTATCACATGTTTTCATTCACACCGTGTTGTTCGTTAAAACACTCACCTCGCATAGTGGATGACGAAAGACTGGAAAACCCAATGCAACCTCACTGTGCTCAACGACGATAGGGATGCTTTCAATCCACCGCAAGCCTTCATACAAAACAAGCTATATTTGTGCATTTTCAGTAATAATAACGCTTTAAAATCTTGGTCTCCTTGCGTATTATTAATGACCATACATCATGTGAACAATGCTGAGTTAGAGGTCGTAAGGGACTTTGTCACTTTTTATCATTCAACAGCTCCTCCTCCTTACGTATTTCACAATGAAGATGGCGAATTAGGAAGAAAATATCGGAGATATTCGACGTCAAGCCGCACTGCCGCACTTTCCACCCTGGTAGAACTAACCAAAAAACAGGGACGGAGTGTTTAAAAGGGAATGGCGTTCAAAAATACACATCATACCCCGCATACATCCCGCTACCCGCTACATTACGCATGAAAGTTATCAGTGTTTCTAGTGTTTTTCCCCCAAAAAACGCATTACATTTTGTGACGAAACATTTTATCTTCGTTAAGCAATTCACGCAAGGAATTTGGTGACATTTATTTTTGAAAGAGAACCGTATGCTGGACACCATGTAAGGTCATCTTCAAAAATACTATCAGAATGCAGTTAAATGCGAACTTAGACTGAAACCCACAAATTAAAACTGCATAAAATAACTGTCGGCATAACTTGCAAAAGAATCAGTGCAGCTGAATGCAGTGAGAGCTCCGCCATGCAAATGGGAAATTAACAGAGATGTAAACAAACTTCCTGTATTTTGGGCACTTCCATCAGTCTCAATCCTTTTATCTTTGATAATACAGGTTGGACATGAAGATTACAGTGCCACAAGATCAGCGATGTCGGTGAAATTGCGATAAAAAGGCTAAAAACTGTTGATTGGAAGGACCAATGTCCTAACAAGCAGCATCCACTTAACAATATACATTGCGTTAAGACAAATGAAGTTTTGGTCTGCAGGACTAGCAATATCTTGCTTCCACTCGAGTTTGCTGCAGAAGCCGAATTTTCTCTCCTTCAAGCAACTGGGTTGGCAGTCAATGATTTTCCTAGGCAGGCAATCATTAAGCATTTGAACTACGTGACCTGCGCGTCTTAGCTGTTGATACTTCAGCATACTCAGAAACGTTCATCTTGGTCGACTGAGTGCTTCAATGGTCCAGATTCCATCCAGGTATTGCATCCGGATTAGAATACACAGACCTTTAATCGAAATCTGCCAAACCCCTCGATATTTAGTCATTAGACATCACTTGTCTATCTTGCATGCAATGTAAAATACAACGTCTCAGGCCAAAGTGCCTTAATCTTTGTTGATAGTTTGAGTGGATTGACGGTATTTTTGAACTAGAACTTCGTGTTGTAGGTAAGGTTAGGCTGTAGCGAACTTTCCAGAAGCACTGGATACGTGGTTTCAACCTTATTGGGAACAATCATTGGTGCGCATCCCATAAAAGTCCTGGGAGATTCGAACTCAAGGCCTGCCAGCCAGAAGACTCAGCTATTCGTCCACAAATGCACGATCTCAGCTGAAAACTTTAAAGGCCTCCCCATACTACCACCGGACCAAATGTAGCTCACAAAGACGAAAAATTCAAACGATGAGTGAACCTTGCGTCTAAGAATCTGCCACCCGAGCAACCAATCAGCACGTAGAAACGTCACGCGAACTGCGTCGGTAAAGCATGTGTGACGCTATTTTTTGCTTAAGGGTTAATCGCGTTGCTGATTATCAGCTCGTGACCGGGTGGAAACTCCAGTCGCTGGAATTTCCTAAGGCTTACGCTGGGAATCAACTCAAGCTATTTTCCAATAATTGGAATGAGGATCGGAGAACTCAAAGCAGACGGAAAACATGATAAGCGCGCTTTCGGTAAGCTTTCGCTAAGTCTGCCTATATAGGTCACAGATCATCCATTAGGACTACCACACTCGGAATAGATTGTCAACGGACCAATTGTGTGAATTCGATATGCCTCCATCAGATAACCACATAGATATTATAAAGATTCCAAAAAAAAGCGACAAATCGGAGTAAAGGGAGTTATTTGATAGCATAATACAGAATAGGATATAGGTTTATAGTTGGAGAAGAATCCAAATAACCCTTTAATGTTTAATAATATTTGACTACATGTCATCCAGTCCAGTCTCAGATTAGTTACACACTCCACGAAATGCTGATCGCAAAATGACTTGTAGTTTCTCCTATTATTTATCGTGCCTTTTGTGCATAATATCAGAAGGAAGTTCAAGTAATTTGATCTGGAATGAGGTATTACGATTTCGGTAGATATGATTCAATAGGGAAGGTTCAAGTGACTCACATTTAAATTTCTTTCGTATTTATTTACATTCCAGTAACTGTTGTCAGGTTTTGGGTGTCGCAGTCGGAATTTATGCTACAAAGCTGGTTGTGAGCCCGTTTTAACCGCTCTTTAGTGATTTTATTTGGACCAAAAACCGTAAATGTAGCCGCTTCGTTATATATTTGGGAAGACTAAATATTGGGTTGCAGAATTCAGATGTATGGTAGAATCATTTGCCGAAAGTTGTGAATATTGCCTTGAAACTGAGGAGAGGAAAAGTTCGATGGACATTCAGTGGGGTCGCATGCGACAAATTTTATCGAATTAAGTTCCATTTCCAGTGAATCAACCCTAAAAAAAGGGGCATATTGGTTAACGGCAACAGAAAGCCTTCTACGTGTTATGGAACAAAATAAAACACCGTCGGATTCTTCGTAAGGAAGCTTCATAGGCAGCGAAACTGCTAAACAGAGTGATCATAGGGTTTGACAATAGGCAACCTCGCAAAATCAAATATTTTTGAACATAAATGACGCTGAACTGTCACGTTTGCCACCAACACGCTGGCAATATTAGGAAAAAAATATCATCATGGAATTTTTCACATTTGAGAATATGCGGTTTCTGCACGAGTATGGCGAAGACCGGGCCAGGTCTGTACAGAAGGAAAAGCTGGAGTTAACCGTAGTGACACAAACGACGGCTACAGTATTAAGTTATGACTTCCGGCTCAGTCTATTTCTGTGAGTGCCAAATGTGCCGCCCGTAGTCTACTAAAACATTTCTCATTAAAATCTCTAAGGACAGACGGAAGGCTGGGCTCATTCGGCCTTCTAGTGATCTAGCATATATAGCTCGGTTAAAAGTTGTCTCGGAAATCCACCAAAGAGGCCCACTGCCGCTCAGTCGTGCACAAATTGTTTTGCCTTGCAAACAATCTTCTTCACTTCTCTCACCCGCATTTGCAAACACAGTAGGGATCAACTATCCTGGGCAACTGCGTCAAACAAGGTAAACCGGCGTGTATAGACGAAAAAGTCGTTCAGATACAGCTCACTAATTCCGATCCTAAGCTCATTGCAAATGCAAACATGGAGAACAAGACCTCGAACTCACCTTTCTGAGGCCGCACCAACCGCATTTTCTGCCATGCTGTCACCCTTTGCAGCGCGATGGAAAGCCTCAATGTAACTTGCTCAATACTCACTTCAAATCACTTCAAGCTTAGTCAACAGCTTTGTCCTTTGCAACCCAGCGTCAATGGAGGGTTGCCAGAAATGTTTGTCTGCATTCTTCTATAAAACTCCTCTGATGTTTAGAACAAAATCTTCAGCACGGAACCTTTTAGGCCATATTCTAGATGCACACGCCCGTGAATGTCAAGTCTTCCCGGATGGAGTCGGACGGTAACTCAGACGAACATCTGCTTTGATCCAGTTCCGCAATTTCTCAAAGTAACCCATAACCATCAAATCTAATTCGCAGGCAGTCAGGGATTAATTTACAGCGTCAGCTAACCGAGCCCATGGAATATCTGTTTGAGTTGAGCCCCCAACCTTTGCCGCAACAGACTTGATACAGGCTTATAAAATAGCGCCTCAGAAGAATTATCAGTTTCCTACGACCACCACACTTAGAAAGCCAGTCCTAGATCAAACTCATCTAGGATTTACCGTACCGCCCCATTTCCGGCTCATACTGATCTACCGTAGTTTCGCCTGTAAGCCTTAGCTATTACAGTCCATAACCATCAAACCCACGCGCTTGCTTAGTTTAAAACGTCACCACCTGCCAGAACAAACTACTCAAGTGCACTGAGGACGACACTATGTGTTTCAGCATCCATATAAAGGGACCTCAATCCTAAGTTCCCAAAACAGCTAAGCTGAGTTTGCTGTCCTTCAGCTATCCTTCATTCTGCTAATCTATACTTCTTTTCATGTCCTCGATAGTCCTGATGGTTCTTCACTCCTATAAAGTTAAGCCTCATTTCCTAATACAATATAAAGCTATCGGCCTACCAGTGCCTCTCCCTTTCGTTCTTACCCAACATAATCATTCGCCATCATCATGCCCTATCAAGCCATAACAAGCTTAGACTTCTGAGAGATATTATTCTGTTTTATGTACCCGATATCATCCTCATTATTAAGTGTGGACGGCAGTCTATGTCGGTGACTACGTGAACAACAAGCTGAATAACTAGCCAACTGAACAAATGACCAACCAACTAAATCAAGAACTCGATCACTAATTAACCAACCATCCGGCTGACAAGCTAACCGAATGCCTACGCAGTTAACTAACTACCTAACTGGCCAATTAACCAAGTAGTTAACTAACTAAGTGATAAATTAAGTGAATAACTAACAAACTATCTGAATAAATAAATTACCAGCCAAATGGCTAAATAACAGTATATATACCAAACTAATAGAATGAAAAACTAACTGTCACGCAGGATATTTTTTCGAAGTTCAGTTATCAGATCTTTATAATCCATATCTACAAAAAACTATCGAAAATATCTAAAAACACTTTAATTAACAGACAGCTCTCTCTTTACTTTAGTTGACCTTCAGCTGCAATGAAAAGTTGTCATTTGTGACTCCAATGTCGAAGACCCTCATTTTAGACAGAAGTACAAAACAAGCACTCTCAACAGGTCGTCTTCTCTCCCAAGATGTGATAAAAGCGGTAGGATGAATGCTAGATGGCGATACCTACCTGATAAACCTAGGTACATATGGTTCCTAATTAGTAAGAACACCAGACGCAGATCAGTTGCTTGAATTCGCAAGAACTTTTTGCCAGCGTTCAGCAAGCCCAAAAACCACGTGAGTCAAATAACGATCATTCTGTAGTCTCAAACATACCGCTTTTAGTTTTTACAAGTACCAAGTGGTAAGTCTTACTTCCTACCAGCGGAAGACCTTCAAATTACCGCATTTATCTTCTATTCGTTTGCTAGAACCTTGCCTCTATTCAACATTGTTAAAGCCCGCATTCATCAAGCCAGACCAAATACGTCATCCACGCGAGAACCGAAACTACCGATATTGGCATATCTTTGATTGTACGCGTTTGATGATGCTCTCAAAAACTATAACGATTTACGTAAGGAAAAGCATATTGCCATACGGGGAAAAATTATATCGTGCTCGATGTACCACCGCATGCACATGGGTCGTTCTGCAATCGCCACAAAATCTTTTGTATTTGGCGTCACTCAGACTAACGCGCTGCTGCGCGAAGAATTCGGAAACCCTTTCGCAGATTCCTTTAACCAACAGCCAGTGAAGTCACAGGCAGTGTTCTGCTCCTAGACATCCGTGCCCAGTTTGGAATAAAAAAGCCTAACTGAAGCTGGTTCCATCAATCCTGAGAGATTCAGCAGGGTTCCAAGTGAATCTCTCTTCAAGACCAAATCGGTATGCAAATCAGTGCATTTCGCTAACTTCATGCAATTTGGGTTCGAAATGAACATGAGGTTGACAGAGACTCGGAGGCTGCACCTACCTGATGAGACCCTAGAAGGGAGAAACTGGTCTTGGGCTGCCGAAGAGTTCTCAACAATCTTATGAGTAGTGTAGTACGTCTCCGAATCAGCCCCTCTGAATGTTTTGTAATGACTCTTATTGCGGATGTCGGTTCCCAACGTAAATAAATTTATATCAAACGTCTATTCGACTGCGCCCAACAGCTCTTGGATTCTAGTTGCTACAACTATGAGTTATTCTATCTCCAACCTTTTTTAGGCAGTACATGTCGGGGCAGTCAACTAAAACTAAGCAAACCCTTTTTTAAAATGTACTTCAGGCATTCTCGTTAACAATTTTGTGCAATTTTGTTGACGTACTCTTTTGGAAATCGTTTGATCCAATTAGCACGTCCACTTTAAACTTGATGTCCAAAATTCTGTTCACCATTTTTTAGTCATAAAGTTTATTACTAAATTTCAATCCTTAAGTCACAAAACGTCCGTTAGATAAGTTAGGCAGTCCGTCTAAAAATATTATCAAACGCAAAAATTTTAAAATCGCCCTCGAAAATGCGGGGTTTATCATTTTTAAGAATATGGATTGCCAAAAATTACGGTTCTCAGGATCTTATTTTAAGGTCAGCATTTGCCCATCGGCTAAAATAAAATTGATGGCCAAAGTGAGCGGTTTATATGGGTTCGACGAACAACATAAAACGGGACCAACGGGGAGCAACCGAAAGAGCAAAAGAATGAATAAATTGGACGAGGAATAATCTAGAAGACTGTTGAGAGAGTGGGTCTGGCAGCGTATGTCAGAGGCCCAAGGCAGGTCCAAGAATCGTACGAATAACCTTCGATAGCATAGTGCCAGGTCACCTAGCAGTACTTTGAGTGCCACAGCTCTCGTCCATACCACTTCGCCTATTCACATTTTATAAGCCTGAAATTCCATGCGGAAAATTATAATATCTAATTGACAGTAACGATATACAAAACAGTTTATGGCATTGGTCTATCGGAATGATGGAAAACGGAAGAGCAACAATAATTGAAGGCATATTTTGTCCCTAGAAAACATCCACTTTTAGATGGTTTGCTCTTAACGCGTAAACGGCACAATCTGGATGATGTTGGAGAGTGTTTTTAGGACAGTTTCAGCAAGTGTGCTTCGTAAAAAGAAATAGAGTACGACCAACAAAAGGCTCAATGAAGGCAAAGATTGTTAGAACGGTATTCAGCGTAGACAATGGTTGCTCAAAGGATGATAATTTGTGGGAATCATTGGCTGGAGATAAGAAGAGGTCTCAATCTCGAAAACCAAACGCAACTACCATCAATTTTTCTGGAAAACGTAACGTAATCTACTTGAATAATATCAGCGCTATAGATCAACTGAAGGATAATCACTTCCTTTTTCAAGATTTTCTGTTGATGAAAGCAAAGTGTTATATCTTCTGCTGACCCCGCTCCAGTGCCTAGTGCCAGAAACGAACTCACCGACAAGGAACACAACAGCCTTATTGCAACAAGCGAGTGCGTGCGAGTGCAAAAGTTACAACGGCCCCGTGATATTTAAAGGGAACTTTCTGACATTGATCCAGGCTGCCTGATAGGCGCTAGTGAACACCCATCAACATCGATCGTGTTTCTATAAAGTGCCTGAATGCTGATCACATTCGGTCGTGCTTCTGTGGCGTGCCTGAACATTCATCGGCTTTTGCTGAATTGATTGAATGACTGGCTTGGATGCTTGCCGGCTTTCCTATTGAGATTTTGGTGAAGTTTTAGGGTCTCAGTAGGTTCCGGGCGTTCTGTGGTTGCTTTCAGGAATCTGACCTTCCTGATACAAAGAATGATAACATTTTACGGCACTATTCATTTGCGCTAAATGTCAGTCCGATAATCTAATGGCCGCTTATAATGGTGTCTGAAGTCTAGGCAAAATCCAATTTTTAAAAGCTCGGTTAACCACAAAGTCCATATTTTCTAACATGACCCCCCATGAATATTTTCGCAATTGTTAGACTTATCACCTTCAATGTCACAAAAGAAAGCACTTCCAAATAGCTTCATTAGTTGTAAGTAGCCTTCTTAATAAATTAGTATTTTGAAAGAAAGATAATAAAGGTCTAGTGTGTGGTTCACAAAACTTGTCCCGACACGTTAGAGGGCATCCAGTCAGCCAGATACACCGTGCACCGTGAGAGTCCAACCCTCCAAGGAGACCAGTTTTGGCTGGTCGTACAAACTTTTTATTGTAGCCAACCTTGAAGTGGGAGAACGTAGTACCATAGTAGCGATGATCTGTCAACTGGGACAATACGGCTATTGGCCTTACTTGTTCGACGTGCAGCAGGGACATTTAGCGCACTTATGGGTTGCGCACAATAACTTCCAAAGACTTCAGTCCTAAAGTGAGAATGCAGGTTAGTTTGCCTGATACTTAATTAGTGTAAAAGCGAGAAATACCGGCCGCCAGTCACCCTGATGAATGTAAAATGGATTGGTTTAAAATCTGTCTAATTATTGAAAGTTGCAAAGTTTTCTAGATGCTCACAATGCTGACTTGGTGGTGACTAGGAGCTGCCATGAAACACAATTGTGAAACAACACCAAGAGAACAGTAATCTGATCACTAACAAACTTGATGTCACTAGGATAATCGCTTGGTGGGCCTTGTGAGCAAAGCATCTCACATCATCAACCATGTGGGCTGTACAGATAGACTTTAAGCTGTAGGATGCGCCAGTTTCAATTTATGGTATGTGTAATGCGGTGCCAATGTTCATGAAGCAGTGAAATTTCGACAAGGCACGAAGACGTTTCTTCTGAGCCCCATTTGTTGCAAATGAACATGGAGCCTTAATGCTCGTTCAAGCGCTTAGCACAAAATTTGTTCATGGTTTAGGTACCTCGTAAAAATGATAACAACTTACTATTGACTGAATAGTCATCCGTCTTCCTAATAACTTGGCAATTCATGAGTAGCGAAATTTGAACTGATGCTGATGATTAGAGTTTCGTCGTATCTCGAAATGCTGCGTTGAGTAGAAACTTGTATTTGTAGCCGATCTGCAGAAATCCCAGGAGACTAAGGTTACCAGTATCCAACAGGTGTTTAAAATTCTAGCAAAGTGAAAAATCTCGTAAGGATGGCACGCAATTGGTTTTTGGCCATCTTATTTGATATTATACAGGGTGATAGTGCTAACCGAGAGTAGCAGTTGGTCTGTCAACTACTTAGATGAAACTGGCACATGTTTCTTGGCGTAAATGAAAACTGTACCCATTAGCATAAAAATGCAGCTTACTTTCTCTTATTATATGCAGGAAACGATTAAAAGTGTACTTCTCTAGAGGAACCGATTAACTCTAAAATTCGCGAATGCATTTCTTGTAAAGTAATACTTTCTCTTCTCCTTCCGTCATCATTTGCTCAGGATATACTACCCCTAATAAGACAGCAACGATAACCAAGTAGTCTCGTGGTTGGTATTTTGACGAATAGCAGATAAAATCGTGGAACTAGCTTTCCATTTGGTGCACTCGTTCGTGCCTTGAATAATAAATAGGACTCCAGAAAGTAATTGTTGAACATTTCATGAACCCCTCCATCAAAACACAACCATTTGTTGGTTATGCTTGCTTGTTGTTAGATGTTTGATTCCTTCATTGACATGTTGCTCCTGTTTGCGGAGTAGACTGATCTGTTTTCCCCAATACGTTTTGTGACATTGTGTTTTTATGTTTCCCTAGATATCAGCAGACCGATGTTTTAACAACCGCACGCAGAAACCCTCAGATTTGGTAATTCTGGTGCAAAAACAGTAACACTGTATCATCTGTCCATCAATGTTCCGTTGTTTTGTCGGGTGCAGAAAACAGCACGTAATTTGTTTCTATATAGCAAATGCCCATCGTGAAGAAGAGGCACCTGTATTGTTGACGAAGAGGAACGATGTTTCAAGTGATACGGGGATTGCGATACGTGCAATTCTGTCTAAATATTGGTATCAGTCGTACATGTATTGGTTACTAGTAACCAATTCGTGCATTTGCAATGTCTTTTCGATTGATTAGTCAGTGTTTTGGAAAACCTGGCAACAACCGTCTGATCAGCACCCTCGAAATTCGATTCATCGAAGTTTTCCAAGAAAGGATAGACTTTGGGACGTTCACAAGAAAGCTCTCTTAGATTGTGCTGGCAACCGACGTCTGGCTTTAAAACGAGGACAATTGTCATGAGTAAAAGCAATTGTGCGTACTGCAAACCCATGGGCATTCGTTGGCCAAAAATTACAAACGGTCTTGCCCTTATAAACTCGTCTGCATATCAGTTCGGTTTTGACAGGAGACTGACCTGGGACCTAGCTGAATTCCTCGTTTTTCATTACGTTCTCAAGCAACCGAATGTGCTGCAGCGTGCCACTTCATGCTTCAGTTGATAAGCTATTCGAAGTATTACGGTACATTGTATAGACGTAACACACTGCATAGAAGGTCGCTGAAACTCTTCGACCGGTTTCGCCCTTCTTGAGGTCATCAGTTAGGCGCGCTGTCCGATTTTTTACATCAGCGTTATGGGCTAGTTGAACCAAAATTGCATGAAATTCGACTTATTCACTCATGTGTTTACCAATTTGGTTTTGACGCCGGAGCCTCTCCTGGAAATCATACGAATACGGCAAATTCTCGCCAAATTGTTTGCATGACGTCATCATATCAGATAAAACTGAAAAAAAAATTATGATAGGTCAACGTACCTATCAATTTCCCGAGATAATCACGGTGATTTTTGCATACGAAACTACGCACCTTCAAAGCGTGATTCACTTAGCAATATCAGCCAGATGGCTGGCCTAAATTTCTACTGGTGGGCACTAATTTTTAGTTAAAAGATAGCCTTAAACGCAGGTTGGTTTAGCTGATTTTATGCTGTTGTAAGAGACAATAAATGTGCGATGATAGTCGTTGAGTTAAAAAGGTTTGTCATTCACAATATTTCTTCTTCAGTGGCGGCGCAAAGCTTCAGAGATTTAAGTGCTTTAAATATGGAGACAAAAGTGCAAGAAAGTTGTTCTTCCGCGATTGATATGGGACAAAATATGGCTTACTTAATGTAATTCCTTGAGGTTGTCTGCTGCAAGCCGACGCTGATGTCCTCTTGTAAAATGCGGCATCAGGTACTGGTAAGTTTACATGATTTGGTCAAAAATCCTCCGTATAAGAATTGTCAAACTGAAGTTATGGTTTCATTTATACGCAGCGTGCACACCGCGCCTAGATTGGAGCTTGGATTTTATGCACAGTATTACTATTGTTATTGTTATTCTCAAAATTTTATTTTATTTTAAAGCCAAATGCTTGGCTCAAACATTTTTGAAGCTTGAATCCCCGGCCCTGCATTTCAGTTAGGTAAATTCAGGCCAGTCTGGCTCCCGCTTTGAGCTTTTCTACTATGACACACGTAAATTTTGTTTTCTCGAGTGTGTAAAAGCAAAATATTGCATACCGCAAAAACACTAACAGAATTGTGCTTACTGAACCAATCTCTACTCAAGTGAATGAAAAATGAACCCCTGGAAAACGACTATTCGTTGGGTTATTTCCACCTGGGAGTTTACATTTTCTGGCCAGTTAAAGATAACATACTACATGTATGCATGTATGCTGTTTTTTTGTAACGCGAAATCTCACATTCAATGAGCTTCAGAAGGGGAAGAAAAACACTACGCGGTTTTAGCACAATATAACCAAAGTTGGGAAATGTTAAATGGTCGTTGTACTATTAAATGTATCGCGCTCTGAATTAGGTTATGTGAGTTGTAATCTTTTTATTACCTGGTTGGTAAAGGAAGTAGACTGTTTCAAAACTGAGCAGAAATATTTCGGTTGACATTAGAGCCCTTCATGCAAGCACAACTCTAGTTAATAATGATTTCTGGTAGTTTTGTAACAGGAACGTTTTTCGTTCTGCAAAACGCCGCAAAACATACCTATTTTTAAGAAAACTGTAACCAACAAACGAGTAAGATTGTTTCGCTAATTGTGTATACACAGTAAATAAAACAGTTTTAAAGTCAGTCTTGCACGGATGGTTATTTGTGCGGTCGATGTGACACCTAAATGTGCTCCTTTATACTCCATCCTCAATTGGGCACATCTCAAAAATCCCTTACAAACAGGCGTGTTACCACCTGCGGTATGGGCATATGAATATTCCAGCGCCACGGATAGATGTGTCCGAAAAATACTGCTCCCATCAATCAGATTCAGCGAACGTTAATTTGTACTGAAATTTACACCCATTTTCACATAAAATCACCAAGAGATCTACACCGGCCAAACATCATACGTTTTACTAGGGTCAACTTGGTATAGTTTTTTTCTAAACGCTTTCATTTATTCACCCTCAGTTTGCTTTCAGTTTCCGTTAACAAATCATTAAAATAAAACAACACACAAGATTTTGGAACGTAGTGCGACCAGAAGGCAACAAAATTTACTCATATAAACGTTTTTAAAATTATTTTTCACTCTGTCCACCACGAAATTTCATGAAAAAGACAAAGAAAAAGGTGCTTTTTGGCAACTTTGTTTTTTTGTATTATTTTGGAAATCCGGACGGTGGTCCTCGTAGGTTGTTTGGAAATCAAATGCCATTTTACGTATTGTAGTTACTTCTGTCTTTAGTGTGTATTTTGGGGGCATGACAGTTAGATATGTATGAAGAATAGTGGAATCATCTATTATCCATAAAAGCTTGCCTTTAAAAATATGCATTCTAATGAACAATTTGGAGTACTTTCACCTGGAGAAACAACCTGTCTCAGTATACTGGTTGCGTGTAGAAGGCGAAAGAAGCACTATTGTCCACAATTCAAGGTTCTTTGATTTTTAAACATGCCATGCGAATCTTGCGTGAATTATGTCATCAATATTCCTGTAACCCAGAGCTTCAAGTAAACGTTCGTACAAAAAAAAATATTTTGAATTCCCAAACTCAAGTTCGATGAATACTTTTGATGTCGACGAATTTGTCCCTGCTGGTCTACTTTCGCTACGTTGTTGGGATACGCTGCATGATAGAACATTTGTTATAGTATCCACAAGCTTCGGTATTAGTGTAGAACAAGCATAGATTTCCACAAGTAATGAACAGATGTACGAACCGAAGTTTTCCAGATGTGTGGATGAGATCCGTGTATTTTACCTACATGAGTGCTGAGATCGGTTAATCAACGTATGCACGATGGCCATTTGGGTCTAATCATGCTTGTATGTTTTATATCGGATGAACACATTCTGGTTCGTTTGACACAAACTATATCCACCTGGTGGACAGAATACTGACTTGTTCAGGTAATTTGGGGATCAAAATAAAGCTGCTGGTCTTCATTAGTGGAAAAATACCCAACGCACCAGATATAATGAATCCCGGACGTTAAAGCATGCTACTACACATATTCAAATCTGTGACACCCATTCAATTTAGGCTACTCCGCGAAACCTAAGCTAAACTGTGACTGTCCTATAGCTCCCAATGGCAAGCAAATCCGGGTAGTGTTTTGGGAGCGTTCGTCGTCTTAACTTTACACTGTTCAACGTCCTGCGGGATTTCGCTGATGTAGCAAAACCAAAGTTAATCGAGAGTAGTTTGCGTGAATCCGGGAATTTTTCATTTCTCTAGAGTGTTATCGTTCGCTTGTGCTTACTACTGTGTGATTGAGCAAGCATGATTAGCCTGAGTCTTTCTTCCTCGCCTGAAGAGTTCTCTACCCTTAAGTATATAACAACTGTACAAATTATGGTTGAAATATACGAACTGTACCTAATGATCTGATAATTTACTGGTGACCTGCTTTTTAAGAAGCCATTGTTTCAAAGCTCACGATGCGATGATACCGAAGGATGCATCTCGGTTAGTGCTTTAGCATTCTTTCACCCGAGCATTTTGCAATGTCACGTCCCCTTTAAATTCTGGTAGCTGTTTAAAACAAATTTTGGTCAGAAATATGTCTGCAATTCCGAAGTTTGAGAAACATATGGCAATTTCGTTTGGTACATACACATGCATCTTTTCGAATAAACTGCAGCTATTGTTTGTTCAGACCGAATTCTGAATATTTATGGAAATAAACATTTCACATCAGAGGATTTTTACTGACCGATTTCAGGGTCTCGGATTTATTCGGTGAAGTTGTTTGTTAGACCAGAAGAAAATGCTTAGCGAGTGATCTCGTCTGCACTGCAAAACGTATTTTTTAATTCATATCATTTGTGCTCCCAAACAAATGTACACTCATTAGACGTTGAGAAACACATGCGCGTACACAGTATGTGTGTGTGGATCATGGGTTAACATACACCTTTCTGTATCGGCCAAACAGCGATATGGGGCAAGGCTTGAGATAGCAGGAGCAACAGTATCACAACTTCCTAAATGAGTAATGAGGTTTGCCTAAAAAGGAACACATCCTCAGCTTCCTTGGTAACTTGGATGACATATGTATTTTCTCAAAAAGTTATGACGTGCACCTTGAACGCAAACTTTCAACCGATTTGGGAAAGAATCACAAGAGTTACAACTGACAGCAGACAACAACAGGATTACTCGTTTCAGGGCTTGAGAACAATCCTACAAGCTTCAAATATGTATCACAATTGAGAGTTGACCAGTAAATAAACTGCTAAACACCACATCGGTAAACACATAATTCACATATGCTTATCAAGTAACTGGTAACATTTTCGTCGACAGTAACCATGTATTCTTACCTCATTTTCGTTCTGTAAAACTGGTATTCGCGATTTCGAGGGACAACCTTATTTCCGCAAATATTTAAGGCTGAGTAAAAACACATAAAATCCACGATATTGTGTGCAGGGGTTATCGCCAAACCGTGGTAATATTTGTAAATTCTGGGGCAAGTTTGAACTATAAAAGCAGAGGCATCTACTTAGCGTCCATCACACAGGTCCTGACAGCAACCAACCAACAGCGTTGACGGTTTGAATCAGCGCGGCCAATAACAAACCGACATTTTAACCAATCTCTTGTGAAAACAAACGTTGCTGGCGCAAAGCTTGACGCTTCCACATGACGGTGCGAAGTGGCTGACTGCGTTTAAGTTTACTGTGCATTAGCCAACTCGTAAAGGTGTCGTTTGGTATGAAAATCCACCAACTGCACACGATTTCGTCCAATGAATATACTCACATCCCAACGGTTTATCAGCACAAACAAAAGTGTTTTTCGTTGAGAATATTGTTTTGTGAAATACCTTACCCACATTTAAGGGTTCAGCTAGTTCACTGCTAAGATATACTAAGATGTCACCGAACTTTTGACCTGAAGAAAACAACAAACAACACTTCTCACAACGCTTTAAGGGTAGTATCGAAAAACAAAAGCACATTTTTTTTCTGATAAATTCAAAGTAGCATGGATGTTACGGTCCTGATATGAAAAAATATGCGTGGAAAGTCATAAAGAAGGGGGAAACGTAATAAAACAATTTGCTGTGCATACCCATCTTACTCTGACAAAATTAATGGAATATTTCATGTAACTAACCAGCCACACCGCCGACAGAGATGACGGTTTGTTGGAAATTTGAGACGACAGAGGGGTATCTGGGTCACATCGAGTGGTTTTCTGTGGTGACTGGCGTGAGAATAAAGGAGGGCGAGCAAAATGTATCTCTATAAGCAATATATTTTTTTTCGTACAGCGTGATCTAGGATTTGAAAAAAAACGTTAAAAATGATTCGTACTCGGGGAATCAGAATACAAGCTCTTTAGGAGCAGCAAACACCTACTTTGAAAGAAGGGCCGGAGCATATAAAAGATAAAAAAGGGGCCAAACAACACCATCCGTAACAGAATGCGCAACTTCTTGCTTGTAGTGTTATGTCCGAAATTCAGTGCTGACTACAAGTGTCAGGCAACTCGGGAACACGAAGTTTTTTCATCAGGAAGATGAGAAAAATCAAAATTCTTTTCACAAAAGAAGCCAACTCAGCTGAAAAGCCGAATCTTGATTTCAGAAAGAAAAATATATATTAAAAACACCTTGAAATGAAACGGATCAACCTCAACCATAAAAAACTAGATAAGTTTTGTTCAAAACTGGAACTTAGATTCTAGCCTGTTATCTGTAGTTCATACAATGACGACGCGGTTTTCTATAATACCTCTAGGTGGTCAAATAACGGTCTCATCCAGGAAGGTTTTCGGTATTTCAGTACAGACTTACATTTACTGCAGGTAAAAACACCGCTAAGAATTAACCCATGAGTACGTTCTTTGTAGTCAAGTCAAAACTGCAAGCTTCTATGTTGCGAACGAACACAGTAGCTACATTAATACTATTAGCATTTTAGTGAAGATAGTTTAGTCCAGGTGGAGATGCAGGTTACGCTAGGAAATACGATTTTTTACGCAGTAATTTCGGTTTTCCTTCATATATTGCGTTTATTTTAACGAATAACAAAGGCATCTTCGGCCGGATAACGGTAGCACTTGCGAACCTAAAACGCCTTTGATGCAAATTGCAGATAACGAAATATCTTAACATGCCTGCTTCTTTTATTCACAATGTACACGTTTCGGCTAGTTTGACAGCGTTCGCTGTCTCTGCCGTCAGGAAGCAACTGATCATTTGAAAGATATTGCAATATCCGCCAATGTCCACAATGCTTTCACCAACATAAAAGGGTTGACTCGGCGGTCCGCATTAATTTGGACAATCGAATTGTCCCTCGGTTGTTTGGAGCCTGGAAATATTACCTGACAGAGGATGGTGTGTTCTTAGATAAATCTGTTCGTTTGAAATCTAGGCCGGTAAAACATGTGACTATATCAAACACAACTGTACCAACAAATGTGTTGGTTATTTTATGCATTGAATTATGTAAGTTTGTAGAAAAGACCCGTGAATAGGAAAGCCATTAAATTATTCGAAGTAGCTTTCACACTACTGACATTCTGAGCAGCTCGAAGATCAAAACGTGCGCCTGAAACCGAAACCGATTCAAATAATTAATTGATAAATCTTTTTTCACTCGTTCGCAGTCATATGTGAACCATTCTCGTGATTTCATTAATGGATCAGTTGTGTGTACGGGCGTTGGAATCGATGAAGAATTAATTCTAATTTTATCGATTACCAACAACCGGATGCAATGGTTTCGTAGGTTCTTTCTATCACTGAAGATGAACTTGCCTATTCTGCCTGTAAAAAAACGCTGGAATTGCCCGTGACCTTTCCCTTGAGTATTTCTTTAGTAGGTCTAAGTTCGCACCAGCAAATATAACAGCTGAAGCAATTAATTAAAAAACTGCGTATTTTTGTCTGCATCAGACCGGATATCGACATGTTTATGCTATTTTCTTGGTAAAATTTCCTTCACGATTTATGGATGTCTTTTCTATTTTTTCAGGCGAATGCAACGCAGGAGCTTCAACGACTCCTTTAAATAAGCCTTTTTGTAGTGCAAATCTGTTTTTATGATTTTACGAACAGTATATCTTATAATCCAAATAGCGTTCATTTTACTAAAGCGTTTAAGACCACTTTTGGCGGACGGGTTGCGCTAGTGGATGTTAGCACAACAACTACCTACAGTAAGCATTTAATCCATCATGGTGTAACAACTAGAAACCGTCCTTAGTTTGACTGCCGAGCCACTTTGTAAATCAGACTGCAAAATCAGACTGCAGAAAGTGAATAACAAATATGCTGACAATAAAAGGACACAATATCTTTACTGTGAATAAGCGAGCGCTAAAGTGCGAGGAACAGTGGGTTATTTAAGGTGCGTTTTCGTCCTCGAATCAGGGCCATCTGGCCGGTGTTGAGTGACTTACTGACACCGATTATAGGACACGCTTGAGCACACAAGCATTGTTACTCGTCGCTGACTTGCTGCCTGAACGTCCAACTGATAACTGGATTTTCTGGCTTGGAAACTTGGCGGCTATCTTAGAGCGCTTTTGACAGAGTTGGCGGTTACTGTTGTAAACGGGCATTCTAAATTTATTTTGACATTCTGGAGAAGTCCTATTTAGATGGCCCGCTTGCATGTGGGATCGAAAAATGCAACTAAAATCACGCTAATATGTTCCATTAGCAGTTTCGCTCAACAATGTCCAATTATTTCTCTAAGTCTCCTCATTCTGAGATAAAGCGAAATTCCACAACAACCATGACGAAACATGTGCATCCAGCTCTTTTTTAGTAAGCTATGGGCAAAGCAATTACGTTTCCTTCAAGCATATTAGGTTATATTTTCCAGGTTTGTGCTCATCTGGTTTGTCCCACAGTAACCCAATTATTTGAATCAATTAATAGCCCGGGTTCTATTGGTGCAGCTATACAAGAAAATTCGATGGACCGAGATTTTGTCCAGACAAAAAATGACGGCTATTTCATCAAAAAGAATTTCAAGGTGAGAACTTGTTCCATTTCTTATACCAGTTTAAAGTTTAATTTTTTTAAAGTGCATACTAGAAAATTGGGTGTGAAATATAAAGGCGAATAGGATGTTCGAAGTTTATTTATACACCGACTGAATCAATGGATTGGGAGTATTTATACACGCATGTCTGGCAATTCACCTACAACACCGTAGCAATTCCTGAATCAGGAACATTTCGCCCCACAACACAACGGGTGTATGCCACTTGGCCGAAAATGAAGTACAGGCTTCTCATGAGGAAGTTAAAAATGGATGGTGTATACGAATGGAATGTTTGGACAAGCCTCAAAGTTGTACTTGTGAGCAGCGCGATCGAAAACGTTATCATCGTATATGTTAATTTATGCCAATTAAGTTTTGCGGGTGACTGACTGCAAAGCAAACTATCTGTTAAACCTAGAACAGTGTGCTCCAGCCAGCTACTATAGCTAGGGAATCAACATTCTTGATTCTGTTTGAGACTTCCCACTTCCAAGGCCAATGAATTCATGCAATATAAAACCACTCCGGTCTGTATTCGTCTCATCATCATCATCATCATCATCGACAGCATGACCTCAGTGTTCAACGTTGATGCTTCGCTGCCGTACTGTAGTCGTCTAACACTTAATGTTTTTGTCATTGACTAAGGCGCTCGCCGTGGGCAAACCGCATGGCATTTTTACTTGCAGTCGGTGGTACGCAGCGCACAGAACAAGTGGATAAGTTGGAAATATCACACACTGCAGATTCTACGTGTGGAGTTTTGGTTTACGATGCTACGTCTCACGAGTATGGCATTCCATTTTATGCCTGTTTAAGATCATGGTGTTAACAATCCACCTAATGCATTCAGTTTTTCTCCTTCAGTTCTCACCGATTGCTAGTTTATCTGTAAAACCTAACGTCTATATTTCCTTGATTTGGAAGCCCTAAGGATCGCTATGTGCCATATCTTAAGGGAACGCAATACAACACAAGCAATTATGGTTACTTTGATATTTTCATTTTGTGGCAAGGAGGTTCAACCATAGTGAAGTTCTTGCCTAGGCAAATGACAATGACCCGTTTAGTGTATACCCAGAATTGAGCTGAGTTTTCACATCACATCCTCAGGCAGAATATGGATCCATACAGAAGCTATGCAGAACAACAAGAAAAACCAGGCTTACAAAAGCGCATTCAGGAAAAAATATTCCAACTGCCGACCTGGATGTTAGAAGCCAAAACATTTAAATGAATCGACGTAGTTGGCAACTTGTCTGCGCTCAGATATTTCTTTCGACTGTGTTATGAAATTGTTTGAGACTCTACTCTATTCTACTATCCAAGAATTCTTTGCGGATATTACGGCGACAAATTTTGCAGTAAGATCTACTGAATGCAAACCTTCTGTCCAAAAGTTACGACTTCAACATGTTTTCAAGTATAAGGTCATCGTAATACTTGGGAATCAATATGCACTGGTATCCCATCATAAAGTCGGTTGCTCTGAACTGTGAACGGCGAGCCTGATACAGGCTCGATCCCAAAGTCGGTCGGAATCCACCTACATGAGTCGTAAACATGTATCCAAAGATATTTTTGCCAGCTCAAACCCTGAGATGACCAAGGAGCAGTCAATTTTGGCATAACAAATACGGAATTGATTAGGCTACACAATTACGGCACAAAATGACCGCTCGTCCATATTCCTCTTCCAAATTTTCTTACATGCTGTTTTGTGACCAGTTTATGTAAGTTTTTCAAGCGCACTGCCTTGAACCACCAGCGTTTCTGTCAAATAAACCCGAGTGAATTTGCACCGCTAGTTTTAAATCCACGTGGCAACCCTGACGTCACTGTTTTAAATCAGTGACAACGTGATCTTCTCTACTGGAAGTGTCATGAAAACTGTTGATTTACGAGCGTTCAAACTGAGCTGTAATGGTCACGCGTGTACCGCAAGCTCTCTCAGGTTCATTAGTATGAATTTTTCAGTGTTATCTTTTTTATGTTGAATAAAGTGAATGCGAAACAAACAGTGCTCTCCCTAGAGTCGCCCTAATGTTACACCGTGGTGAAGTATGCTAAAGGAAAAAAATACTGACTAGTCAACTTACTAGTGAATTGACAGGCAAACAATAGTTTGGGTTAATTTCGAGCGCCTTTGCAGCAATTTTGGTCATCTAGATATTGAGAACCAGCTAGTAGCTGGCTGTAACTGTGACAAGTTAACCATCTTTGGGATTGATGAGTTGGATGACGTCGGTGTGTTTGAACGTATTTTCATAATCACACCACATCTATGAATTTGTCATAAGGGAACGAAAAATAGGGTGTTCCAAATCAAAAGTAACATTCGGATGTAGTTTTCTAGGGAATCGTTGTAAGAAGTACCGTGCGTCATGAGAAGTGGCAAAGAACACATACAGCTGCATTGTTTTTAAATAGACTGTACCTTACAGAATATTATCACCACTTACAACTCCGAACGCCTCGCACTACTATATAATGGAAACCTGCGAAGTTGACAACTGGATTACTTCAATGATCCTGGTCAAGTCGGACAAGTCTGACCGAATGAATAAATTATGACCCACTTCCTTTAGAGAACTCCTTGGAATGCTGAATGAATTCCTAGAATTGGAAATGCCACTCTGTATCGCAGTAAACATTCTCACACTTACTGCTGCCAAACATGAGAGCCAGGATTATTTTGTTAGGGCAACATATGATGGATAATTTTGTAACCATAAAGACTGGACCAAACTCAGTAGACAATATTGTCAAGCACGCCTAGAGACAAATAATTAAATTAGTCGCACAGATAGTCGGTAATTTTCCAGTCCGAAAACTGTTGACGTTCAAACGTGCGGTACAAGCGGAAACTGTGGACAAGTGTCAATTTGAGCACATCATAATTTTCTGAAGCAGAACTTGAGAAACAATGCTCTACTAGATTTTTACTTCCGAACGGGTTTTACACACTGAACAGCATTTTGTTGAAAGACAAATGGTTCGGCTAAATCTCATCCGGACGCAATAACTAAAACAAATCGCAACTTACTGGAGTAATGAGGAGTTCTTCTTGGCATTGCCAGCTGCATACTTTCTGCACCCAATCAGTATACGCCAAATCCTGCGCGATAATCGGCAATTTTCTGAGAAAAACCAGCTAATTAGTTTTGCATTGGCTTAGTTTAATCGTTAGCGCATGGATAACCGCTATTATTTTTTAGCGTCCCATGCAATGTACGTCATGGTCACGATGATGATTTAGGCCCCGATTCTGTAGAAAGGATCAGGAACTTGCAGGAATTCGCTTCAAACTCCTATCTCAGGTGTAGTAGCATTAACGGTTGACTCACTCATACGCCATTTATTTTAACAGGTGCAAACTGCAAGTTGTTTCCCCTCTTCCTTCTTTACTTCTGAATTTAGGCTGCTTAACTAATTTTAGCCATGAATTCAGCTAAGTCACCAAAATAAAGTGTTAAGTTCCTCTGAATACACACATCTGTAGACTCCACGCTTGCACCACTCTCGTCTGAACAATCGTCCTCCTGTCCTGGTGTATTCATTCTGGTGAGTCCACACCAAAAGGGAGAAGCATTGGACTCGAATTTCGCTCCTACTCGAGCTCGTCTGCAGTGCATATCCTTAGCCTTGCTGGAGTTTGAACTTCGTGCGTCTGAAATGCGAGGTGAGGTAAGCGTTTTACCACCACTCCAACTGCGCACGCTGGAAGCATCTGAATTGTCACGCCTGAACAGGTGCACATGTTCGCAAGTGAGCGATGTGACTGCCCTGCCCGACACCTCGAACGGCAAACCGGTAATTCTCCTAGTTTAGTCGATCGATTGGCCCGACTTCCTAGTCAGATAGCGCCAGAGACACTTGAAACCCACTGCACTCTTTTTTGATTAGTCGTAGATGGTTACGGGTTTTGTACATTTCAATCTAACAACACTCTCCTCTGATCGTTTGAGCAAAACTCGAATGCACTACCTCCCCACTTTGGTGTGAACAGACAACAATGCTTGCGGCAAGACAGAAGGACAACGTTTCAATCGAGAGTGAGCGCAAATTCTACAAATCCCGCAATTAGCTGGAACTAAATTTGCCCCGACCAAGCTAAATATTTGAAAGCATCATTCTTATTCAGTTTGTTATCCACTTAACAGAAATTTTCAACGGACCGACGGAATTTAGCTCCTGACTGCGGGTTTCCGGCATCCAATCGCAAACAGAATAACCTTTCAATAGACCATACCTTGAAGATGGCTGGATGTCCGTCACAAATAAAATTGTGATAAGCACCCGGTCAGAGGTAGAAACAATCTGAAATTAACCAAAGTTTGCGTTCAATGGGTGTCCCGGGCATGGGTTTATGGGTATTTAGGAATGTGAATATTCCCATGGACACTGAATTTCATTGTTTGTTATACCACAGGAGTATCAGTTTACCATGCTATGCTAATCTCTCAACTTTATCCAAATCATATCCGTCCAGCATACGAGGAATGTCTGCGGTTGAGCAGAGTGGACCTGACTTACAAAGGTATTATTCAAAAAAAGGTGAAAATATCGACCAAAATGTCGGAAATGATAAAAAAGGATGAGAATAGTTTATTTCCTACCCGAAAGCAAATTATTTTTCATTGGAGTGGCTCGTACCCCGGCTTACATTAATGCTTTCCTCATGAATGGTGATGAATGTCCTGCGCATGCGACTTAATTTTTTAAAGGATTTCAGATTCCGCCATTCCATCAAGAATGTCTATTTTAGACTCAGAAAGCAAACAGCAGCAGATGTTTCTGAAAGCTAAGAGAGGAAACCGTTTTAGGTTAACTTGAAACCACTATTCCGGCGGACGTGCACATGAAACAACAACCAGCGGACCTGTTAATTTTGTTCTGTTTATTACTATTCATCTAAACGTAGCAGGAAGGTCATCTGCTGCTCTGCCTAACAGCTTTCACTGTGAACGGCAGTACAATACGGCCACTAATTGAACCTCACTCTGTGAAAATACAAAATGATTTAATTTGATTCATTGCTTGGGCATATGCGATAAATTTTTCATTGAATATTTCCGCTTAAGTTATTGTCATTCTAAGTTCAGGAAAAACTCATTGGTAGAAATTATTCCGTTTCATACGCTTCAAGCTCTCAATTGTGGTTGTTAATAGCCTTGTATGACCATTAATAAAGCAACACCCTACAAGGATCGTATAAAAATCCATCTGCAGAGATCATCTTGAAAATCGCAATCCAGTTTGCAATTCGGGGCAACACACATGATTGACATCTTCAAATAGGCGTCTCGTACTCTTGGGATTCAACAAAACCTTCCGAACAATCTTAATGTTTCTGAATTTTGCTTGATGTGTCAGCGATTCTTACTAGCAAAGTTGCACACGTTAAAGAAAGAACGTCACCTTACGGCATACTCGTCCTTATTCAGCAGATTCCTTTGTGCTGTCAAGCCTTACGATTCCACGTAGACTCTGCTTCTAGGAATCCATTTGGTGCGCATAAAAGTTTTTCACTGCAGTATATGGATTTGGGAATTTTCGTGGACAAAATAAGATTACCGCGTTGACAGAATAACTGCTCAAATGAGTATGTTTGGGGAATTTTTAGTTCAACACTGTATCAGTCAATGCCAGTCTTTAATGATCAATTCATATTCATCTGTGATTAGGTTCCACAGGAATTACGCCAAATTTTTGACTTTGATTAATGGGCCTCATACAGAAAAAGATGTTTGATATCAGACAAGCACTGTGTCATTTGAAGTGAACAGGGCAACTGTAGTTTATCGGAAGAGTAAAATAGCATTGGCAAGAGTCCAAACCGGTAGATGTTTGACGAAGTACATACGGGTTATTTTCGCTCACAAATATATCACATTCGGAAGTCGCTAAAATATCTAGGCTTGTAGGACATCTGTTGTCGGCTAACCAGGTGCTCATGCGTTTGGACGGACCGGAGTAGAACCACTTGAAAAAATGCTCGGAAGTTGTGAGTTGTTGAAACGGAAAACGTTCACTAAAAAATACACGTGGTAGTGTTGGTAAAAGATTGTTTACCATGTTCAGGTTGAAAAAAACGAGTATTCACACTCCTTTCAAGCACTAGTGACTGATCTTTTGTACTTGCATACTAACATAATCGTCATCATCATTGACAGCATGATATCAGTGTTCTGCCGTAGTAGGTATCACGGTTGTACGTG
>SJOL01004910.1:135084-154487 GCA_004794785.1 Opisthorchis felineus | reverse complement strand
CCCTAGGGAAAACTGGCCAAAAACCTATCTGGCATGAACACAGTTTTTGTAGGTAATGGAATATTTCGCCAGTCCGTGTAATTTGTAACAAATAACCTAGGGATCCCGAGTGTATAATGGACTGCAAATGGATCCATTTTACGGACAGTGAAATTGTAAGCAGACTGGCATATGATCCGCTGCATCGTGTGGCTTAAACTGTTTAAACATGTACTGGTAATTTTTGTTTACTTTCGTTGCTTCTTCCTTATCTTGTATGGTTACGCGATGCTCCTTTGTTTTTCTGGGTTTCATAAGTGCTTCTAGACGCGTTCAATAGACTAAGTGCCTTGATGGGATCGATTTTTCGCTTTGCCGTTACCCTCCTTGTTTAGCTATGTCGTGCGGTATTTACTTTGAATAAACAAAGATAACGTGAGTCCCATAAGAATTTGAAGTCACGGGTTGCCACGCATTACTCATATATCGCAAATGGGACTAACACGACTTCCCAACCGAGATTGTGACCGTTCTGGCGTAAGTGCCTCTGACACTGTCACCGATATTCTGGTCGATCTTTTGTTTAGTTTGACCAATAAGCGAACTTCTGAAACACTATACGGTTCTATCCATGGCATTTGCTCGCAAAGGCAATCGAATCCGGGCCCACATATAGTGAACTCAAATACATACAGTTTGGTAAAACATTCCCGGGACCCATTTGAAAGTTGCGCACAAACCGCACATTCCAAAACCAGAAAGAGCAGGGTTATGAAAATACCTGTCGTCACTGCTAGTCTTGATTCGAGACAGGATCTTTTGGAGCAATTCGGACTTGTTTATCGTTGAATTCTGGATCACGCGTTTATTGAAATGTTCTCAGTAGAGATTTCGTCCTTGAAGCGGAGCCATTCTACGCCGGAAAGCCGAGGAGCATCACGCAGCTGTTTCGTTATTAATTGGAATCACCATCAGTGCGTATTTCACAAAACTACAAGGAGTCTCGAACCCTGAGCCGCGGGCTAGCAGTTTGGACAATTAATCCTTCGGTCACGAGTGGCTGATCAGCATTGTGGTTAGCCCACAAGTAGGTAGTATATAGCGCTATTTATCTTCAACTCACAGAAACCACATCACGTGATCACGTATTGACTGTCTCCTCGAGTGGCAATTTCTCACATGAAAATTTCACTCGCTTTCCTCACAGAGGATGGTAGAGCAAGAAGATCTCGTGCTGAAATTCCGAGAGTCACTGTGCCGTTATTTCAGCCTTATTCGGAAATGTCAGCACTGCTTATCTAACCAAACTCGAGGAAGTTTCGATATGCCTTGTCAAATTGATTCATTTACACTGCTGATCAGCCGCTCATAGCCGAAAGACTGGCCAGGGGGTCAAGGGTTCGAACCTCGATAGTGAACCCCAATAAGGATGAAACAACCGTGCGGGGCTCCTGGGCTTTTCAATATGGATCGCCCTTACAAAATCTCAACTGATTATTAGCAGATTTTCTCGATTCATCACCATAACTCAGAATTTCACACACCTAGTCTTTTTACAAATGTAACTCAACCTTGGTCTGCCTGAGCATTCCAAATTCAGTGGTCTTGGATATGTGAAATAAGAGTTTCACTTTGGTGCTGTTTAAAGAAATCAGATTTTAAGACGACGTTCACCTGGAGAAAAATTCGCTCCTAGAAAAAAACACAATAACTTCAAAATTATTTGAGGTTCCACTTATCCAAGGGAGACTGAATATGCATATATAACTAGGGATGCAGCTTGCGGAAGGAAGCGAAATTTTAGTGACGCGAACCGTGCAGCAACGTTGACCGAAGTTTCGGTTGTGTACCAGCGTCTAATATGAATAAAACTAGATGTTGTAAAGACTGAGTTTCTACTGTCCTACTGTTAAGACTAACAGGCTTATTGCATCAGTTTAGTTAAACAAAGACCATATGTATAAATTAGGAGAGATTAATGACACAGACCTGATGTTGTTGTAGTAGGGAGATTTTACGTCAAAAATTACGCCCAAATGGGAAACACGAAGAAAGTATCATCCTAGCTAAGTATAAAATTGTAGCGCAGTAAGCAGTATGCATATTTATGGGAAATAAACTGACTTGGAAAGCAACGTCCTCCAATGTCTGGTTGCTTTTTTAAAGTCTTTCGGCCCAAATTGCTGGATGTTAACAAAGGTGAGACAATTACAAAGCCGGCGTGTTTCACTTTCCTCTGACATTTTTAGTAATTGAAAATTGTATTAATAAATTCACGCACCGCGCCAATAATTACCTTCAGTATTTGGTTAAATCATCGGAACCCGAATGGGAGCCGCATGCTTGATCGTCATCTATACGCAAGTGTATCCCAAACCCTATAGTGTTTTTTCACTTATGCCAACTAAGGCACTTCTGCACCGTGGAATTATCTAGGAACTAGCACTTCATTCGGAGAAGACTAGCCCATTCAGGACAACAGTCTCCCGTCTGCATCTGTTTTTTCGTTTTCCCAGAAGTAATGGTTCAAGTAAGCTATTTTGTCAGTTAGTTGAGCAAATGGTTAGTAGATAGTTATCTGGATGGCAGTGATTGAGTACGTAGGATACTAGTGCAAATAAGGGTGTATATGGGTGGAAAAACAACTTCAAAATGCTGTGAAAACTGCCCTTCTATAGAACGTCTGATCCATTGGTTAATCTCGGCTGCATATGCATACGATTTTTGAAGGCCAATCAAGGTCATTTCTAGCTGCGCAACTCACCAAAAAGTATTCTCTGAGAAAACATCATCTGTTACTTCAGTTCAAAGCTACAACTATTGAGATCATCGATTCCGTTCATTTACCGATTTAAAGCCCCAGGTTTTTAGTTTATAAAATATGGTTGTGAAATACCGGTTGCCTGATTTCTTGAACGTTTTTTGTGTGAGTTGCTAATTGTATTGTATTTTACTGTATCCACTGAGCCCAAAAGTTTGCACTTAATCTAATCAGAACTGTTCATGTATATACTTGAATTGAACAAGGAAAAACGTCAGCCATCTGCAAACATTCACCCTGAGATGAAGCTGTATAAATTACTGAAGCGGGTTACAATTATCCGGTTAAGATGAGAAATTTAGCAGAACTTCGGTATTGTGTTTTCTCGCCATATAACTATGCTATGCGATACCTTTTCTGAAAACCGCCATGAAAAATCGATACGGAAGGTTGACTAGAAGCTCCCAATGAATGATGTTTACATTGAAAAAAATAAGCATTTATTGTACCAGACCAACCCGTCAGAGTACTCTCAGTTTGCCACATTCATTGATGGCCTTTGAAAATTGTGAATCAGCAGCCTTGCATTTTGCTTCATTTTTGATAACAAAGTATCCATTTGCATCATTTAGTTTGTTACGTCGGAGTAAAATGCTACAATGCCCCATCATCGGAAAAAAATAACAATGGTAACAAGCTGCACAGAATAAATCACGGGCTTATTCTCAGCAGACACCGATTCACACGTAAGGCATTCTATTTTTCCAGAGATTTTGAGTAAATGCACTTTTCGGATTTTTTCCCGTATCGACCGACAACAGTATGGCGATTTTTTGCGACCCAGATTAACCCCAGAAGCTAGTGAACACGTCGGGTGTGAGGTCAGACCTTAGCTCGACCGGTCACTAAGGGGTATTTTGAGGCTATAGAAAAGTTAGACTGATTACATCTTGTTAAGTCCTGCTTCCAGTTTCCACTCATTGCTTGCGGTCTTCTCTGGCTACGCGAGATTCAAAACTACAACGTTTCAAATCGTGGCTATCTATCGAAGCTGACACTCAAGAAAACAATGATGTGCTACAAAAACTAAGGTGACATAACCAAACATGTACTCGAAATTAGACCTCAACGGGGCTCGCCCGAGTTGATGCTCAAACTGTTTTGCCAAGACGACCGCAAAGCTCCAAAGGATAAATTATTCCTATGATTAGGAGATCAAATTCAGCAGGCCATAGCGACATTCCTTAGGACGTTGAAGATAACCAGAATAGGGTAGCGCGCTCGAGAAATGAATGACAGTGCAAAATTGCTAAGTGTGTGGGGAAGAAAGCTATAATAGTAGTCGAAACATAGAGAAAAAACGCCCCTGATGAAATATCCTGGAGCTGACGACCACTGCGCGGTTCATACTTATTCCTACGCGAAAATCATTGCCAGCAGCGAAAAACAGTGAGTGTTTAAATCAGTGCAGTGATGTTAGGGAACGCAATTCTTAGACGTACTCATTTCACATGCTTAAGGAAATGAGGTTTCTACGCGCTGAAAAATTCCTATGACTTTTTGTGCCTTAAGGCCATTTTGGACTGTACTCGAATTCATCACTTGTAGGCAGATAGAAATCCTGTTGACGCAAGCTATCATTGCAATATTGTTTACCGGTTCCCGAAGCCAAAGATATGCAAAACTGTGACAAATTCTGAATAAATAAAAGGTAGCTTCTCACCAACAAAAGTTGCAGACGTACGTTGAATTAAACAGGCTAAATAGGAGTGTTTCAAAAACACTGGGGATGTCGCCTGAACCAGGGTGTATGTTCCTGATGTTCACTTTACTGACATGACATTGATTAGGGAGAAACCGCGTCAAAACGTACGAATGCTGGCATCTCTGTCAGCATGAATATGTTTTGGCCGTTATCCCGTATGAAACCATCAGCGGCTGATACTTTTAAAGGTCCACTTTGTACACCATCAAGGTATTCGCGTAGTTCGCTGCATGACCAGATGAACCTACTGGGGCGTCTCATGGACCCAGACTCCCTGGTAGAGCTGACAAAGACGAGAATGCGCCGACAAGGACTGATCCACCTATAGGCTAATGTGAACCTAGAGCATAAAGCCAAACATATTCTCTGAAGGTGTTTCCTGGACTGACTAGTTATAGCCAAGTGAGTTAAACGCAAAAGGAGAAAACAGGCCTCCAAAGCAAAACGATTTGCTGAAAAGTTATAGCACTTAGTTTTCTGCCAGAATCCAACCGATACCTTCGTGCATACCATATTACTTGGTAATGCTGATAAAGGTGGTTCAGATTTGAAACAATCTTCGCCTGCTTCTTTTCGAAAATAGTGAATGATAGCTGGATAATTCGGCCAGAATTAAGGTCATTCTGAGATGCTACATAGCAAATTTAGTAGTATTTCAGCAGAAAACCGGCGAACGTTTATTAGCATCCCCGAAGCATGGTGAAATAACTGTGATTTCCCCGGGTGTTGGCCCAACAAATGCAACTAACCTGCGTATTTCTTACCGGGGCCAATTGTGGCTAGTTCTCCCGGACTTCATCTCAAAGCGTGATTCTATCGCGTCATTCTTTTAGTTGAGTGGTTCTCAAGTTGATTTGAGTAGTATTCATCAAACGCTTCGATGCATAATACATCAGTATCTAAATGAACACTACACATGCGCGATTTCCTAATTTCAGTTTTTGCGTGCACTTTTTATTCATGAGGGTTTTTTATGGGCTGTCCGCCGAGACTTCCCTCTGACAGGCATTATTGACAAAACATCTGCAGACTGGTAAAACACCCCATCGTATTTGGACGTTTAACAAACGGTTTCTGTATACATGATGCCCTTGTGGCCATACTCTCATCAAGCAACACGGTCATCTTTACACTAGAGTTGCCAAGTAACATTCTTTGTCCCGCTGTGTTTAAATAACCTCAAAAACTGACCACAGCGTGTGCGCCACGATTGTGACATTAGGCGAACGCAGCCCGAAAAAGTCATCATTTCAGCAGTACCCCCGGTTTTCCCCACAAGAAAAAACACCCTCGGAGAAACGCCATCGTCCCAGTCTCATTATATATATATATATATATATCACCGAAAAGAGTACCAGATGTTTCCGTAGTCACACGCAGTAAACCATTTTGGTTGTAAACAGAATAACATTCGTTGCTGGCCGTTTTATTATTTGTTACAGCCTCGACCACAAATCAGAGCTTCTTCTATGACGCTTGTTAAGGTTTGTCTGTAACGGCTGGTTAACAGACAAATAATTATTAAATGACCAGTCCCGCACTATTAGTCCCATCCGTTGGGTCAACTTTCGATGTGGGTGGATTGATACTGACCTAACCTGCTGGGCTTGGAAGATGGGCCACTTAATACAACAGCAATTATCTAGGATCTGGGAAGACTCAGTCATACGATCGTACATCTCCTTACTGGGATTCAAAAGGTATTTAAGATTCCGCATTTGGATGTTTGGCACTGAGACATACAGGCAAACATAGCAAGAGACCGTTTCAGATAGGTCAACCACTCGGAGAATCTCTCTGGGATTTACGCATGCCCTGTCCAATGGACGAATGAATTGACTGAGTTGAAGAAAGAGGACTCACAAATGATACCGCAAAAAAATAAGGTTAGAAACCTATCAGGGGGTTTATTCCTCATGTTCTGGCAAATTTGTTACGGTATGTCTAAGTTTGTAATATAACAGGGGGCTACACTTATGCGTCAGATGAATGACTGCCGGTGGTTCTAGTATGAGAAAGAATGACACACGTATTCAAGTTACAACTGATGGTTCGTCCATTTCGGTGGATGTTCCCAAAAGTTACGCCTTGCCAGTCTCACCAACGTTCTCTTCTTCCTTTGTGGAACAGATATTTCGGGAACAGGCTAAATGAGTGCAAAGAAAGCGTTGAAATTAACGGGAACAAAGTGCATCTTCAGTAACTGGTGTTGTTTAATTGTAATTCTTGGTAGTACCAAACTTTGCTGTGGACCTACCGTTGATAGGACAACCTTTTTCTCAATTATGCCTGAATGATGATTCGAAATGGTTTTCTTCACCTGGATTCAAACAATAGAGAAAATCCGTAGAACATATGTGGGATACTGACAAAGGGAAACGGATGTGTTACTCTACCCATAAGTTTGCTGACAGCCCACAATCGGTTTTGCCGTTCTTAGGGTTCTTCAGGTAGAAATAATTCCCAAGTTTCCACCAAACGTGTGTTCTACTCAAACATGCAAGAGTCGAATCTCGTGCAGTTTGGGTTCAATTAAAAAGAATTATGGAAACTCGGGGACTGTGCTTATCCGAAGAGCCCTAAGGAACGTGAAACCGGTCGTCCGCCGCCGAAGCCTTTTCAGCAACGTTATGAGCAGTATAGTACGCCTATACAATGTACTGCCATTTCTCGAACACCGCACCAACTGAGACATGTGGTGGCCTGGTTCAGCACATTTAGTTACGTAAGGTCATGACAATGAGATATTTAGTTGGGTTCCACATAAGTCTCCCGTCAAAACCAAATTAGTATGCAGATGAGTCTATAATGGAAACGGATGTGGTTTCTCGTTTCTATAAAAACGCAGCAAATAGACTAGGTGAATTACATTTTTTTATGTGACAAGGTGTGAACATTTATTAAATTGTAGCGTAGGAACTCAAACAAAGTATGGACTCATCGTATTCGCAACAAATCCTTCCCAGAACCAAGAGGCCATTCTAATTAGACTGTTTCCCTAAGCACTCACTATTTGCGTCCATAAAAGTTTTTTCCATATTTTTTTCGGGTGTGATATATGTCGGTAGATCGCCCAACGCAAAAAACTCATAATGATCTATTCTGTTATAGAAAACGAACTAGCAACATGTATCAGACAAGGACCCAGTGCACTGGATTATCACCACCATTCTTCCGGTGGGGACGCTTGACCCATTGGCTAATGATGTGCTGTCATTTTTCACTATGTTATCATGGAAGAACCAGCTGATTTGATAGGCAGTGACTCTTACACCTGTACCGAAAATTCCAATTTAAGACAAGAACAAAGATGTTTTCGGCAAGGTCTTTTCAGGTCATACAGACGCAAAGGCAGCATTTAACACGGTGGACATCATACAGGAAGCCGATTGATAGATGACATTGGCCACCTGTCAAGAATTCAAGTCACCGACAGGATGAACTGAAGTTATTGGTGCATGCCTTATTGTGCCTGTGTTTAGCACAGAGGAGGTGAGCTGGACCATGGGTTATCCAACACGCGAACGATGCATCTGCGGGGAGAAAGAATTGTGTCGCGACCTTGGATGACGATAGCCACAGCTACTGTGATTGTGAAGTTGCTTACCGATCTAAGCTGATCAGCAGGCGCCTTGTAAACAATATGGGAACTTTAGCTGGGCAATACGCTGTGCACCCTGGCTGCTAGATGATGCATGACTGAGGTGTCTATCTTCATTCTAGTTCCAGATGCCAGTCATGGTGTTCCGGGTTCCTTCATCCTTTGGCCGATTTTCGTCGTCCTGCGCCCAAAGTATTCCGCTGCATAGCAGCAACAAATTGAGTACACCAGCGTGATTTGGGCATGTACAGGCACTCTGACTTTGTAACAGAAGAAACACAAACGGTTGGTTGTGAACCAGGTTTAAAGTGTTGTGGTGAGGAGAACTTTGTTCAGACTGATGTAAAGCCTTCTGCCTTAGCCTTTGTAACTGCATGACTTTAAAACAGCTCGTCGAAAAAATGTTCATCAATCCATCCTTCTTCTTACACCCGTCTAAATTCGGGTGTGGAGACGGCATATCAGGCGGACTCCATCACCTTGTCACCGTGCTTGGTAGGACAACGTTTCCTTCGTCCATTCGTGTATTGATCTCATCAAGCGCTCAAAACCTTGTTTCTAATCGAAACATCCAACATGATAACTCCATAGTCCTTTTCGCATGAAAGGCAGCAGGAGTGTTTGCCACATTCAATTTACAAATTTTCCAACACATATTTGTAAGTAAATATAATACAGACCATTTGGAGGAATGAAGAATTAATGTGATAGCCTTGTAGTTCATACAGTTCTTAAATATTTGGTAGCTGTTCTGTATAAATGCTTGAAAGTTCAAGTATCTGGTGCGGAAAGACAGTTGAAAAGTACCTTTCAGTAAAGTCTGCCACTGACCAGAACTTGGCCTTGCAAACAGAATCTTAGCTTGACTTGTGGCCGAAGGTGGCTGGATCACTGTTTCGCAGCCAGACAGCACATTACACCTCACGATCCTTTTTCGTTGGATCACTTCAGAAAATGCACCTGACGAACAATCACAGTCGATTTCGGACGATTGTATAACAGCTTCTACAAAATCCACCTGATTCTGTTAAAACAAGGTAGATGGGGCACCAAACCTGCGGAATATGTGGCATTTACACACACAATGCAATATTGGTTGAAGTTAGGATCGATGAAAACCATTTTAAACATCTATGCGTAGAAAACGGATGATACTTTAGGAAATAGAATGCAAGGTGTAAAATTTATTTCTAGGTGATTGATGGACTTCGTTACTCTGGATCTCTCCTGTGGATCAACTTAGCCAGAAGGATCAGTTTCATTAAGACGATAGAGCAAAAAAAAACAAAGTAGAACATAATGTTGACACTTTTAAACAAGGAAAGCTTGGGATCCGAGCCGAAACGCTTTCCTTGGCTGCACACGGCAAATTCCTCTCCTCATTACGCCTTTGGCTCCTCCGGTGGGACGCTGTCAACCATATTTTACTTGGTTGTCACAATTCCCACCCACCATTCTCTGTCTTTGACGAAAACATTTTGCGTGTTGGTAGAGATATAACCTGAGAACGGAGATACGGAAGCAACTTTATACCATGAAAGCCAGTTAGATGTCTTCCACTGGATGCTACAAGGACATTGGAAAGCCATAACCGTTACTTAGGCCCTGATCGGGTTGTTACTAATGTGCACACAAACATCCAATCAACGTTCAGCAGTAGACGTGACCGCATTGTGGACGGAGTTTTAATTGGAATGCTGGTAGAGTCTCTGCATACCAGCTGAAGGGACAGCATCGACAACCGCTTATGTGTAGACGGTAGATTTATGAACGATCACCGGAATAAAAGGTTCAACATCAAGCGGTCCAAGGGAGCGCTACAAATGAAGGTGAATCAATCACAATTCTTTCTCAATAACTCCGTATCAAGGAAGTTGAACGCTAAATCTCAAGGAAGAGCGTCTAGTAATGCGATGCGGAATGGCTACCACATGTACCATTTGAGCTCCGCCTTTGGTGAATATAAGCGGAACATGCTGCAGGACATCAACCGCGGATTTAGAAGAACCAAGTAAAGGAGATGCTTCAGCGGGGCTTTGCGTATGGATTAACCTGTCCGATCGAACAAGGACACAGCTTTAGGGTTCCCGCCGATCGAGAGCTAAGCCGTCTGTTTCTCCTCATCAACGTTACTTAACCCCCCAGTCACCGGGCACACTGTCGCCCACATCCGTTTTGCCGTTATCACTAGATCAATTGTAGTTTAAAAATTATTTGTGGATTTCCAATTTCCAATGCCTCTGTGGAACAACACTAATCAGGGGGACAATATGGGTTCTCAAACATCGATCGTGTTCTGTGCTCAATGGATCAACAGGAGTGAATACTACCCTAGCTCAGCGTTTGAATTTCGACTAACATCAGCTGTGCCTTCAGTTTAATCCACTGTTTCCGTTCACTACCCCGGATTCTGATTTGGCTAACAAAGAAAGCGTCTTTTACGCCACAGAAATCGTTTTTGCATTATTTGATTGTCAACTGAGATTTCGTCCTGCAGCTGAAACCTACCTCCGCGGTCGAAAAACCGCGGAGCATTTTGAAGCTGATTCGTCCTCATGGAAAACGTGTCAGTAGTTTGAAAACTTGACCGTGCCACCACGGGCGGCTGATCAACAGCGTGATTAAATCGCACTCACCACTCATCTGTGCGCATCTCGATAGAACTCGGTAGGGAGTTTCAAATTTGCAACAAGGTTACAGTAAACGCGACGATGTTTATCAAGGTAGAGCAACCAGAAAGGGATGGTATTCTCAGTGATCGTCGAAGCCCGATTATAATTTTCCTTGAAAGAAAAAACCGAATCTTGGACATGCGAAGATGAAAATTTTGTTGTTGTTTTCAGCGCGATTCTTAGTGCACCCGATCAGGTAGAAGTACACAGATGTGAAAATATGTCCTAAAATTTGAACTAACATCAGAAGCGAACCATCACAATCGAGGGGTTCATCTGGACTCAGTTGAGCTTTCTGTCAAAACCAAATTCGCCTAAAAGTGCGAGCATACATCGAAAAAGTCAGAAATCCTTCAGTGTGTATCCTCTACTATGACGTCAAGATTCACGAGTGTCTTCCAGTCATCAAACTTGTTTGCACAAGGGTTCTCATCACGCTCCACTGACAGTGAGATTGTAATCTTGTGCGTTAGGCCAACCTACCGTAAGTACAACCGCACACCAAGCAACATGGTGATGATGAGCAGAGCAAAACATACCTACGTGCTTGTATGTTTGCTGGGTATTAGGTGCGTTGGGCGTTATGATAACCAAGCTTGGGACTCGGATTAAATAGACACACCTTGTTGCATGCTTAGAAGTTTTTTCCCGTAGAACTTCTTAAATTCAACTTCAAAGACCATAAAATTGCCATCAGGAGACCTTGAAATTGCCTTCAGTACAAATTCTCATGAGTTGCTTGAGACAATCCCGCGATGCTAATTTGAGAAACTTCACATCAAGTACATTGTAGACGAATCGCCGAGTGTGCGCTCGTCTTCTAGCTTGTGTTCTTATGCCGCGACTGACTGTTCATTAGTTTCAATTGACATTTTCTTGTCAAATTAACTTGCTTGGTAGGATGAATGCTAACGACCGACTGCGAGAGAGGAAGAATAAAGTTATATCTAAGACAAAAACACTCATCCGCACACCGATTTGGTTTTCATAGTAGACTCACCTAAATCCAAGCTGAATCTCTCGTTTATGATGTTCATCTGGGATTCACGTGGGGCTCCCGTGGAAACCAAACTGATATCCAAATGAGTGTACTTTTCGATTTCTTTCCAATTTAGGGTTAACGTAGAACATCAGTTTGACGGAAACTCGGGAAACGTGATCATCTAATGGGACACAAGAAGGACGAAATCGGTCGTGGGCTGTCGAAAGGTTTTCAACAACCTTGTGAGTAGTTGCCTTTATGAAAATGTAATGCGACGTCTCAAATATCGTACACGCTAACATATGAGGCTGCCTTGTGTGCCAAATTCAGTTGAGGAAAATCATAAACGAGAGATTCGGTTGAGTCTCTCGTGAAAATCAAAGTGATATGCAAATGAGTGTGTTTGTCTAAATGGGTCTAATTTGGGTCCAAGTAGAACTTAATTTTGACGGAAACTCGGGGACTATGCTTAACTGACTAACCCCAGGAAGGTGAAATCGTTCGTGGGGCTTCGACGAGTTTTTAGCGGACTTGTGAGTAGTAGCCCTTAGAAGAGTGGTACCCAGTTAATTTGTTTCAATTAAACGCTTCAAGTGCAGTTTGAAAAATGAATGTTCCATGATAAACATTTAGGTTATAAAACGAATAAAATTTGCTTAATTGGCCGATGTTCATCATTTTCCTCAATTCTAGTGATATGAGAAGAAAAAATTGTGTTCCCTAATGACAAGCCACAAAATATGTAACATGCAGCCTGGTTGGTTGCGTAAGACTTTCGAGAAGAACTAACATAAACTCAAAGGTGACTGTATGGTTATTCCAAAACAGCTGCTATGGCGAGGCAAACTTCCTAAAAGGTTTTCATTAGTTAAAAACTAACCTGACCTTCGCACTGGATTTCTAGAACAAGAAACTCCAACTGGCTCATCATGATTCTTAACCAAAATAACACTGCAAGCAAACGTATTTTATTGACCCTCTTTAACTTCCGGAAAAACCGAGCGCTCTTTCAAGGCTAATGGAAATTGTTAGTTAATGTTCCGGATTCGTAATCACTAGACAAACCTGGATCGATCGATTTCGAAATCTCACCGTGAATACTCTATCCGGGCAGTCGACTGAGGTCTGGAAAGCACTTATTCGCCAAATAAGAGAAAAATATTGCATTATGAGTTAAATTTCACTGCATTTTTGGTTACCGTTATTACAGGATAAGAGTAGCATTAAAGGGTGAGTTGAGTTGATCAGCAGAACACTAAATGCCCGAACAAATCAAAAACATTAATCAGACTGTTCGGCAGTTTGATGTCCTGCAATTCGAATGATGAATCCGTTGCAAACAACATGTGATAGTGGTATAAGGGAAAGAACATTCAAGTGGCTGACAGTTTCATCTTTAAACCTGACAATATTCCATGTGATGCACAAAACAAACGGAATAGCGACAGTGAATTGTACGTGTATAGTTCAGTCCAGCCTACGGTGTGCCAACCGTTGTCACGATGGTCCCTGATTATACCGGAAATGTCATTTACGTCAGTATGAAACCAAACAAACAATTTAACGACTGCACAGATAGACAGTGTTAGTGGTCGTCATAAGCAACGAACTAACGCTTCGAGGGCACAAATAAGCAATTATGTGACAAGGGGGTTTGGTTCGTAATTCGAACATTTAGGTTGTCAGTTAATTACCTCTCGAACGAGCTCACTCTCTGGTGGAGCTTAATTTGCAGGCAAACCGAATTAATTTGGAAAGTTTCTGCAGGATGTAAAACTTGGAGTAGAATTCTTAACAGACCCGGTCACGGTTAGGATGTTAGCGCTGGACTGGATTGTGCATATTCCATAAAACCGCATCAGCAGAGTTTATTCCGCCGGAAAACAGATTTGTACTATCTTGTATCATCTGCTCTGGAGAAATCTGGGTAGTTCGTAGGAAGTCCTATCACATCATATTTAGAGAAAGCTACCGTCACCTGTCAGCGGGGAGATATTTGTTGTATTCGGCAAGGTAGCTACATCCTGGAGAAACGAGCTGAACTTTAGCACATTTCTGGTGATAACCACTGTTAGACTGCCGTAGAAACCTGCCTCCCTAAAAGTTTAATTCTGACTGGGATTTTGGTCAAACTTTCAAAAAAAAATCAAAACACCAGAGCAAGAAATATTATGCGACGTTTTGAGAAATGTGTAATAATCAGTTGGACCAGACTTGTTTTGAGATTTCTATTTCACATTATTGTAGGCAAGGGTCTTAGTCAAATGATGATGGACAAACTTCCCGTGAGATTTCCGCTCGATTGTGCACTCATTCTATTGTTTGGATAGTTAACAGTTCGTCACTGTAAATTTACAGGACATCAATCTAATCCGCAAGATGATCATCTCTGGATTAATTCCACGGGATACACTAATTTTTGGCCGATTTGCAAATCAGCGAAGAGCTAGAAAACATGGCTCTACGCACTAGATATACACAGTTCCCGTACTTTAAATAGATCAATACAGAAATTTATAAAGCATGAAAGTTTTACAGAGAAGCTAAGATAAATGATGCCTTTGAAGCTGCCAGAGAGTTTTCAAGAACTATTTTGGGACTGGGATGCATATATATTGTGATATCGTACCAAATTCCATGCTGATAAGAGACAACGCCGTCATCCCCACTCGTCACTGGCAATTGTTGGACTTGTCTTGAAGCAAGGCTAACCCTGTAGGCAATAAGTTCCCCAAAATACTAAACCAGAAGGAGCATTTTAGCTTAAACTTCTGAGGAAACTTTAGTCCAATCTGCAATGAATCCAATCGGAACCAGTGGATGGTGCTCCTGGAAAAGATATCTCACAGCAATAGCAAATCCGTCTCTGCACGGGCACAAAAATTTTGACTCAGCTTTTCAGGATCAACTAGTGAAGACTCTCCTTTCTTTCAGAAAGCACATGGAAAAGTCCATGTTCGTGAATAACCAAGGAGAGGCCTAAAATGATTGTCCCATTGTATTTTGCAGCCTAATCATAGTCAGGGCGTAAATCACTTTTCGGCGCTGTGCAGACAGTTTTGAACAAAGCGGCCAGTTGGCGCACGCATTTCTTGTTGACCACAAGATATATTTTTATAGTGTACCTACAAGAACCAAGAGGTAGTCCGGTACACAGAGGCCAGTCAATCAATGATTTATAAATCTCATGCTAAGTGCTGCGTAATCTGAGTGATGCATGGAGTTTCTTTGAGACGCACAAATTAGGTTGGGTCAAGCGTTTCTTAGGTATGACCGGTAGGTGTTCTGGTGCTCAAACAAAGGAGCGCAAATCACTTCGAACGCAAAATCAGAAAGCAACCGGCAACCCGACACATTTGCCCCATCGTCAACCTCTAAAGTACTATTTTCACATACATCGCCAAAGCGATTTGCGTGCGCGTTCAAACTTCGTTCTTGTTACTGCGTTGTCTAAACTACTGAGGGAATTAAACTGTCTCTCAGGGCAGATAAATTTAGGCTCGCCAATGTGTGCCATTCAAAACCATAGAATGAAGTGCCCCATTACTGTACCTAGTTTATGTCGTGAGGAATGAAAAATAATCAAATTTAATTAGCAGGGGGCGATATTTATTTACTAGTGGTCAACCAATCCGTTTTTAGCTTAAAGTTCTGGAACACAACGAATGGTATTTCAACGACCTATGGCCTGCCCATCACCGGGGATCTCTAATCCAGATGCCCAAGGGCAACGATACAACAACTAGTATCGAAGTGCATCTTATCTGGTTCAATTTCAATGAGATTTATTTTCTCATTACTTAAGTAACTTCAAATCTGTGAGCCTCACCATGCCATTAATCGAAAAAGATATGTGTGCTCTTTTGATATATGAACACAGAACATTGTCTCAATTGTATTCTCAACTAACTTTCTCTCAAGCAACGTAAAAAAAATTGAGTGACTATCTTAGGAAATTAAGCTCAAAAGAAGACAAACAATAAAACACTAAAACAAAACATTATCGGCTTTTCTCTGTTCGTTTTCTGGTCCATCAACAGTCTACACAATGGCTTCTTCATAGTGGTTGGAAATCCAGTGCCGTCTGTCCCAGAAACTTCTTGGTAGACTTCAGAAGCAAGTTTAATCTGAAAATCTATAGAATTTTGTCGTGGTGTGAGTCCAGCTTACTGTATATTGGTTGAGTGTTTAGCTTTACAGACAGGTCAGGGAGAAAAGTGAAATAATCCAACTCTGGAAGAAAAAAGACACTATTTTTTGAGCCGGCCACCAACTTACATATTAATAAAATGGAAACATTGAAATTTATGAACAAACTCAGGATCATGCTGTCAGACATTACTGTCCAGCGCTCTTCCGCCATCTGCAGCCGAATGAATCGCAGCACGATACCTTTCGCACAGTTTGAAAGAAAGGCAGCCCTATTAGACTAAGTTGAGATTAAGTGTTCTCCCTCTGTTTACCAACCGTTGTGGTAACACCTACATCAGCAGAACGATCCGGATGTCTTGCGAACGTGCCTGGCTACTTGAGTCAGTTGAATGATCACTTTGCGGGAGCGAGGCAAACTCATGTCAGAAAACTCGCTTCACCAGTCATGAAGCACATCGAAGACATTGGATGAACCAAGAACATCTTTTAGAGTATCATTCCGAAAATGCTATTGTTAAGTGCAGCCATTCAGATCTTCACTATCAACCGAACGAACGCCAAAATTCCTCATTAGTTCGGCGTGGTAAATGAATAATGGATCTGACCAGTTTGGTGTACCATCTCGTTCGCTTACGTTTTATGCTGTAAACCGACGGCTTTTAGTGTTTGAAGGCGCGGCATCCTAGATAAAAACGAACTGTTGACGCTCCACAAATTCCGTCTTCTTGCTGCAATTGCTAGACCGGGCACATCTTGCCCACGTTTCCACTGTTGTTGGCATGCGTGCACACAATGTATTTATGTTACGCCCTCAGTCCGACTGAAGCGCAGTTTTTTGGAGCACAACACTGTATTTAGATTGAGTAAATGTTTTTGTACCTTGAAATACCAAATACCAGAAAGTTTTCAGAAACGCTTCGTGCACTTTTGCTTCAAATTTTTTGAAGTGTTTTGTCTCACTTCTTGGTACGTGGAGTTCAACCACGTCTAGTTCGTATTTTCAGATTTGTAGGTTGCTTCTCGTACAACGGTGCAACTTGGAAAACACACTCAACCAATTGTAAATTTATTGAGTGTTTTGTTGGCGCGTGTTTTGCTTTAGGCAATAAAGGTAAACCTGAGCCACAAAGTGTGGTTGTCCACGGCTAAGTGTTGTGCGGTGGACGACTGCTAATTTAACCGGACCATTCAAAGCAATTTCATTTAAACTGTATTTTTAATGCACTTCTAGTGCTGATCCTAACATTAGCCTTTGTTGAACCTTTAAAGTTGAGTTTCGCGGATACTGAGGGCTTTTTATTAGTTCACACAATGAAAAGCCTGAGTAGTATTCCGTCAAGCAGATCCTGAATAGTTGAACGGGCGATTTTTATTCAGCAAAAAATATATGAATTTCATGTGTATCCCATTAGTGTTAGCGGGTTTTATCATTTTATATGTGCAGTTATTTGGCCTAGCGGTTGATGATTATGTGACATGCCATGTTGATATCTGGACTTTGAATGACTGCTTACTTCAGTGTTCCCTGAACGCACTGAGCAGAGTGGTGGTCTGTCCTTAACCTTGTGTCGACTAGTGTGTAACCTGACACACAAGCTCACACAGAAAAACAGTCATGGGCTGGTTTTTCTAGATTAATAGATTCTCATTTTCAGAGGCTCTGTTTAAATCACGGGTGCGTAGTCTTTAAAAGTACACGGGTCGATGGGTCATGGAATCAAGTGAGTGACGCCAGTACCAGACAAACTTGTGGGATCCGATTTTTCATAGAGAAGCTCAAGTTCAGAGGTCGTACAAGTTCCCGTTATACGCTGAACTGTGTGTCATGCAAGCTGATTCCAACCGTTTCTAAGGTCAATATTAGTCTGGATAATACATTCAAGATCTGTTCAGCGGTACCCGGTGTAAGACATCGAACGCATGGAAAATCAGCCCTCAATCTCGGATGCTTGTCCAGTATTAAATAGCATGTTGGATTATTATATCAGTCGGTGAGCTGAACAACCTCCTCGTGGTGCCGACTGGGGAGCCTGGACGTCAGTCTGGGTGAGCTAAGAGTTCAGCAACTCCAGACAGGGCTAACCACCCTGTTTGATTTCAATGTGCTGGTTACTTTCGAAAATGTGCACTACGAATCATCAGGCGCCTCCGCACCGGTTCCAACCAGTACACAGGAAAGACTCGTGGGGCTCACGTGTGAGGAATGTGGCAAGTGCTGCAAATCGAAAGCTGGTTTGGCAGCCCACCATCAGGTTTACGACAATGAAAGTGTTGGTACGAACATGGTCGCCCAACTGGCCTGCGCTGATTGTTCCCGCCCTTTTCCGACGAAGATTGGCCGGAGTCAACATCGCCGGCACGCACACCCCACCCAGGATAATGCCGATAACCTTGGCCGAGTGAACTATTCCGATGCCCGCTGGTCCCATCGAGAGTCACAATCGCTCTTGCGCCTGGTTAACAATTTATATCCGCCTTGTGGCACACGAACCGCGCTGTTCGCGAGATTGGAGCAGTATTTTCCTGTTCGATCTGTAATCAGCATCAAAACCAGGTTATGGGTGCTTAACTGGCAAGCACAACAGGACAAATCATCATCTGGTGGCCCTGACCAAACTATCGGTCAAATAGCGGCCTACCCGTCAGAAGCTGTTAACTATGGCGTCTGGTTTAAACAAACCGTGGATTGCGCCGTGTCACTCTTGGAATCCCATGCTGACAGTTCGCTTGCTAGTGTTGACCTTCTGGCATTTTCCCGAGGGTTGCAGTCTGGCATCATGACACCGGAGCAAGTCCTATCGCTTCTGGACTTCCACGCCTCCAGGACATTTCCACACACCTGGAAAACTGTATCCCGACGCGGTCGTCAGTTAGCCCATAGGATGCCGGTCAACCGAAAGCAGATCCGCCAAGCCAACTACGCCGCCATCCAGACCCTATACCACCAAAGACTGAAAGATACAGCGTCTGCTGTGCTCGATGGGTCATGGAAGGATCTATACAACGGTAACTGCGGCCTACCTCTGAATGCCGGGCAGTACTGGAAACAGGTGTTCTCAGCTCCAAAACACGTGGATGGCCGGCCAAGTCGCGTAGTAGTACCATCCGGTTGGAGCTTGATCGAGCCAATTACAGGGGAGGAAGTCCGTCATACGATCAGTTCGATGGGCAATTCGTCCCCAGGCCTGGACAAGCTCATGCCCAGGATGCTCCGCCGGTTCAACGCTAACGCGCTGGTTGGGTATTTAAGCTTACTCTTATTATCCGGGGGTTGTCCCCCACATCTGTGCCGTGCCCGTATTACGCTAGTTCCGGAGGTTCTAAATCCGACTTCACCGGACCAACTGAGGCTGATCTCCGTGTCAGCTATTCTTGTCCGATACTTTCATAAGGTGCTTACTGATCGCTGGAGTCGTGGATTGCAACTGCCATCACTCCAGTTTGCACTTCTACATCGAGACAGTTATTGGAAGCTACGTCGCTGTTACATG
>SJOL01004910.1:105164-133562 GCA_004794785.1 Opisthorchis felineus | reverse complement strand
GTGGAAACTGTGGCCAACCGGAGAGTTTGGTGCATATTTTGCAGTCCTTCTGGACCACGCATGATGCCAGATGTGCTCGTCATAATCGGGTTGCAAGGGAACTCGCAACGCGTCTCCGTCGCCTGGGATACATCGTCTTCGAAGAGTTGAGTGCATCTACGATGATGACTTTCTCCAAGCCTGACCTAATCGCAGTTCGGGAACTGTGATAGACGTCAGCATAATCTCGGATGGGCGCGGAGTGACTGTGTGGAATGAGAAGAAGCAGAAGTATGGTGCTGCTGAATATTCCTCGCCATAATCTCAGCCCTACGTGCAATTGGTTGTGATGTCGACTTCTTGGTCCACCAACCGATGATCACCTCTTATCGAGGTATCTGCTTTCCTTAAGCCGCCAAGGCTGTTATTGGACTGGGACTTCCTAAGTTCACAGTCAGTGACTTGTGTTTGCTTGCCATTGTGGGCTCCCTGCGTACTTATGACACTTTTATGCGTAGTACATGGCGCTGAGTGTACATTCTTGCCATTTACTCTCACACCAGACCCAGTATGACGGACAACTTGTGCCCGATGTGAGAGTCTTGACTGTGCTATCGCTTACTTTGCCTTGAAGAGCATTCAGCATTGTTTGTCCTTTCTTCGGTTGTTGGTCTTTACAAGCGTGTTTCCATACCATAATTCTTACATACCTTGGGATTCATCTTATCTGACTGGAACTGTTGGTGGCATGAGATCAAATGAGACGTTTCCCTCTTTTATCCCATATTCTCCCGCACTTTCATCTCCCTTTCACTTTCATCGCTTGCATTCAGTTTTTATGTCTGTGACCATACTCTTCAAAAATAAACGATAGTATTTTACAGACTGTAAAAACCTGTTTGAGCCTACCGAAAACGGTCTCAGTAGAATTTCAAACGCAACTGTAATGTCCCTCGTCTATTCTTTGTGCGCATTGTACTAACCAGCCGATATTCATCAATAGAGCTAAGGTTTCGTAGCCACATCTTCAAGATCTGCCATGGTTTAGGGATAAAGATATTGCCGAGGTCAATACTTATTGGACGGGCTTTATGTTTCTGTTAGCGCTTCAGCTTTTCTCGGGACTGAGAGGATTGTGTCAACTGATTTGAAAAGCTAACCATATTTCTATGGGCAGCCAATTCAAAACAGGGTTTGTCACAGTAAAGTAGGCAAAACTGTGTATGAGAAAGTAATTCCTAGTCTGTGTCAAAATTACAGTACCATTTGTGCACAAATAGAGCTTGTGATGGGACAAACACCGACACAACTATAGTTCTATACGCTTAGTTAAGATAAAGATTCCTTGTTAAGTGTAGCGCAAAACAAGCATGTTTTTTGTACTAAGTCCTATGGTCCAATGTGCATGGGAAATTGTGACGATGGAGCGATTGAGCATTTTTCAAATGACCACTTCAGTAGACTTCTATAGGGTTCTCGACATACTTGAGAAGAAATTGCAACGCTTGTAAAAGTTGAACGAAACCAAAACAATCGATAGCATTACACAGGGAATACGACTAAATAAGTACGTCATCTATTCTGGCCCAATTAGTAGAAATGTCGTCCATGGTGTCTGTGATTTCCCTCTAAAGTGTTGAGGGGCCAAGCAACAGCAACAGATAATGCGAAAGATGGGTGATACTATATCCTGTCTACTTGTGGGACAAATGTATGTTATAGCGGTCACCTATTGAACCACATAGCATAGCCTCCATTATCCTGGTGTTTCATGAGATGGGTGCTATTAGTGGGGCTCAGTAAGGATAAGACAGCTATACAACAGTTCTCATCAGGCAACGACTGAGATTACAGGATAAAATGCATGTAAAACCCGCTGGCAAAAAAGCAAGCTTGCTTATGCCCTCCAACTACAAGAAAACCTGCATTTATTCTGTCACACCTAGAGTGTTAATTCAATTCTAGTGGCTACTGTTGATTTTTTCCATGAAGTTTACTTGTATCAAGGGCTGGTACAAACTTGTCTTCGGATTCTTCGCAAACGAACCATGAATATAACTTCCGTACAAAAATGACGACATGAAGTTTCAGCTTAACAACACAAACTGAGGTTTTGTTAGGCGATTTTGTCAACGATTGAGTGGTAAAACGCTCTGAAAGACAATCTTTAGAATAGAAAAGCGGTTTTAAGAAAGTTTCCCTATAGTTGACTTTATGTTTGATCATCGAATCATTGCCGATGTAATATAGGGTGTTTACGACAACAAATAGTATTCTATTGACCTCTGCGTTGACCTTTATCTAACGGCAACCGAAGGATAAAATATGCTAGACTTGTTGTCATCAGCGATAGGCTACCAAAGGATGATCAGCTTGGTTGTGTTGAGGTTACCAATGAAAACGCGCCAGACCACCGGATATACGGGAAGTCCCTACCATCTATATCATTTTCAACTGTTCGTCACAGTTAATTTAAATGTCAAAAATGAAACGCATTGTACTTGAAACAATGACGCCTCAGGTATCTATGCTATCATTTTTCGATAAAAAATCTGCTGGATAGCAGGATAAAACCGGTGGGCCTGTATGACGTCACCCTTTGAGTTAACGCTCCACGTTTTCGTAATAAATCAACAGGTCCGTTAACCGGAAAGGATTGTTTTCGCAGATGCATTTTTAGTTTGTCTTCTCGAAATATCGTCATACAAATGACCGATGTGATAGAAGCCTACCGTAAATTTCAGTATAAAATGGTACCGCCTCTTCGCTTGAGAGAAATAAAACATATGGGTTTGACATTGCCCACCTGAACAACACCGGAATGCATCATGAATTTGAAATAGATTGTAGTAGTATATAGTATAGTATAGCAGTATTAAAGGAAGTAAATTCTGATAAGTGTAATGTTCGTCAAAATAAATATGTGCTTCTGCACGGATAAACCTTTTTGGAACCAGTAAGACGTGTGTCTACGCGTTCTTGTGTCAAAATCAGTCGCAGAACCACCAGGCAACGTCAAGTTAGCCAAACGGCCACTGAGTGTCAGGATTATTGGTTGGTTGAATTGGGAGGGATCGAACCAAATTAGCTGTTGGATTTGGACACTACTCATCATCCATATTATTATAACAAATGTGGGAAAGTTCGGAAATAGGAACCAGGACACAAGGTTTTGATAAAAGACCGGCTTTCACCACTGCGTACATTCGCCATGTCACATAAACTCACACAGTGGCTAAATCATAAGGCTCATGAAACGACTGGAGTTTTCCGACATGAGCAACCCCGTCACCTTCTAAACAGTCCTCCTAACCAGCTACTTTTATGACCAAATCGTAAAAACCGATTATTACTAGTTTCCAGACACTGCCACATCCACATGCTTTATTAGTACGTTATCCAAGATATCGGTACTATGTGACTGCTGTCCTGGGGTAACGGTTTGTACTACTGATGGAGCATGTAAGCAGTCTAAGGTCTGATGCCCAAGCTCCGCCGCCGCATCCAATGGAGGGTGAAGGATACAACGGAAACTATTCAACGGCTTTGCGATGTTCGTTCACTATTGTTTAATATTCAGTAAACGTACAGTGAATTTTAGGAGCATACATGAGAATGTTTACTTTGCAATAACTCTGTGCAGATGCGATGTTTAATTTCATGTCTGATGAAATTATAACCGTTTGTTTCTTGTTCGATAATAAACAACTTGGCATCGAAGGGCCTTCCGCCTTTCACTGGTAGATAAAGTCGTTCACGTATTCCTCACCCTTTTTATTGATTTTTGTGCGCTTAGTTTTTTCGTTTTGATAGATACTGCATACATTTCGCCAACCACAACATCCCCAGTGTAATCATTCAGGATTCACGGAGCCGCATTAGCACTCGTTCCCGTTCTAAATGCTCTACAGACAACCAAATCAAGTTGGTCATTCCGTCATATGAGACCTCGGTGACTCCCCAAAACCCCCTAGATTACTGGTCAAGTGTTCAACTGATGGGCATGGCCGTTTAAGTCTCCACAAGGACTAAACTAATGTCGTGTCCTTAAGTTGAAAAATACAACTTATTATTAAACGCCTGAGTGGAGATGAGGATCAATCATTGGTGCAGTCAACCTGTGTATGGTTTTGCTAATCGAGAGTTTCCGGTCGCGTGTGGTATTTGGTTGATTAACGCACAATCTGTTTATTGGGAAGTCGTCGTTCTGTTCTTCTGACAGACTGTCAAATATCTGACCCTTAAATACGTACAAGATGGAATTTATGAAAAACCCTTAAGGAGATTGGAAAAACAAGGGCATATCTTGTATGAACGTCATACGGTACCCGTAGGTTTGCTGAGAATTCTTCAAACTCTTAAACATATCATAAACGAGAGATTCAGCTGGGTCCAAGGCGAGTCTACCGTCCAAACCATATTGATATGCAAATGAGTGTATTTGTCAAAAGGTGTACCATCATCCGTGTTGGACTTGCAATCACTGGTCAAATATTTTGTTTCCATGCCTTTTTGTGCTGAGAGTCATCCGAAGCAGAGCCATCATGTCAGCCTGAATTTTTATCACACGGAGGGTACCTTGTCCCTCATCTTCGTGGCTCATCGATCATACGTCACGACAAAAGTACACACTGTCGCGTGGTTACACTGAGGCTCATTTCTGTGAGACATTGTCCTGTGCTCGGATATTATTCTGATAGGCCTGTCAAAACATCTGGTTCACCTAAACCCTTGTGGTACGGATGATTGACTCAAATAGACCATTTTAGGATAATACATTCCCATCTCATTAACTGCTGTACAGAAAATGGCACTGTGGGCAGGATGGAAACATGGAGTCCCGAACAGTTTACCTATTGCTGCGTACATTCCTGGATGCAAACACGAGCAGTAGGTAGAGATCTGAATCCTACTGAGGCCAATTCAAAAACGCAATGACCCTACGATTAATGGTACATTCAATGATCACACATAGTCCGATATTTCTCGGCATGCACATGAACTCAAAATGGACGTTCGGACTCATGAATATTCAAACCACCTTCTCGTTTTTTGGAGACAAGGGCTACCCAGAACGAGCTCCAAACTTACTAACGTTGGTGGAGAGCTATCTGCTAAATTTGAATCATTTCCCTCCCCTATTCTCTTGCTGTTGTGAAATGTGATTACCCAATGTAAAAACTGATGACAGTCAAATCACCTATTTGCCACATTTTTGGGGTTGCTAAAGACGGTCTAACAAAGCGATCACTTACCGTGGAGCCCATCTTCAGTTACAGAGATATGAGAGAGATTTAGCCCCGTAAGAGCAGCCAGTCTATCCTGAAAACCCGGAAAGCACTGCACACTCGTTGAATCCACATTAAATTTCGTGACCAGCGCGCAGCTCACTAAATTCAAGATGGTTTTGAGCCCGCAACCTCCCGGCGAGTAGTCTGAACAGTAAACCGCTAGGTTAACAGTGGCCCATCAGCCAGGTTCTATCGGAGTGTTGATCCGCATACTACTCGTTAAGTATTCAAACGACTATCATGGACATCGTGGATACGGAACTCTTTTCAGTCTCATGGGCGTCCCATGATTCCAAATAGGGACAGAACAGCTGTGTATTGCCTCTCCACCGGCTAGATTTGCTACACCCGCAGAACAAAATCTCAGTTGAAAATTCCCAAATCTTCCCAAATCAACCAGAAAACCAGCCTGGTCTTTTCAACTGTTGAATGAGGCTAAAATGTCCGAAAATTCATTGCGCAAGGTGGCAACAGATAAGCAAGTTTTACTGAACCTTAATATGTTGTGGATCTGAGTGGACACTTCTTGAACTATGAATTTTATTATCGATTAGCACTTATCACCCTGTCAACCCGTATGACCTTTTTGGCTAAAACGTAATAAATCTTGTCTTCTGCATGTGCCAAAAACGTGGATAAACTAGTTTCTGTTGACTCGGATAAGCGCAGTTGTTTTTCGGCCAATTTATCACGTAAGTGAATGTTACCTTTTCCGCCCACTTACAATCCCATACAAGTCATTCTTCAGCAAAATCCCTGAAGTACGGTGTCCTAAAGTTCAGTTGTCAGTGCTCCCAAATTCAAGCAGCTGTCGTCGGCATGACGAATGTGCTTAGAACCAAGTTCCCAGATGTAAACTAAAAGCCATCAGCTGTTTGTAAACCTGATTTCTATATAATTGTTTGTCCCACAAGTGGAAAGGTTATTCCAACTGGGAAAATCTATGCAAAAACGACAGCGGACGCCCCGTTTATGTATTTGTCCTGCATTCTACAGCCTTATAGCTCGTAAGCACTCCTGGCGATCCACTGGAAACCACCTGCCACGATAATCTCACTATCTCGAAACCAGATGTCTCTACGGTACCTAATCCTGGCAACCAAAATCTTTTGATAATGCAGAGGGCTGTAACAAACATCTGGGGACTATGAAGCCACATAGTGTTATAGGTAATTTATTCACGTAATGAGCCTATTCTTTCACTAATATAACTGAGACCGCATCAGAATTGCAGATATTTTGTCCTTGGAACCAGTGCACCGCAAAATCGTTCTCCCTCATTCTGGTGCACTCTAGAACCAATGCGGGTCAGACATACACCCTCCCATTATAGATCATTCATTGGCTCAGTTTCAGTCTTTGAATTAATGAATGATCGATCCCCAATGATGCCTGTCTTCAGTAAACACAATCCAACGTATCCTCGGGACAAGTTCATGCTTCCCTACATAGAGCACTTCCCCGAAACCTATTCTTGGTTGTAGTCTATGATTTAGTAAAGTTTAAAAAATTTGACCTGGATTAAAGAAAGCACAAATGAAAGTATGTAACACAACGTAAGGTTGACAGAATCCCGGGGAGTGTGCCTGGCAAATAAGGCAAAGGAAGGGTGAAACGGGTCGTGCAGTCTTCAGAAATCTTAGAGAGTTCCGCGAGAAAACTGTGGGTTCTTTTGAAATGTTGGCAGTCAGTTCGAGCAAATCAATGATGCACACCAGTCAGTCCAGCGTATTGCAGAACAGCAGTAAGAAAGAACTTTTCGCACAAGACAGAAACCGATAACAGGGCAGGGACTCTATAGAAAATCTACATAGGATGGAGAACATCCAAATACTTCAAACGTTCCGTTAGTATTTCACACCAAATATGTTTTTGCTGCGTACCGGCCAATTCCTCTGGCTGGCCATTTTTCATTCTTTGGGGGGTTAAATACGGATTCTGCACCTTCGAATTATAGTTTTGTTTCTGTTCGCTCAAAAACACAAGACTGCAAGAGAGGCCACCAAGACTTGCACAGTATTATTCTGTCCACTGATCTTTGTATTCATTGGAGCAGCATACTGATCAGGCATTCTCCGCTGTTCCATAAGAATGATTAGATAGATAGATAGATAGATAGATAGATAGATAGATAGATAGATAGATAGATAGATAGATAGATAGATAGATAGATAGATAGATAGATAGATAGATACATAGAGTGATAGATGGATAGGTGGATGGATAACAAGACAGTAAGCTAGAAGATGGAGTTCATCAAGTCCTGTGTGAGCAACATAAATTGGCGTAATTTCGTCACACAAAAACCACAGTAAAAAAGCAGAATGGTAATCAAAATTTGGGCATGATAGATTTAGTGGAAGCTATGCCGATTTTTGAAGGCATTTCCAGGATGGCCATAGCACCTTGCTAGTAAAAGGCTTGAATGGAATTCAGGGGCCCCACTAGACCTATTTTGGCGAAAGTGTGATCAAGTAGAAAACAAGACAGAGAGCCACTGTGCCATCAGTAACGCAGTCCAAATCACCTGGTCAAGTGCTAACTGACTGCTCGAGGCACGAGTTCTCAGATGGCAGGTTCACTCTTGTGAATTACTCTCTCTACTCGTATTTTTGATAGTGTGAGAAAATTAAATTTCAACGGAAATTTCACCCAGTTAGGAAAGGTAGTCTGTGCTGAAAAACCAAGAAGCACTTCACAAATTTTTTATCCTTACTGAGAAATAACACCATTGACGCGTCCCGAACCCATCACTTCCCGGCTGGCAATTTGAACTCTCACCAACTCACGAGCGATCACTTCTATAAGATGAGTAAAACTTCCATCTGGGAAGCAGACATGCGAGGAGCATGTGGTGTGGATTCCGTAACTGGAGGGCAAAGTCTCCAATATATTGCCTAAGTGAATGTTAATTACACTGATTTAAGCCTCTCGTAGCTGGGATACCAGGGATTCGAAACGCTTTTTAGTTTTGTGAGATGTTTTGATGATAATTCCCAATCGGAAGTGAACAGCTGAACAGTACGTCTCTGCTTTTCAGGAATCGTACAAACGTAAAAGGAGACATTCCCGGTCACAATAATCACTGGCTTGTAGGAGCATTGCATTTCGTGGGAACCACTTCTGTGTAGGAAGTGCGAGAAAAGGCATATGGAATACGTTTACATGAGCAACAGGTTTGTGGAATATGATAGCGTTGGAGCTTGTCCGGACGGTTGAGCCAGCCAGATCTTTTCACATTACTAAACCTGAGTTGAGAGAGTACGGTATCAACAGTTAACAAACACGCTGGCGACAGAAAAAGACTCCAAAATACTGAGACAACCGGCTGACTGGAAATTTTAACACTAATGATGGCTGACGAACCATTAAATATTTTAGTTGTGGGATAAACAAATATCGTGAGAAAACCGCTAAAAGTGCCATCCGATTTGCTTCTAGCATTACTGTTGTCCTACTTAGAACTGTTTATCCACCCATAGTATATCTAACTTCAGTTTCTCACATAAGGCAATCAACGCGAATTTTAATTTAGCACTTACTGCGTAATGGTTCTTGGTATTGCCAGTGGAAGTTTATTCCAAGTCCGGTAATTTGTTTACGATTATTTGAAGGAATATGACATTTGATTTACCACACAAGCATTGTTAATTCACCATGAAATTTGGAAATTCGGCGCGCTGGGGAAATCTTCCGGTCGCACCCGGGATATTTAGACTGTGGGGTGTGACACGATGGCTGAAGTCTCGTATCCAAATGTCTTGTCCAAATATCTTAAGATACTACCATATAAGATGGCTGTAGCCATTTCGTTTAGTTGCTGAATTTTATTATCATCTTTTTTGCCATCCAATTCCACTGACCCGCTTGTTTCCGTCAGCGAAGATGACCAAACCACTACAACGCCAACGCAGTAACCAATTGTGTTTTTGAATTTTTTTAATACCAGCGCGCAATATAAAAATCCACGCAGACAATTTCCATCAAAATTCTTCACATCATTGAATCCCACTTTCAACCACATCGACCCAATGCGTACATGGCTTTCGAACCCGAGTGGAATTTATTGGCGTTTCGCACAATTACAACGTGAATTCATTGATTTCTGTCAAAGAATTTCATGTGCCCATTGCACGGAATCAAAGTACACGACGCTGGTGAAAAATCCGATGGCTCATTTGGCATTTCGCTCAATGTGTTCGTCAGGCTGAACAACTGATGCACATCATGGCTTCGACATTTACTGCAGCTGAAAGAATGAGGTGAAAAAACGAAACGCTTCAAACCGGTTCTGTTATCCCATTTTACACTATTTTCTTGACTAATGACGTCTCCACTACCCTGTATTTAGGTTGGGCTGCGCAAATTTTTCAAAACATGGTTTGGCCTTATAAACTGACAAATATTGTGGAGAATAACGGAAATAAAAAAATCTGCTTGGCATGTAACATTTGAAAGCTCGTGATTTGAAACGATTTTTCATGAAATGTTCAAAACCCTGTGGATTAATTTGATGCGCGTCATTTCAAAGCGGTCTAGCACGTCGGGTACCCAGCAGTGAAGACAAGAGACACAACCTATATACTACTTCTCCGCCGTAATACGTGTGAAATTGTGCGTCCGACACTATTCCGACTGGGTATGCAGGTGTCAGTATATCCGTATCGGGACAGCATTAGAGATATAAAAGCCAGGGTGACGTAACCATAAATTCTACTGAATGACCTTATCGCTTTGGTCTTGAATGTTGCCCGAGGTGACTGTAGTGTGCTCGTATAGGCAACCCTTAATCCTTTTAAATTTACGGGAAATAACAGGAAATTGCGGGTTGACTCCAAAGAATAGCTGGTCAAACGTGGCTGAAGGTATCCTAAGCAGCTAACTTTAGGCCAGTCGTTTAAACACCGATGTGACAGACAAAGAACTCAGCATCACCTACTTAGCACTCACAGACGCTGTTTTCCGAAGCGCATTACTCATCTGTTACCGTCCCCCAAGCAGTTCTCTGGTCTGCGAGCATACTGTTTTTCTGAGGATCGGGCAAATATAGTTTAACGAGTCAGGTGGCTTAGTCGAGACTTACGACTGGTTGTTTAGCAGGTAAAAAAAAACACCGTGTTACGTACATCTTTGCTGCTCTTCTCAACGTTCTCACCGCGTCCACTTTCTGTAACAAACAACATCGAAGAATAGCACTGTTTCATTCTGCCTTAAGTAGCAGATTGCCAGTTGACTGGTGAAAAGTTTCTGTTTGTGCTCCATAAAAAAGTCACACCGAATTATTATACGTAGACCGGTCTGACAAAAAGACAACTAAATTACTCTGAAATTTATGCATTTTAGGTGTTCAGTGAAAGCCATACACTATGCAAACCAATGACGCAAATTAGCGACGCGTGATAAGTTAAATTCTATTGTTTACTTCGACAAACAAATAATGATTAATTTAACCGACCACAAGATTACCAATGCTATGAGTTCACGTCAAAATAAATACCATCCTATGCCAGTGTGACATGAAGTCTTGTCTTGAAACATGACAGGAGTATAAACACCATGTCTTTTCTACCAGATGGATGTGTCATTTTCGAGATTCCACTCAGCAATCTGCCGCCAAATTTATATTACATTGTATACATATATATATTTACTTAAAGGTTTCTTGGATGGTACAAATAGATGCGCATGCACTCATTATGGGACACGAACAACGAAAATCGAGTGAAGATGACGGATCACGACAAAAAGTGAGAGACTTGCAGATATTTACCTTTTTTGAAACTGGGAGTTTGGGTTGCATTGCACTAGGAAGAACTTCTGACCTCGGCAGACTATTTTTCATCCAATTAGTTGATTGTCAAAACGTAGAAATCCCGATCCCTCTTTTGGATGTAAGTAGTAAGGGAAGATTTTCGAAAATCCATTACACCCCACCACTGGATTCCCCTGGATTGATAATCATCAAGCAGGTCATTTTTCCGGAATCTGAGAAATCCAATTCCTGAATTGGATTGTATAACACCTGTAAATTGTCAAAACCGAGTCTCTTGAAATACTTAGCATTTTGAGTTTCATAAGCAGAATGTGCAGCTGCTCTAACTTCATAAAAAAATGTACTATATTTTGTTGCATTTTGAGATAACTGAGGACTTTTTGGTGAAATTTGGGCGTTTTTTACACTGCTGATACCAAAATGAAGCAAATCCTTTTGGATTTCAAGCGATAGTCAGCCCGTATGCTCTACATTATGCAAAGTAATACCAATATGCCTCCATCAGCAAAGGACTCACTAGTTTAAACGCAGATAGAAGTTGCGGTTGTTCACGTTTTGGTACAAGGGTGTCACAACAAAAACGGTTGTAGACAAGGTGCACAAGTTAATAGTGTTTCATATGGGAGAGTTTGTGTCACCTACCTGCAGTGTTGTTAGTTTGGGGAGGTTGGTGAAATTCCAGCTGATATTTCGTCCTATAGCCAGGCTGTGTTGAAAAGCCTGGAAGCCCTCTACAGCCTTATCATCATGATTCGAAATCATAAGCCCTGCACTTCCATCTGGAGACACGTCACTCGTGGAGCCAGTCAACACGTGACCACGTGATGGAGATCCTGTAATTGAAGTATGAATGGTGCTTTTTTCTGTCTATTTATGGGATTAATCACATGACTGGTTGGCTACTTGTGGCCTAAGGGCTTTGTGCAGTGTACTAACAGGAAGCTTGTGGATTCAATGTTTCCTGGAGTTTCGTGAGATACATACACTGATTCCAAGTAAGGGTAAAGCACCTGCAAAGTGCTTTTTCGATTTTCAGCATAGATTGGCTTAAAGTGCAGGACAAAAGTTCAGTTGGTAACTCTACCGAAAACAAATTAAACCTCATGAGTGGATATCGTATTCCATTATTTTCTCCTATATTAATCCCCAAGCTGCGTGATCTGATTTATTCCTATATCGTAAAATTACTTTGCAGATTACGTCAGCGTTAAATTAGTTCATAATAATATGCGTTTCAATCCTTTTGTCATAGATTTTCTCCAGACCGATACACCTCAACGGGACGCATTTGAAAAATGGTGTGCTAAACTAAATAGAAACTCTTATTTTCAGTTTAGAAAAATGAAACTCTGTAATACGAACTAGATGTCGAATCGTCGTATCCTATGAAGTGTGCGAATCCTGTGCTCACTAATGCATTAACGAAAATTTGAGCCTGATGTACAGGAGTAGCACACAGGTGTCTCGCACCCTTTTTCGCCACGTAAATCTTACTGACTTTACAAAAATACTTCCCTCATCGTATAAATTATGTATGATATAATGTAACAAATCCATTTTAAAATTCTGAAGGGGGCGGAGGACAACGACAATTTTCCTTTATCCGATTACGAAGAATACACACCATCCTGAAACACAGAAGAAGGCGAAAGTCCGAAATAAATCTGCTCGAAAGTATACTGGAACGAAACTCGCACAGAAGATCGCAAATAGAAATAGAATGATCCAACTTATTTTGCCTAAATCAGATTGTTGATCAGTCATGGTTGTCATATTGCCCTTGAAATACTCAGTACCAAATAGCAATAGCGTTTTGTTATCCGGGTGTGTGAAACGTCCAAACTGGGGGTCCAGTAGAACATGCGTAGCAACAACTTTCTTACAAAAACAGAAATAAACACTGTCCGCACCTGGATTTCTCGGAAAACTAATAAAATATATTATTCTTCAAGGTCAGTTTTTCTAGACTTTGCTCAAAATTCCAAACAACCCATTGTTTTCTACAAACCGAATGCTACATTGTTGCCTCCGCGAAAGAAAGTGAAGACAATGAGAAACACTTGCTTTTTTCATTTCAAAAGTCATTAGTTAAATGAGCAGGGATCAGACACCTGAGCAGGGATGCGTTCGACAGATTCACTTCCTGCGATGATTTATTGGGTGTTAATAAGCCCACAATTAGATCCCTCGCCTTGACCGGGAGAGACGTTATGAGGAGAATTGCCAATTTGCTTCATCTCCGATTCAAACATTCTGCTATCTGGACCACTGCGCGATGATTTACTCACATCTGCAATCAATCAATCTATTCGAATTGAAAACCGATTCACATGCTTTTTCCTTTATGTCCATTTTGATTAAACAAGTGATTAACCGACTTTCGGTGAGGCAAAGTGTTCATCGTATGAAACAAACAATTGTCAGATCATTGCACACAAACAACTTGTTTCCACTGGATGATGAATCAACTGGTGGAAATTTAATTGCATATATTTTGTTGAGAATGATAATCTACTGGTTCGACCAAGAACTGATTGCCGACCGGGAAGAACCTCATGATCTTCAAAAAATCTTTCGTATAACTTGGCAAGCTGTCTTTCAAGCTAAGAACATCCTGGTAAATTAGACAAGCTTTCACCGTGGTATGCCAGTATTCAGCTAGTTTTGAAGATTCAGTCAATGAATCACTCTCCGGTGGCTCCACTCAGTTTGCACCTAAAAGCCTGGAACCTTTATAGAGTTGTTGATCATCAGCTTTGCGCATCTCAAGAACCTCTGAAAAGATTGAGTTAATCACATTACTGATTACATTTAGCTGCGAAGCAAAGGTTTTGGGTTCAAATCTCCCTAGAGATTCATGAGAGATGCACTGCCTCTCGGCTACACTTCACTCTCAGGATGTTAAGTCAGCTGAAGTTCAACTCTAGATTATTATTAATAGCAGATTTTCAGATGATCACCTAGAGAAAGACTTACTGCGGGGGAATTATAGGGTAAACTTCACCTTTCGAGGCTAAGCTACTGATTTTGATCCATTATGCCTGTATTAGGCTTGGCTATTCGTTGGAAAACTTTGCAACTCAGAGCAAGTTAGATTCTCTAACAATGGATTTAAGGCAATGGCTTGAAAGAACATATATCCGAGTTTCATGGTCTATCCTCTGATGCAGTGATCCAGCTAGAATACCCTACCCATCTTTCGATTACCCTGATATCATAGCGACCCACAAGCTCTATTGTCAACTTTTAGGGAGTCAAGTACTGAGTGATTTGATTACGGTAGTAGGCTACCAGTGGGGTTTTCGCTGTACAGCAGCAAGCGTGCATAATAAAGTAAGATAACAGGTAGGTGCACTTTTGTTTGGCACCAATTTGTACACGTGATGCAGCAGAACACGCTACAGGTGACAATCAGAGAAGTTTCCGGTTAATTTCAGAAAAGTGCTCCAAACAGGCGAATGAAATGGGAAACAACTAAAATATCGGTTTACTTTCTTAAGTTCAACTGATATTGTTTCGCTAAGACCGTGAAAATCTTTTGGAAATCAGCAACTAATTTTTGACGGTATCATGATGCAGAAATATCCATCCGAAGAAGAATCAGACTGTTAACTTCAGGCACTGGATTATCATATTCCGGTAGCTACTAAGCAGGGACTACTGGCAATGAAAACCTTGTGGTCCTGGGTGGGGTTTTGTGTCACATACTATTTCTCGTGTGCTTAAAACTTAAAAACCAAACTGTTCCTTATTTATACGTACCCCTTACTTGAAGAAAACGCACATTTGGTTCATCTGTAAACGTTTGTTCTAATTTGAAATGAACTGTTCCCGCTGTTTTGACAAAGATGTAGGTGCGATAAAATGGTGGCTGACTTAATTCGCCCGCCGCCAAATAAGATTTCCCAAAAAAAAATTACTTTGGTACACACTTTCCACTAGGATAGACTAACACGCGGTACACGTCTTTTAGGCATCCAGGTTTTACTTGTGATCGTCAGACGGGGCAATAAAAACCACGAATATTTCCCGTCCCATATTTGGTGGCGAAAACACTGCAAACGAGTAGTCATCGATAATCTGCCTTTCGAGTAGTGTCGACACAATATGGGGTTATCGATGATTATGTCATGCTTGTAATTGCTGCTCGTGCAGCTGCTCGTGTATAAGCCAAAATAAAACCTGGTGCGTTCATGTCCACAAAGCAACGGTCACATCACAGAGTTTTCTTGTATATTCAGCTATCTGCAATGGAAAAACGAGTTAGTTAATTCTTGATATCGTTACCATGAAGTGGTGATCCATTCGGACTCCACGAAAAGGGCCATGTGGGCAATTGCAGCACAGACCAAATTTACCTAGTTTGTGTGCTGATTGCGTAAGCTGTGCAGAGTGTACTGATCACTGACCCATGTACTTATTTCGATTGAAGCTTGGATGTTACCCTTGAATTTCTTGCAACAGTACAGCCCAAGCTTTTGTTTTTATGTTCACAGTTGCATATGGTAACCACAAATATTCTTGGCCAATTCGGTACAAAACGAATTGCACTTGTTGAATAACCGGGTTAAGGAATACCAGGAAACTAACTAACCTTCTTCACAATGCAAACACTTTGAGTCTACCGAAATTGGCTGCCTCACTTCTGTATTTATCCGCAGTTTACATACAAGCACAAACGACTGAGTTGTTCAGATATGTTTCTTGCGCTCCGCGCTGCATCATTATTCCCTGCGGCAGCGGGAAGACTTCTAAGAATGCATCGAAAGTACAGTTAACTAAGCTGGCCAGAAGAGAAGCAGTTGAACGAGGATCCCACTATCGTTTCGTTCCTAGCTCAGCAAAGTGAGTTTCATAGTTCGACGGATTTTCGGGATTGACAACTTGTAATTCTTCATCCGTTGTAAACAGGGAGTCTCAAGTTGTGTGCTTGAAAAAATACTTCCGAGTTCGGTCTCTCACCTATTTTTCATGACATTCTGCTGCACTCAAATGTCTGGGGTCGAACCCAAAGTCTCACTCTCCAGTTTTGGAATTAGTCTTCTTGTGACAGATCATCTCGCTTCCAACCTAATCGAACCCTTCTTCTTGCATCGTTTTAAGATCCGGATAACTAGATATGGCCTTAGTTGGCTCGGTGACCGCGCAAATTAAAAGACTAGAAATTTGAACCGCAAACTTCCATCCTCACCGTTATTATTTCTTTTGTTCCAAATCCCTGCAGCTGGTTGGCCTGACATCGTGGGACTATCGTAGAATGATTTCTGAAGATAGTACATTTTACCATCGTATGGTACATTACGTTTAGTGTCTTCATGGCGTGCCGAATAGTTGTGGATACAATCTACTCCGAAAGCCTCGTCAACTCCATGCGGACCATCACGAAACAATAGTTACTTCAAAAAAAACTCATGTTTTTCCGCACACTCAACGAATGGATTTAGCCGTACTGTTGGGGACCACTGAAAACGTGCATAATGGATGGAATGAGATATGTCGTGCTGATTAAATCGTCACATTAGGTTTTAACATAAAATTTCCCACCAACATTCGTCCAGTAATAGAAGGCTAACGAATCTATCAGATGTTCTGTCGCAGCCGATAGACTCCGGAGTGTCAGCCCCGCTTCCTAATTAAGTGCCCATTTATTGTGTCCATAAACTTTTATAATATACCGGATACTCTAGTTTGAGCTCTGCCTGAATTTACCTAGAATATTCTCACCGCCAGTGTAACTTAATTGGGTCGATCCTGTTGTGCCTTTGCCGGCAATTTAAGCGTATTTTTCTTAACCTGAATTCCTCAGGTTTAAACAAAATTGTGAATTTCCTCACCTGGCTAGACAACGTCCACACCTCTAGTGCTCGCACGCATTTTCCACTGAATGCTATAATATCTGGCCTACATTTGAGCTGGTGCTGGAATGGAAAACATTGGTCTTTTTCACAAAATATTTTGCACAAGGTAAAAATTGCTATTATCCAGGTGACCTCAGGCTTCTAAAGGACACAGTTTCCACCGGCGCCTTTTGTACAATCAATAATCCAGATTCTTCACTGGATTTTCTGAGCTTTACCTACCCTGTCAGTCTTTGCTTCAGTAAACGTTGAAACCATTCGCATTGATGCTAACATCGTTTCTCTTCTACTTCTCAAACAGCTACGGCAGAACTGGCAGTGGTCACATAAGTGTTGGAGGTGTGTCATGGTCAAAACGCTCAAGCGAGAAAATACACCGGAGTCCAGCCACGTCAAAAGGATTTACATCCATGATGGTCTCAGCGGAACCAGCTGCTGAGTCTCAAAGTAGCCGCATGGCGAACGATCAAAGTTCTAGTCCAGCTCTTGAAAGTGATCCTTCAAACTAAACCACGGAATTTGCCGCAAGCATTGGATACAGCGTTGCCGAAACCATAGAGTTAGGGGAATTACTCAAGAACAGACGGCAAATAAAATCAGTCTAAGGTTGCTGCCATCGCCAGCGTACTGATTACCTCCCCAATGGAAAGATTGCGGATGTAAGTGTTACTGGAAAATAGGGAGAACAAATTTTAGGTTTAAATCTTCATTTGACCAAAGCTGATTTACAAAACAGCCTTGAAGGACCGGTCTTATCATCACTCTGGACACCTTAGGCCTTGCCTTACGGCAGACGTCGTAAAGTGCTTAGTTCCGTACGTCACTTTAGGAATGCACAAAATAGCCATGTTGTACAGCATCCACCCGCTGAATACACTGATAATTCGGCATCTCTGCGGCTTTTTGCCAATACACGTGTTACACAGAGGATGGCAAACTAATGACTAGTACACTAACTCACACAATGGATGAAGGTTTATGACCGTTTCTGTTCTTCATTGCCTCTTCTCCCTCGTTTTTTCCTCGTACTTGAAGGACATTTTTCAGTCACTTTTTTCCATAAATGTGAACCATTGTATGTCTGTGGAACATCTGCAGTTCCAGGGTAGAGCTATGGAAGCACGGCACTCCACCAAAAACTCAAAAACGCAACGCAATTTCATTCTACCAACTACCAAAGCCAAGAGTACACCTGAAATACAAGGCTCAAAACTGTTCACGAAACCAGAGGACAACCTTGTGAAGGGGACGAGGGCGTTCAATTTCGGTGTACAAGTCAATCTGAAACATATTAAACGAACACACACAGGGACACAAACACACACAAAAACAGGGACTTACCGATAAAACCTGTTGTTTTAAAGAATTATCAACGTACGCCAAATTTGAATCGATTGTTGCAAGACCTGATTTTTTCACCAGGATTTCAGTGTTTGTTAAATGTCGGTGTCCTAACCATAATCAACCATTTTGTTTTTCTTTCTTCGTTCTTGACCGTTTTTGTGATGTTGAACAGTTAGTGTCTATGTATACCAGAGCCAAAGGCACCGAACCTTCGCCGGCCCTCTTGCCGTGCCCGAGGTTTACATGCTTCCTGGGACAAAATAAACGTCTTTGAAGAGTTCCTTTCAAACGGCTCGATTTCTCGATCTGTCTTGCTTGAGACCGCTGGAGTGCCTAAGATTCTTGAATACAAGTTCCCTCCTGCTTGTGAAGCGTCCCTGCTGAAAAGCTGTTTCATCTTTGAAGAAAGTAGCATATATCCCACTTGCTTGCAAGTAAAATCCGGGACTATTCCACTCAAACTTCGGTGGTTGAGCAGTGCTGATGATTAGTGCGTTCCGAGAAGGCAAACCTTACCGATTTCCCGGGTTGATCCTAACGAGATTCCTATTTCAAAATAATACAGCCGGATATTTCATGCGTATACTGTGGCGATATTTGTAACCATGTGAATATTACTATTTTATTACCCAGGTTTTTGATTACCAGGTTGTCAACGGGAACAAAGTACTACTTGAATTAAACTAGTAGTTGTATCAAGGAATACCGCTGGTCGCTTGGCATCCTACAGCTCGGTCATCAGAGCTTTGTTGCAGGTTAGCCACTCTCAGCCCCGAATATCTTCAGGTGGTAATAAAAGCACATTGCACTCACACTGTCTTGAAAAATTCAATTCAGAGCACTTATTTACAGTTGACTGGCCATGCGGAAGTTTGTTGCACCACAAAGTAATCAAAACTGCCAATCAGTGACTTTTGTGTTTTTTTTTCAAGGTGACCAAGTGAAATAGTCAATTAAGGAAGGTAAAAGCTTCTCGGTTTAAATAGTTATCGTCGGCGTACGTTTTGTGAAGCAAGACGATTTTTCAAATTGCTTAGCTGTGAATTCCTAATCGTGCTTTCAAATGATCGATTGAGATGTTGATCTGCATTGTGACTGGTACATTCTTGGTCGATTTCAACACATTCCGGTACGTCAGGTCACATATCTCTCAGACATTCTGAGCAAACCTGGTTGAACTATCGGTATGCCTAATGTCGTAGTTAAAACTGGACGGAACCATGCATGAAGTTTGATCGGCGCACCTGTACTAAAATATACGGAATCTTTTCGTCTGACCAGGTTATTCCGGTGTCTCGTCACTTGACCTTGTATGATTGCACAACCTATACATGCAGCGTAAGGTTATACAGTGGCTGGCACAATGTTCAGCTGTGAAATCTGGAACTATGGAGCTTTGCTGAGTACGGGAGATCCGGCCAGACCGAGATCACCACTGCTGCAAGGCGAAGGCTTCGAAGCGACACACTGCGTTGTTAGTCCTTTTCACGAACAGTCAGCCACTGATGTAAAAACAAATTTCTCCCAACTAATTGTACTATAGAAAATTGTACTATAGAAAATTGTACTCTGGCTGTTTCCCAAAGGCAGGATGGTTGTGGAATGTCTGGATGGCAAATGTGGCCCGTATAAAACAATGTTCTTTGGAGAAATATCTTTGTGCTGACTACATCTGCACTATGTTGTGTTCACGTTCGAGCTGTACAAAATTTCTAGGCAATGGATTAACTGGAATGCTCCGATTTGGTCTACCCATGTTGCGTTAAGGAAGGATGTTGATAACTGTTCAAGCTGTAGTCAATCCCAAGGTAAGAATATAAGTCTTGACCCGAGGCGTCTTGCCGCACTAATTCTACAACATTTGTTCTTGTATTTTTGGTGAGTTGCTATTCATTCTAGTTCACGGTTTGAGATTGCCATTTGGTGCAGACGTTCAGTCCGGTTCACGAAATCACACTACTAGCAGTGCCCTGAATACAACTTGAACCAGCAATCTCATCGGATAGGCACCGAAACGTTGAATGTTATAGATTACTGACGAGACCAGAGAAATTTGCAAAGCATTTCGCTGAATCGACCAACCCAATTTGCCACAGACTGTTTATAAGCTACACAATCCCTGGAATGATTTTTCCCCTAAATCATATTCTGTCTCTACAGTTGTCCTACATGATAAAAACCTGACGTACTGCAGCCACACAGTTTTCAAACTAAACACCATTTCCAAATAGCCATTATTCAAAATTCAACCACTACGTATGAAGAGGAGACTACACCCTTGGTGGCAGCAGAATGAATCAGTCGTCTTGGAATGAAGTGAAACTGCTGAGGGGCAATACTGACACGATTCACTGCTTCCACCAGGTCACTGGGTATAACATGGTAAAATTGTGGCCATATTGAGAACGTGTTCATGATATAGGAAAATATGAGGGTGTAAAGAGCAACAGTGAGACAGCGGTGGTCAGTAAAGTTGAATGCTCTGACGCATAATTTTTGCTCGCAGGACGCAGACGTCATCACGATTTGTTTAGCAAAATATACCGGGACGTAAAACCGTCAACGCTCCTTCGTTTCCCATTAACGACCACAGGGTACAGCCCCTTCAGTCAACAATTTTTGCCGATAATACATTTTATTCCAAAAAGGAAGGTTTCACTAGAATGTTTTCCATAATTTGTCGGTTAGGCCTGACGACTGCATGTCCTCAAGCCGGACAGTAATTGAAGCACCAAAAGTTGGGTGGGGAAAGAAGTGCCCCAATTACTTCGCACACCAATTACAGAGTGCTGCTGAGGTTGGTTCAATTAATCGGGCAATTTTCAGTTCGGCCAAAGTGCAACAAGTTTTTGATTTTTCGATGTCTTTTTTGGGTCGATTCACGTGCGTCCAATGGTTTGTATTGGTGTAAGGGCAGGCCAGATGGAATGACTTTCGACAAGCAGGTGCTTCACTGTTGTAATCTCAACTATGGGCAGTATTAGGCTATATGAAGAAGCCAAAAATAACAGTACGGAGCCCAATCACCCAGGTACAAATGCACAAAGTTCTTTTGAAAGAAGTGGATGTGAATTCGTGAAAAACACTCCGATAAACAACAAATTTCAAAAATTACGGGTGTTCATCAAGATGCATTTCAAAAGGATTTGTAAGAAACCATAATACAACAGCTGTACTCACCACCAAGAAACAAAAAAATGATACTAGTCAACCGCGCTGCTCTTAATTTGGTTGGAATTTACCGCGGACCTGAACTACAGTTGTGCTCACGGCTCGGCGACGAACTATTCCCATATATTGAATACCTTTCGAATGACAGTTTCGTAACACATTTGCGTTGTTCAAACGAAGTGAAGCTTTCACGTACTCTGTGCCACGCTTCGAATCAGTCTTCCTCAAAGTTGATCAGTGACCCTCCAATGTACAACTGCAAACCACAAGAATGTACTCGCATTGCTGTTCTAGCAGATGTTGGTGATAACTAATTCGTGGACTCGAGAGGTAGCCGCGTGATACTACCAAAGCCACGATCGTACAGTTTCCAGGAAACGGACAAAATCTTGCTAGATAGCACTTGCAAGCGAATGCAAAATTCGTGGAACTTGTAATCATATCACTCTAGTTGAAACTGTATTTCCCCTGTCCTGGTCTTCACCAAAGATCAGAAGCCCTGGCTTCGCATGCTTCTCATTGTCGAGGCTTGCAAACAGTGCGTTTACTTGATCTCATCAACGAATCTAAGTTGCTTTTTCGGTGTTCCTCTCTCCAGTGGAGATAACATATGAATTTTAACATTTGGTACAAGCTGGCAAGAACAAGCTCTAGACATTTGTCGCAGTGTGGGAGTGGTCAGATAAGAGTAGGTCGCGATTCTACCTCAGAGCTACGGTTTTGGTCAGGCGTTGTGGCAGAACAGTATCAAAGTTGAACATAATCAACACGTGAGTAAAATCTTAGATAGGGTATGCTGCTCCCGAGTGTATTACCCTTATTTAGATGACCCGACATTTTTGTAGCTTGTCCTGAAAAAAAATGTCGGCGTGACACGAAGAATCAAGCGTCTAGTAAGGAATCTCAACAAAACAAAGGTTAGTGTTCCTGGAGTGCCCGATATTCTGCATAAAGCCCAAGAAGCTGGGCATCTCTCAAGACACCAGAACTGAACACGAAAACTTCTTCCTACCCCTTTCGGCACCCTTTGATATTCCTGTTAGGTAGTCATGACACTCGTACCGATAAATCACAATGAAACCGCCCTAAAGTTTTCCATGAATACGTCAGAAAAGTAATCATCACGTTTTATGTCATTTAAAGCAGGAAAATGCCAACCGCACAAAGTCTCCCGTGAATGATGGTTTGATCGATGACCTTCAAACTTTTCCAGCACAACATTTACGCGCCGGTTTTTTCATTATTAGCTTCTTTGTAACAAAGGATGAAACCTTCAGGAAAATGCTGTTGTTATGCATAGCGAATTGAAGTTAGGAATCGACGCAGCATTAGGTATGACGTAGATGGACCTGGTGCCGAAACTACGATTTAATCGGTAGCATAAATCTGACATTAATTATTTTCAGAGTTTGGCGGTGAACATCTGGCCTCAAAACCAAGTGGGATCTCAAAGGTTCGGCAAATTTACCGTAAAACTGCAAAGTCTTTCGCTTTTTAGACAGTGAAAATTAAATATTTACACTTTTCTGACGCGACAGAGTGTTTAACGGTTTTCCTAGAGTTTAGGAGGTACTGTCAGTTTTGGGACGAGCCGGAGCTTATGTGAATGGATTTCTCATAGCTTGCCAATATGAGTTCTGCATACAAATGTTCACCCGAATGATCCAACTTAGAAGAACCATCTTCATCCAACGCACAGCACCTCTGGGTAACGTCGAATTCAGAGCACCGTTTATCATTTCACTGAGACAAAGATTCCTACAAACAGCTAAGACTTCGTTGAGCAATCATTACCGCCTGGACTTGTGCTCAGGGAACGCCCTCACGTAGTTGGTTTCTTCATAATCTTGTTGCTTCTGTTGACTGATAAACCCAGTTAGTGCCCGTTTCGAACTTGAAGAACTCATGGTAACATGTAACTTGATGGTTTTTGGTGACGCTCAATAGCTGTCTTCATGGGGCGTTACTTGCGTCTTCAATAAAGCATTCAACTAGATCAAAAGAACCTTGGAACTTTAGAGGACAGCAGGGCATCATCACGCACTAGTGAGGTCAGGAAATACTCTGGAGCAGACTTTCCCGTCCTACCTATTTTCAAAGTATTCAGCTACCTTTTCACGTGTGTTTCTTTGATAGGACACTACTAATAACGTTGCGAAAACTCCCTAACTGCCCACCATTTGTTTGCACGCAAATTAAACTCCTCAGATAGGTCATTCGCAAAGCGCACTGATTTGCATACTGGTATGGCTTTAGCGTCTTTTGTTGACGAAATAAAACGGGCAAACTAATAACAGCAGGGTCGCCTGCGTACAATTTGAAAACCTAAGAGCTGTAACTCAAACGAGAGTTGTCGAAACGAAACTCTTCGACGCCAAACCTTAAGTCATCAGGGCCAATGGAGTCATGACGGATGGTACGAACACTTCAATCCATTCCACTTCGCCGAAAATAAGTGTTGGTGCGATTAGGATTACATAAACGATAACAAATCCACGATTACATAGGAGTGGCCTTTGTTCCTGATGTTTGCCTTACTATGGCATTGGTAGGCGGAACATTTGTGGAAATGCATTTAAATTTGTCCTCTCAATACATGTATAAATAGCGAAATATACTCATTTGCATACCAATTCGGATTTGACGGGAGTCTCACCTGAGACCCAACTGAACCTCTCGTTTATAAAGTTCATAAGTAACTGAATGTGCTGCACCAGACCGCTACATGTTCCACTTGGTACTATATTCAAGATATCATGATACATTGTATAGACGACTCCTCGAAGAGTTTTCAGCGATCTTATGAGTAGTGCATTACGTCTATGGTGTGTATAAATATATCGCGGCATGCTATCTGACGAAGCATCCTGAAACATCACGTGTGGCATCGTAATTGAGTACTATATGGATAATTATGGAATCTTTTTGGGAAGAACCTTTCAGCACCGGAGGCAACTGGATGTGAGTTCGCTGCATGTGATAGACACCCTATGCCTCATGTTTGCATTATCTGAGAATGCTTTGAGTTTGAGCTGCAAAGAGTTAAAAATTCTATCAGGGACTGCTGTTACTAACAAAGATAGCCTGCGAGAGTTTGTTAGGGTCAAGCTTTTTTGTATGTAAAGTTTGTGCGGCAAAAAAGTACTCTGCAAACTAAATTTCTACGGGGTAACAGGTCGATTTCGTAGACAAATAAATGAAAAAGGCAAACACGTTCATTTTCATTAGAATTTTGCTTGAACTGAACAATTGGACAAATAAAATAAATACAAACAAGTTCAAATAAACTTTACTTTTTAATTGTCGAGGCCCCTGCTGAGTTGTTTGCTTCAGGAATAAACGTATCCCTTTGTCACTCTATTTAAATATAAACATGCCATAAACTGCTTAACACATCTTTAATGCTTGTGTTTTTTGTATACGATCGACGCTGTGTATAAACTTAAAAACTTAAAAGCGTAAAAACCTAAACACAAACATAAAAATAACCGACAAAGTGTTCTTATTGTGACACAGGTACACAAACAAATGGTGCGCCAATCCTTCTTGGATAAATTTGAAAAATCCTTCTATTGTGAAGGCGTTAACGGTTGTGCTGCATTGGTAGCTGCTCGCAAATATCTTGGACTTGAAAATTACAAAAGAAGCCAGTTTTTGACAGAGTCGACTTTTTGGCAGTCTGTGGTTTGTTGTACACCTAGCAGAGCTACATCACATTCGAGCTGCACACTCTGATCCATTCTAGCCTTTGTTACCTGGTTTATCTGATCATTCTATCGCTAAGATGTCCAGCCAACCGAAAATACCTCAGAGATAGAACGGAAACAAGTTGTGCAGACTGGTTTCTCTAACGGGGGTGATAAAACAAAATCTTCCACTGCCCCTCATTGATCAATGTCAGTTCACCATTGAACTGTATCTTGTCGATGACTTGTTACGCTTGAGGAGTTCACACCCACCTGTTAATCGTTTGACAGTTTGGTAAAAATACACCGAAGCCTAAGGAAGCAGTCAGGGTTAGTGGAAAATAAATTTGAGTCTGAGGAACACAGTAAGGTATTGCACCGACAAAAAAAATGACGCTGTCATACGTCCTTTTTGTGTTGATATAGGTTCGCGGAAATTTTCTGGAATTCGCTGAGTACTTTTAACAATCGGACATTCGCCGACATCCTGCGCTTAGCTTGTTTTGTAGACACTCTTACTGGGTACATTTTTGTTGCAAAGAATCTGGTAAGACAAACAATTTTGATTTTCTTATCGCATTATATTCTCGGTTGCTTTTGAAAAGACGCTGTGGACATGTCTGGTATTTCTAATAGAGTGGAAACATTGACAGGTCCAAAGCAGGTTTCCAAGATAATTCTAATCATCTTTGGAGCAGTTCTTCCCAATAGCTAAGAAAATACCGCAAGGTAGTTGAGTTTTTTACGGGAGTGTACTCTCTTCAGGCTTTAGACAACGGCAGAGTGCGATACATCTACAGTGATTCTTTACAACTTCCATAAAAACATCTCAGCAGTGAAAAATATCATTTCACAGTGAATGAAATTTGAATATACTCTGTCACATATTTCCTGTCTTTGTTCATGCAAATGAGATGCTTGTTCAATGCAAGGCTTCACAAATTATAGCTGTTTGTTTGTAAAAATGCACTGTTGGTCTGCGTGGAGTTTGAAGAGGAACCCTAATGTGGCCGACAGTCTGGAAGAGCAAGTTAAATGAAACAAGCGCAGTTGGCCGGCAGTTACCAGTTATTTCTCCGTCCAAAATCGGTCGCAAAAGTTACTCACGGCTGGACTACGGCAGTTCACAGAAAAAGTGAACTAATCTGCTTCTTAAGTGAGCGCGCTTCAAGGTGAAAATTGCGTACTGCACGAAAACTTGTGGCAAAGCCGCAGTTCGTAAATGAAATTAGAAGAACTAAGGAAGCTGTTCAAGGAGGTTGATTGAATTCGAGATCTAGCGATTTCAAAACGTTTGGACGAATCCAGCATTTAAAAACTCCTCAGGCTTACTGAAATCCGTTTGTTTGCATCAAGGCTCTCGTCAGGGATTTTATTACTATATCGGAGTGGCGAAATTTTGAAAATTCTTTTGAGCATTAGCTGATGATATCCGCCGTACTGGGAACTCAAGGCTTAAAAATAACAACTTGGTATAACTTTACTGCATACGTAGAGCACGTAGAGCCCGCTATACTGGGTTCATGTTTAGCACATATAAAAAAAACATCTTGCATAACACATGTTTTCTATGTCATGATTACCGTGTTATTCTAGATAATCTTCCCTGGTGTATAAGGCATTTTAGTCTGAGACTTTCCAGATCCCACGAACAAAATTACTGGTTTTTGAACACAGATGCCATCATCATGGTTTTCTGACTTTTTTATCATGGCACCGCTTTAAAAGCAGTTCAAAAGATCGTCCATGTTGCACTACTAAGACCTATATTCCTAGGGGCTCAAGTTGACTTACAAACATCTTCTAGATTTTAGTCCATCCGTGGTGATAGGCCTAAACAACTCTTAACTTATGGGTTGATGACAGAATGTAAACTATTCTCCTCGATATCGCATTATTGCACCATCACTGCTGCTCATTCTGTATTCATAACCTTTGTTTAATAAGACATTTCCTGTCATTGGTCGTTTTTGTTATCAGCCCGAAATCCCTGTTTTTTTCCTTCCCCTTCAAAAACGCTTTCGGTAACCCTTCTGGGTCTGGGAATTCCAAAATACCTTACACCAGACATTTAAAAATTTCCTCATTAATACTAAAAGCAGATTCCTGCTGACAATTTTATTTCCCTAGTGGTCTACGTCAAACGCATTCGGTCGGTTCTCGTGAGTGGTAGTGTTGTGGTCTATTGATCACCCAAGAGGTATTACTGGTGGACATCGTTTACGCATCAAATGAGGACTGTTTAACACCCAAAGTAAATTTTTGTGCTATGAAAATTAAACGCGTTGACTGCGGTACAGTATTTAACCAACATCTTTCGACTATGTCGAATTTGGATGACTGTTGAAAATCATCGCAAGTGCTTCTTCCCAACAGACATTGATTACGTTCGCCGTTTGTCGGAAGTATATTGGGCTTTGCTTTAGAGCACACAGAACCCCTACAAAAGGAGGTTTCTTAAAAAGCGAAGATGATCAAGTGGCAGATGATCGACTCGCCGAGCTTGACAAAGGTTTCGTCAACATGTAAGGCGATATTTAATCCACGAATAAGGTGCCGAGGACATGATTTCCGTCTGAACAACTATAATCAGCAGACGTCGAGGAGTGAATGTTTAAGTGGCAGTAAAACAAATTAATTCCACGATGGCTGTGCGCAAAAAATTAATAAATATATGAGAACGAAGATGTGTAACGTGAGTTACAACAAAGTGCACACAAAATATCCTGCGAATGTTTTAGTATGTGATCAGAACCGTGTCGTTCGTTGCTAGAAGTCCTGCAAAATCCACTCAGAATTGAGAAAATAAAATTCGTTGGTGACGTAATATGTCATCGAATGACGAACAACTTGAAAGAAAAAGGGCCTTCAACCTCGTAAGCCCTTCAAGGTTATTTGGGGCCCATTTCGCTTACTGAAACATACGTGCAGCTGAGGTTGGTCAAACGGATTGCCTCTTAGATCTCGGATATTGGGATTACGTAACGAGAAGATTGCGCTTGGAGCCATTCGGACGGACAAGAGCGCTCCCGTGAAAAGTAGAAGATTCATGATTGACCTTCAAAACATATACTTATGTCATCCCTTACGACTGCCGCGTGAGCCTTAATGGAAATAGAATATGTCACCAAATCCTTTCGTGCTGCCCAGTCAACGAATTCATTGCTTTCCTATCTGGATATTTAAACGTTTTCCTGTTTATAATCATGCGTTTTCTACTGTCCAGGAAAGCATACGGATTCTGTTGATAGACCTTGTTTAAAGCAGGAAGGTTCGGAGAAACAAAAGCAAGAATT
>SJOL01004910.1:81860-102475 GCA_004794785.1 Opisthorchis felineus | reverse complement strand
TTGGGAAACCCTTTGCCCTCAGAGAAATTCCAAAGACAAGAGGCATACCAGGAAAACAAATATCGAAATGGCGGAGTGTGCCAAAGAACATATTTTATTCTTCGTGGCAAATCTCCAGCTGACCTCCTGGTAAAGTTCAGCAGAAACACCAGATGAGTACATTGATGCATCACTGCCGTAGGAAGTATCTGCGGCAGCAGTACTCGAGTTCACCGTAGAAACTGCGGCTAGCGGATTTGTCAGTCTTCAATAATAATAAGTATCGTTGAAAATGACGTGAAGAGGGGGAGAAGAACAAGTACGTGAAACAAAAAGAAGGAAGGCGTCAGCAGTAGCCTACTGTTACTTACCTATCCTGGTGTACGCAGAAGGTAAGGTGATCCTGCTGGTGGCACTGCGCGACAGCCGATGTGGTATAAGATTGTTTGTCGGTATTTAATTTGTGGTTATAAGTGATCTGAGACTCTGCCAAGGCACCCACGCCTAAACAGGAGGATGCTTAGTGTCCTCAACCAGAGTGCGGCTTAAAAGCATAGTGCCGTTGGTTACCTTAAAGCCGTCGGAGCAGCCTACGTTTTAAAAAAATGCCACATATGTTCCAATCCCAAACTGGAGGACAAGGAGACCAGTTTATTCAGACCGCTACAAATTATCCATCCTGGTCTATGGGTATTACATATACACTCTCTCATATAGCTCAGTGGGTTATGGAGGTGCACGAACCGTCACACTGCGGTAAGGTCCAGCTTCTGCTTGACGGCTCGGCAAAGTTACACGAGCGCTGTTGTTAACACAGTGTTGAGAAGTTCACCCAATAATGTTTCCTAACACAAATATCAGTTTTCTACCCCTAGGCCGAATACAGATAGGAAATATCCACGATGACCCAATGTTTTATGGCTGGCTACTTAGTGGAACCTCGAAAATTACCTCCTAGGTTAAATTTTTCTCGCTGAGATATGTCCGACAAGAGGGTTAAGTCTACTTGAATAATCGTCAAGCCTTCAAGTTGACTCAGTTCCCCGGCCTACAACCAAAATTCCAAATGTCATAACCTGTGGCTAATGAGGTAGCGCGAGTGGATATCGGTATACGAACGCCATTAATTTGTGAACAGGCAAACATACAACGATGTAGACCGCCTTCGTAAGGTGCCAGAAAAAGCGATCTGACTTCTTACTACGAAGATATTTCGAGGCCGAAAAGTTACCGTGTTTTTATACTGGATGCCAATAACGAATCGCCCAAAATGGAACGTAAAAGCAAAACCTTAGCTGGAAATCATTCCCTAGGCTTCGGTTTAGTCGAACAAATGAATCAGAAAAGCAGCGAATACAGGCAATGCCGCGTTATGTGTCAGCATAATAGCATAGAATGTTCTAAGGAAATAAAACCGAAAATATAGCTCAATATCTAGATACTAACAAATATTGTATGGAGCGAGAAGCAGGAAACAACATCAGAGATACATTTACTTAATCACTCTACTCTACGTTTCTGATATAATGCACCCAATTATCTCTCCCGTTATCTTTTAGAAATGACAAGTGATCACAAAGTCTCTACGTCTCCACCGTTGCCGGATATATCACAGGATATTTACAGTTCGAACAAATCATGGGTTGAAAGCATTTCGTTCCAATCAAACTAAGATGGAAAACCAGACAAAGTGTCCTTGCTGCCCTCTTTTAGTTTGACATGGGAAATCTCCTGTGTGTGACAGCAAGACTTCCGCCATAATTTGGTTGGAAAGGAAACGTAACCAGACGATTTGTAGGACAATCACCAGAGCTTCCCACTGTCAGCGGAGGTTTACACATTTGGGTCTATTGACAGTAACATCACATAAGCCTCATACACTCAACCTTTAATTAAGCTCATGGTCAAAAGTGAGGATTGTCGGAATTTGGGAAATCACTGCTTGAAAACAAAGGAAGACAAAAGTTCTTAAGGGTTGGGGAGTTTCGGGGTCCATACTCTTTGGCTGTTTATTTTCAGAGGTTTACAATTCACTTCCCACAGTCCGCTTTCTTAATTTCGCAGTCATACCATTCGTAACCAAAGGGCTTTGAGTGCTTTACGAAGGATTTCAAAGGATCTTGTGCATATCTTCATCTGTAGAGGTAGCATCTTGGAAATATGTTGCTTGGTACGCCGCGTTGGTCAGTACAGAATAAGTCTGTGATAGCAGATATTCTCTGCACAAGCACCAGTTGAAATGTGTTGGATAAATGTGTTGCAAAGCATTAGGATGGCTTCATTGAGTTTGGCCTGATGCGTCATCCTAATTTTTATTCGTTGATATTCTGAAATGCGTTTTCTGCCCTGATTAGAACGAATCAAAAGCATAAATCTTAATGCGCCGCAGTATTGGATAAATTAAATCTCAGTTAGGTAAAAAACGACGTTAGTTTTGCGATCCACGGATCCATTGGCGTCTAAGTTTCGTGGATGGCTGGTGTTGTGTTCAGTGAGTTTTGCAATAAGGTTGCACTTCGGGCGAATGCGATCATTATTATCATCACTCGTCAACCACAATGTCCAGTGGGCAATTGGATGTTATGACACTGTTCCTCGGCTGACGTATTTTAGAACGTTCTTCTGTAGACATTAGTCCACCTGGTCGCCCATGAAAGCTTGTCAGAAGGCAAATTCCTCCAACTTGGTTTAGCATCGTTGCGCCAAAAATAAACGATCTACACGAAAGTCGCAGAACAGACAAAAACTACCATCCATGTACACATGTACATCCATCCATGTACCATCCATGTACATCCATGTACACTCTGAGCCTTGGAACGCTGAGCAAAAGGGCAGGCTAAGCACGGGGTGTTTACACGGTATACGAGGAATTCATGTGAATCCGCAATAACCTAAGTGCAAACCGCATGTGGTATTGCTCATCTGCGTATTTCGATGTAACAAACCAATCCGCAAACAGGTGTTAACCTAACGATTTTGGTTGCTCAATAAACAGGACACCAGCTCAGCATTCGGTCAGAATCTCAAAATACAACTAGTGTGAAAACGAATGTCAACACAAAGGCCCAGTTCAGGGACTGCTCTAAATGTGGATCATTCGTGCAACTTAAGAGGAGAGAATTTTCATGGTGGTTAGGCTCCATCTTAAAAACATTGTCTGCTCACCAGTGTATGAGAAACAAGCGGCCCCTGGGACAATTTTTCAATTTTCGATGACATCATTTATGTTTGTTCATTTGCATACAATGACCCCTGCATTTTTTTCCACTCGAAATATAAACCTCATTACAGCATGCTTTAAGCAAGCGACACTATTGGGAAGCTGAGGCTCAAATTTCGGCGAGTTCCCATTAGCTGTCTCTGCAGCTACCTGAAAACCAGCCAACTGTTGTATCAAAAGATGTGTTCTACGCCAAATAGGTATCTTTGCGGCTTACTATTGTTGGCATGTTGGTCGACTGTCAAACCCCATGTAGTTGGAGCTTGGCTTACAAGAGAAGGATGGGTCTTCATCCCGTAGCCATACATACCGAGTAGCTGCCTATTAAAGGCTCCAAAGAGTATTCAGCCAGCGGAAATATCTATATTCTGGTATTTCTGTTCGTTTGAGTAGTCAGTGCATCCAAAATACACGAAGTAAGTACAAAAATTTTACTTGATAACCGAAGCGTGATCAAACGGTGTTTGCTTAGGAAAAAACATTCATTGAATGTATTAAATTTACATGAGGCTTTAGGCGGCATCCGGGAGAGTGCATGCTAATCACCTCAGCGTTTGCCGGAGCTATCCAAGTTTGCGGTAAACCAGGTTTCAAGGTTTCATGAATCTATGTTTATGCAAGAGCATCCTAAGTGTCCGGCGGCTTCAAAGTTCCAAATAGTAATTTAACCCAAGTGAAAGCTTGATAGCAGGAGAAATACAGGACCTGATGAAACTGTATACCATGGGGTTCGATATTGCATAAAAGTCGGGTGATACATAGTTGAGAGCAACTTGTGCGGAAACATGTATTTTAGAAGAGCTGCACTCTTGAGGTCAGCTTAACAGTACTTTTTACGGCAATCCGCCAAAGTCTTCATATATACGATGATGCAGCCGAATTATACTGGTTCAAAGCGGAAAGCATGTGGTTAATCACTTCTACCCAGCTTTCATATTAGTATGACCGGTCTATCTTCCTACAAACACATGGAAGTCTCGCCTGAATTCCAGCTGGATCGCCCGCTTAGGATGTTTTCTTCTATCAGTCTTCCGTTTATCTTCCGTCTTCTTTTAAAGACACATATGTATGCAATGATATGAGTAGCGCGTGTAAGTATTATATGTAAATAATATGTCAGCAATAGTCTATGGCTCATAAGATAGTCCCCCATATATTGATGCTGAAGAGACATAAACACGCACACACATAAACATATACAGTTTAAAAAACTGGGGGGTAAATGCCTGTTACCCTAATAAACAAAATCTCACATCATACGAAATTACATTGCTTTCCTCTTTCAGTTTGACAACGAAAACATTCTGGATTTGACAGAAAGTTGTGGAAGAAAAATAAATCAAATGACTTGTCACATGAACAATATTTAGTGCACGTGTCAGCGCAGTCAGTCCTTAAATCAGCTAACATATTGAAAATATTGACGACAGTCCGGTGTTGTTAGTTTACAACCTAAATAGCAGAAAAAAGCGAAGAACTTCATGTATTTAGGCACTTTGAGACCCGTCTATATCCGGTTGAATAGGTTTCATAGACAGGAAGTTAAGATACGCTTTCACTCGACTCCCGTGGTTACAGAGTTCTGGTGTTCTAAAATCAAACAACTTGTGTCGTAACAATGTAACATAACTTTCCCCGCCTAGAGACGCACCCCAGGTAGGTGGTTTAATCGTGATTCAGTTACTTCAGCAACAAGAACTTTTATTAAGAAATTTGTGAGCATACCGCAGTAAAATTTTGTTGGATAAAGCTTATCCGATGGCACCTTTTCTAAGCACTAAAATTCTATTTCGGGTCTAGTGACCATGCGTGCTAGGCAACAGCATTATTGAGTTGCCTGACTGACTTCGTTGAAGTAGATATGATACAACTTGAAATTATTCTACCGTTTCTCCGAGTTCCTAATGCCACCGCTTCCGTCAGCCAGGTTGAAGCAGGTTTCCCGGTTTAAGCCTCGAGTTTGCTGCGTTCATATGCGTTGTTCTTCTGAAAGTGAACTTGTACTACGCAAAACCCTTGAGATACAGCTCAGGAGAAGCATCATTTGGCAGGGCAAACAATTTATCCGGGATAATGCTTATTTCAGAAATTTTGTTAGCAAAACTGCCCAACAAAAATAAAGAGATCTCGTTAAAAAGATGTTTTAGAAAAGACGTTTGGAACTTTGTCAACGCCTTCTGGCCACCAAACTTACATCGGGTTTTGCTGCTCTAGAATAATCCAGGAGTTTTCTGTCAATTTCTATGATTTCCAAGTGGGCAGATACCAATGCAAAAAATTCTCATCAAAGCAATTCCGTACATGCGTGCCGTGTCGCTTCCCATAGTTATAAATTAAATAGATATGCTGGACGTGATCAAAGGCAGTCGTACGCCAGTGGATTTTTCTCAACCTACCTATTTCCGAGTGTCATGAACGTCCAGATGTTTTTTCTGATAAATGAATAGCACATAAGCGACTTCAGTTCCCAGGACAACAACATGAAATACGCACTCATTTGAATAGAAGTATGCTGCTTAACTGAAGCCGAATTTAGTGCTACATACACAATTTGTGCGTGCAGTAAGCCAGCGGACGAAGATGTATGGTATTTTTACAAGCCATTGGCCGGTCAAAACTTGAGAACATATCAATGGGTAACGAAATCAATTAGTTTTTTATCACCAAGGTACAGAACTTAGTCTTTAGTTTTTCTGATTTTCAGCGTAATACCGTACCGACTGTCATGAAACACGACACAAATGTTCCTGGGGAGCGTTCCTAAAGTAGCTTCACGGTGGCACTAAAACACTGACGGTCTTGTGTGAACCGTGCGGTTGTCGTGCTTAGAAGTACAATTCCCGATAGGTATGGACAAATAGAATGAACACGTTCAACTCGATTCAGGTTGCTACCTCAAAAAAGGTGGTCAGATGAGTAAGCTTGTGACCCTAAGGTTCATACTACTAAGGGATTTGTCGTCCACATGTTGTGCAATCCACTTAATCGAAGGAGCTTGTTAGTCCTTCGGTGACTCTTTTTTTGCAGCAACGAGGTGGTTCTTACTCTCACTTTGATAAACACACTTCAGGCAATTTCGTTGAATGCTAAGTCGTAATACATGAAAGCTATTCCACGGGCCAATAGTCCTCGATGTTGAACAGAATTCTTTATCCCACCGGAGGGCATTTTTGGTAGGATGTGAGCTTCTGCAGTTCTTTTCAGGTGGCCCAACCGGGAAAACTTGTTTCACGTCAGATCACAATTCACTTCAACGGTATTTTCCCCTTGAAGTATCTTGGTGTTCCTGATTTGGCCTTTTCCATCGATCCAAAGGATTTTATGCAGACACTGCTGTCGGTCAAGACCCTGAACATATCGTCTGTACAGCATCCGGATTCGGCTGTCGTATAGTAGCCAGTGCAGCATAACAGCCTGAAGCACTGTATCACTGCAAATTCGACGGTTGCTCTGGGCGCGTTTGTTGATTCAGCCGAATGCGATGATGGTCACTTCGACTCCTACGTTCACTCCGTTCTCAACCGTCAGGTGTGTGGATAGTGTGCTATCAAGAAACGAAAACACGTGAAGTATGTTCCCCAAAAATCATTCAGCTCAGAAGACAAGCCTCATTGAAATACGTATATAAAAGCCAAAGCCGGAGGCGGCCACCGTAATCAAACGTTTCCATTCCTTTCCTAAATTTGAAGGTAAAGCTGTCATTCGTAAATAGCAGCCATCAGATATCGTAACGCACCATCGCGTAAGGACCAGGAAAACCGCCTAATTGAATAAGAGCCCTCCAACCGGTAGTGAATTGACATAACCCCCTTCGAAATGAGGCCATGTCCGTACGTCGTCCAAGATGAAATGTCTTGATTAGGTTGGAATTTGTCTCCGCAAAAACAAGCATTGGTTTTAGGTGATTTGGGGATTTGTAGAACTTGCGTCCACATTTTTGGACAGTTTCTCTCTTGTCCTGGCACAATTATTATGGTGAGTCCACACCAAAGGTAGGGACGTGGTGAAGCAGTGAACCAAAAAAATATTTTCGGATGTGCTTTGCGGTAAAAACTATGTAAATCGTATTTTCTCGAATGTGACTACTCACAGCTTTGCTATGAAGTCTTTTACCGGTTTCGCCCTTCTTGTGGCACATCCAGGAGAATTCCTCGAATTTTCGTCAACTTTGTGTTCCACTTGAACCCAAAGTAACCGAATGAACTCATTTACACACTAATTTGGTTTTCCCGGGAGACTCATCTGAACTCCAGCTGAATCTCTTGTTTAGGATGTTTTCCTTCATGAACGAGAGATTTAGCTGGGATTTGGTTGGGTCCACTGCGAAAACGAAATCGGTCTGTAAGAGAGCGTATTTAGCCTCAGTCAATCGCTTTGAAATCCACAGTGATCTTTTCTCCCATAATGCTGTCGACCAGCTGACGGGCGAGGATATGAAGCATTATCTGTCCGGTGTGTATGCGGGGCTGACGTTTTGTTAGTCATCAGTCTTCCGTCAACTTTAGTTTTCTTTACACAACGCAATTTTATTACGGAAAGTTTTCCATTTTGAAAATTGTGCAAACCAAGTGATGAAGTTTGTTTTGCCGCATCACTCCTTCGAGCCACAAGATATCCGCTGGCAAAATCCTTTAGTATTTTACCATGCAAATTAATCTTTGCTGTACTTTCGGGTAAGTAAAGCTATAAACCCTAACTTCACAGCTGTAAGCTTGTTGGGTAGTAGTGAACGTAATGTGTCCAAACTGCTGGAATTTCCTTGCGTTTGGTAAATTTTCTTTGCCAGTTTGTTTGTCCATCAGGTGAAGATACTGACATTTTTGTCTGCAGATATTTTTCTCTGTGGCAATGTCCACTGTGACAACTACAATTATTGTAAGACTGAAACCCGTCAGGTCGTTTGGCCTGTCATTTTACACAGGTACTTCGAAAGCTTGCACTTTGGATCTTTGGAACTTCTTCCGGGCCACTGTTTAGACAGTTCTTGCACTGCGTCGACGTGCAGTAATCTTTTCTCGAATTCAGATAGTCACCAATGCGTCATTCTCATCGGAAAACCCTTGTCACCGTTCTTAATTTGGGCCGAAGACATTCAGAGCAACTGCTTTTGTATCTGTTCATATTCGGACTCACTGGGTTCCGCGTGTGCGTAAAATTTGAATGTTCACTGGGTCATGCGTTTTTTGGAATTTTCGATGGAGCTTTAAGTTTTATTTGATGACACCTTAAATAGGTTCATTTTCCGTTCATGGCGTAGTATTTTCCAGAGTGTAACGCGTGCTTTGGTGCACATCAGAAAATGTTGTGTAATAAATTTAGCCTCATGCACCACTTTAATGATCGGTATATTGTATATCAGGAGTTCATGTCTGTTTTTTCAACGATAAGTGATGCCCTCCACGTGTTAGTTATTGAGTTCAAAAGCTGCATCTGCAAGTAGTCATTCGCCGCTTTCATCCACTGGTTTGATTACAAAGGACCAGGTATTATCACTCAGGATTCCGAATCTTTCTCTCACTCCGAGCATTAAAATTTCCCAAAGGTAATAATGTTGTTTGGAGGTACGCATGTAACAGTTGGCAGTAAAAAATAAACCTTCTCATTTGGAAGTGACACAATGGAGGCATAGGCACTGATAAACATTGAGATCGTTGCACCTGACAGCGGGAATAGTTTGATAAACCTCGTTGGACTGATAAATTTCCTATCATCATCCGATCATCAGTTGTGTAAGTGGACTTGTTTCTGTTGTTCCGAACCAGTGGAAAATATAGCAAAACCATCACCTGGTAATCAGTCAGGATGCACCGACTGCTTTTTCCGAAAGGATACTGTGGAATACCGACGGGATTCAGTGCTACCGGTTAAGACAAATGCAAGAGAAGTGCTACAAAATCAGACAACAGCCACATGTCTTATTTCTTGACTTCACAAAGGAGTTTGCTTTGGTTAGCCGAGATTGTGGACCATTCGTCCTCAAAAGATGGGCTTTCCAAACCAGTTTGCCATTTTCGCAGGTATTTTTACTCTGGAACGAAAGACTACTTTCACGCCTGCAGATTTCAACACCGACACGGGACTGAAAAGCGGCCGCTCTACGGTGCCAAACTTATCCAGCTTGTTTCTAACTGAAAATTACGCAGGCGTTTAGAAAACCTGGTCCGAGTGGATAGCTATTCAACTCAGTACGCTTCCTAGCCGAAAGAACGCTACATGGTTTCGAATATTCTTACGTTGCATCTCCTGACGATTGTAACCTCTTATCACCTTCCACAGCAGAATGGCAGAGTCTAACCCCATTATGCGCGTCTACAACATCCCACCTTTGTTTGAAGTTACTTGTTTCCAAAATGCTTGCTTTCTGTCAACCGTTTCCTGCGCTCGCTTGACACACCGAAATTTGTCAAACGTAAGGATGAATGGTAGTGAGATAGCGTGATGTCCCGATTTCTGCCGCCTCGATATCTCTCTGACTATCAATCAAAAGCTCAACAGACAGATTAACTGACAAATAACAGGGGGTAGCATCACGTTTGAAAGACTCTAAAAAGATGTTTGGAGTGATTTTTATCCCTAGGTGCACAGGATATCAGTGCGCTGTAGCATTCTATTGTCGACACCTTTGTATGGTAGCGAGAAAATTTTGGTATAACAACGTAATAGCCAGAGACTTGATCGATTTTATCTACAATATCAGTCGAAGACTATGTGGTCAAACCAGATCCCAAATACCCAAATGCTTCGGAGAGCGAAAATGTTCGCAATCGACAGCATCTTAATTTGCAGTCAGGTGAACCGTTTACACCATGGAGAACACATGGTATAGGAACGCATTCTCAAGCAACTGCAGTATGGATTGTTGTAACATCATGTTTCGGCCACGTGACACCTGCCAAGAGGCTTCGCTGCGATGGCCTGCGGATCTCATTCTCTCAGATCAACTGGCTCACCCACAGTAGTTCATTTGTTCCGCGCAGGCCCTTTGCTTTTTCAAAAGTATCCACAGGCGTCCAATGTTTTTACCACCGTTGACTGACTAATCCGCATCGGTTGCCACCCACCCATGTAAGGGTCTTGCACCAAACTAATGTTATCCGCTAGACTGTATAATTCACCTAGCTCACAACAGTACTTGAGTACAAAATGAGGCGAGTTGATTAGATCTGGTTTTAAAACCCTGAGGATGCCCACAATAACATTAGTAACTGACGCATTGGTGAACCGTGTGAGAAAAAGTTAAGTGAAGCAACCCAACTTACCACAGGTCACATTATGACTACTGCAAGAGTCTAAGTTAGGTTATTAGTGCAAAGTTCCGACCACCAACGAAGCTCATTCTCAAGCGACACAGGCAGCTGTGTTACCAGTGGTTGTGTGACTGTGCTTAGACTTGAACAGAAGTTATTTCCCGGTCATTATGTCGGATTACATGGCAAACCTGCTGCCTAATCTTCCATTGTGTAGGTAACAAAGGCGAATCGCGTGCACATTTGAAGACTGGTTCAGGTTTGAATGCTAGGCTAATAATCGTTTATTTGACGACTGGACCAAGCAACCTTTTTGTGGACAGATACCTAACACCAAATGGGTTTTTCGTACATACAAGGGTGTGCGGCGATGTCCGAACTTCTGAAAAAGTCCATTCCTAGACCGGCGATACCCGTTGCACGAAAACCAATTAAGCACTTATTTGCACCGAACTTGTGTTAAAAATGACTATTACTTTCTCGGTGTCCTGCGTGACAGTATTCCATGTTAGTAACATTGTATGCTCAAAATGTGTATCAAGATGATTTAATTGAAACAGGTCAAAACAAATGAAAGCTTGGAGAGTGTCAGACATCACACATCACCCGTAAGGTCAATGTATCAAAATGATACTGCAGCATAGTGGTGCAGTGGAAACTTCTCAACCTTGTGTACCTAACCTGCAAATCGGTTCTTCCACCCGAGCCGTAAGTAAAAAATCAAAATGAGGTTTGCAAACTAGCCAGGAAGAGGATGAAATTAGTCAGTTTCCGGTTTCCGGTTTCCAAAATAAACGGCATGGGCAACTAGCCCCGAAGGCCACTGTGTCTTTTTCCAAACAAGCAAACCTTGTAGGAAAGAGCTTGCTCCTAGCTTGTTTAACTATAGAAGGCTGAAAATATACGAGCCTGGAGGGTGCACGAGAAGTCAACTGAATGAGGTTTGAAGTCGCTGGGTAGACTGATGATATGAAAACCCGAAATAACCTGGTGGAATTTTCGATTTAGACGGAAGCACACAGAATAGAAAAATGCACAAGTGGTTTCCAAGACGTGACCAAAATCTACACGCCCACATAGATTGTGTGGAACGAGAATGTGAGTTGAACACCAGTCGGTTTTAATGCGAAAGTAATGGGCTTACGCGCCTTACGGCCTACTAGCCAATGCTTCCTCTACTGTCTTTCCTGATGACAAGCGATCTTCTGTCATTATGCGCGTGCTGATGTTGCAAATACCGTGGAGTATATATAGTCCAAATATTTGTGGGATGAAAGATCAAATCAAACAAAGATAACGAATCAGACAAAAAATGTCATCGGTTTCCTCTTCCAGCTTGACACGAAGAAAAACTTCTGACTGTGACTGCAAGGTGCGCGTCAGCATTTGGCAAAATGAACCAGATAGGTTCCACTATATCCTGCATTTATCAGCAGGGGTGTACACATCGGAGGTTTGCTAAGAGCGGTTGTAGATAGACTTCATGCGTGCAACCCAGTCACAAAATCAACTCCTGCAGAAAAATGACAATTGTTTGGTTAGGTTTGGCCACCAGCTTAAAAGCAAGAATAAAGATGAAGGTTTTTTCTTATGGTTCAACATATCCCGAATTCTCTTCCATTCATCCGAATAGTTGTCATAACCAATGGATTGCAATGTACAGCACAAACTGCACATGCTTGCCCATTCCTTCAGACTAAAGTTTTGAGGTTTCATTGACCTACTTGTACTCAAAAAAATTAGATCTGTCGAAAAATTAGTATGTGTATTCTCTTCTGTTTGAAAACCACTATCCATGGGGAGGTATTCCTTTACGAGAGCCTACTACTGGCTGATGAGTACCTCTCAGAAGATTGCATCGTAAAAAGGAACACCCTCCACTGATATGCTTACTTCAGGCCTAAACCCTTGTGACTTATACTAATATTCAGACACTGTGTTTTGAGTAAAACTGATTACAGGCTTTCCCCTTCTATGGACTAATTAGTCTGATTCAGGCCAGGTGTATTTAATGGCTGGGTGACAAGTAAACTTTTCAAAACGGCTCTTTTAATTTGTTTAACTGACGTGCTGGATTCAAGGGAGCCAACCGGTTTTTGTGGAGGGGGTCGCTATTTTCGGTCAATATTGCAGTTTTTAGTCGTCAACCTGATCATTTCAAATCACGTGAGTCAATCCTAGTGTGCCGCGTCAGCTTGGTCGATACACAGGGATCTAATTAAATAATTTGTGGGGAAAATCTACGCCGTATAAACGTTTATAGACACACCTGGGCACAACCCTTACATCAGGCGTTGGCTGTCTTCTCGACAGAACTGCTTTTACGAAACCGTCCTGAGACTAGGCGCTTGCAATAAAATAAGTGTAAACGGTTACTGTTATTGAGCAATGTGCTATATGAAGTTGGGGAACCCAGTAGTCTGAGAAACTATGACATTCAGATCGCGCTGCCTCAGTCGAGCTCTTTCTTTTCCGTCAATCAACAAGGGCTTGGAACCTCCCTCGCCTGAGAAGACTGAGTTTGCACACAATGCGCACTCATATAATTATGCTCCCCCGGATGGGCTAAAAGTACACTCCTTGTGGAAGTACTTTCTCCCTTTGGGATACGCGCTTGGCTCCACTTTCGTCGCTTTTCTGCACAGGTGAGATGGACACTTACTGTTATTAAGTTGAAGGTATCCATATATGCTGTTCTACTGGGTATCAGAACAAAAAGTCACATTATCAAACATTCTCATTATCACGTGTCGTTGTATGATTTCAAGGGGGGTTGGAGTTGTTGAACATCAGAAAAAAGAGTGGGGGAAAGCACACCAAAGTTTACGCACGATCTTATTCGACCGGTTAAGATTTTCATAAAAGGCTGATGATTTTGCAAAGTGTGAGTAGCTGGGTTCCGCTACCCGGTTGTTAGTCTATTTCCTAAGGTTTTGGTAATGCAACTTCATACGTTCCGTCACCGATCAAAGACAAGTGATTGGCGCACATTTAAGTAGATTTGTCTTCAAATCCCACTCCTGCGAACTGTCACTAAACTTAGACCAAAAACGCAACTCCTTGGTATCCCCTCTAGCTGGAAACAGATCTTTAGGCTGCTTCACACTTGTAGGCTACGCCGAAGCCACAAGACCTCAGTTGCTTGAATTTGGAGCGTGCTTGTTGGAGCCTGAGTGTCTATAAATGTGTGACCTTAAGCTTCCACTGTATAAACATTTCTGCCGTTGGTATGCCGTGTAGTTTGCTAAGACAAAACAAGGCCGGAAACTCAGTTCTTTCCTAAGCTTTCGTTCCATATGCGTAGCGTCTGGCATTTAGTTAACGGAATACTGTACTCATAAAGTTGCTGATAACTCTTTGGCCGGTAATGCCCCCCCCCTTGCAGCATATTTCTGAAGTTTCCTTCTACGAAGCCAACCAACCAGACTCACTTTCAAATTAGATTGGTCCTACTTGGAAGTTCAGCTGAACTCCAGTTGAATAGTGTAGTCCGCCAAGTAAATGGATTATGGAGTCCCAAATTTCGGTTAAGGCTCGAAGCGTTTTAAATGCAATCTCGATTATGGCATTCACCAACCATAGTGAGATAATAATAACGACAGCTGTAAAAAGCATTCATTTCTAATAGTTATTGTCTCATTTAATTTCGAATGTAGAAATTTCATATGTCAACGTTCGAAAACTACGGTAAATTTTCACTTAGTAAATTCCGGAAATCGCCTGGTAGAGCACGTGCCTGGTTCTTCAGAAGTCATTCGTTCTGATTTCAATTTTGTTTGTGATACGTATGTCCCATTGCCAACATTCAAGACGCATAAAATCATATATCCAATAATATCAGGCAGCCAAAATTAACTCCAAAACTTTACAAAATATGCTACTTATGAGGTTGAAGAATTTTGGTTCATACCTGACTGCTCATCATGCGAGCGTAGTCCCCGAATATGGATCAGTCTTATCCGGACGTTCAACATCAAATTCACAATGAATAGACGGCATCCAAATCGAATTCATTCTTTTATTGCATTGCACGGGGGCCGAGATACTGCCAGGTCAAGACTGGACAAGAGCTGCCGAGATGCCCGGAGGTTGGGTTCGCACTGCGGACCTTCCGCTCACTAAGTTCGCACCTTAATCACTAAGCCATCTAGAGCTTTTCGAATCAAATAGATAATCATCCAAATGTTATCGAATTAGTAGTCACGGTATGCCCCTGCGCAGACCGAACAGGGGTAGGTCAAGTACACAATTTTGCGCAATTTCGGTATCACTCAGGCAATCGTTCAAAGTGGTTGCACATTTCCTTAACCGGGATTTGGTCCCAGTGTGAAGCGTTTTCATGGAGCTAAATGATTTGACTTGACAGTATGAACACCATCTGTAAGATGATCTACAGTGCTTCTCTGTTGATTGAGTCGAGGACTCGGTGAAGTCCACATCCAGTCAGTGAAGTTCTTCGTCCTGTTCAAGAAAGCTTTTTGAGCTGTCTTGAGGAAAATATTAATTCAATCATACTTTGCTCGCTCAAAAATCCATGCTGCTCTCCACGAAATTTTCCCTTTATAACGCTGCTGGCTAGTCACTTGAGAAGGATATGAGCCGTCACCCTGCCTGCAGTGCAGGACTGCAGAAAAGGACTCCGTGGTAGTTAACCATCATCTGCTTATTTCCGTTTCTCCTACGCACAGAAACCATCGTTGCATACTATAACATGCCTTCCATAACGTCTCCCTTCACGATAACTTTGTTCATCAGGTAGGAAGGTTTGTTCTTCGGTGTTGGTTTACCCAGTTTTGCACCCAAGCGGTTTAGTTCTGTCACTCTCCCATTCTGCAATTGGATTATGGACCTAGTTGTTCTATGTCCGTGGATAAGTCTGCAATGTGGCCCATCACAGAGCACATGGGTTATATAGCTGAAAAACCCAGCTTTTGTCTACACTGGCGTCACCAAGAGCCCCAAACCAATCTCTGGTTTGGTAATAGTACATGGGAATTTGGGAAGTACAACCGGGATTTCCTTTCCGAAAATGAAGTCCATCTGTGCCAAAGGGTCAAAACAAAAAGTGCAGTGGCGGCTGATTGGCAATGTAATTAACTTGCACTCATGCAGATATCAGGGAATTCACATCACATGGTCACGCGCTGACTGGCTTCTCAATAGAGACTTCTCAGATGGAAGCTCCCCCAGACATTTAAACTATCCTTCCTTCTGAGCTGCTTGACGCCTAACGATATTGTCAGATTTTTGAATTTTCAAAAGCACTTTGATGATGAGCACAAAACCGCGTGGTTTGAATCCCGCGATGTGAAGATTAGCGAGCTATGTCCTTACCGATCAGTGACTCGTGGCCAAGTGTTTAAGTACTCAGCCGCCAACCGGTAGGTTGCTAGTTCGAATCTCCCTAGAGATTCACACAGCTGAGGATTCTGAAGAGGAATGAAACAGCTGTACATAGCCTCTCGGCTTTTAGATACAGAGTTGTTTCGGTTGCATGATGAAATCTCATTCAAAATCTCTGCTTTGTTTATAAAGGAAATTCCCTAATGGAATATCGTGAACCAGACTAGCATTCGAGCCTCAGCAGCTCGTTGTTCTATTTGTTTTCACTCTCCACTCAAACCGTTACTCCCGCTGATGGATTTGACATACATACTTACATACATAAACAGGGGCGGAGCATGCAATCGTCTTTTCCGATTTTTCAAAAAGAACCAAGAGCTCAGTCCTTCTTCCATGATACATGAATGGCAATTTGCCAGAAACATGTGCCAAGTCAAAATTGTTTTTCCAGCACTTTCATTCTTATTGTATGACACAGATAACCGACGAAGCCAATCACTTAAAACCTGTCACAAGAAGGTTGACTAGGAGAAGCACGACTGTCCAAGTGGTTAGAGATTTGCGTTGGTTTGCAGGTTTGTACGTGGTTTGGATGCAACTTGTCAAGTCAACAGTCCAACCCTCCTGGCAGCCAGGATAAACAACACTAAGGATCGATCGAACGCCTCATTTGTTGCATGTGACATTTCATGAACTAGGAACATGAATAGTTACTCCGCTGTACACGGATTCTCAGTTGAACATACTACGAATTTACTCGGCGCTCCTGAGGATGCTTGTTTCAGAAATATGTTCGCCAGATGTGAACATATACATGCAACTGGAAAAACAAATGCTACTATCTGAAGTGTTGTTCATAGGGTTAAATTGCTCTGACTGTTGGCAAAAACTGGTCGGTAACGGAGAAAGGTGAATTCAGACCTCTCTAAGAATAGCATAAACTGTAACCAGAAATCAATATGTTCTTTGCCATGGTAATCTTAGGCGAGCTATATCTAACTCGAATTGAAAGCAATTGGACCACGTGAACGGTGTTCACCGACTTGAAAATTACTCTTCACTTGGTGCTTTTGGTGATTCTGAAACCCTGCTACTTTAGACTAGATTCCCCGTCACTCAGCACACACGGCTTGGCCCTAAACAAAGAAACGAGTGACTATTCGTGGCTTCATCTGCGGTGGAAACTTCTGGAATACCACTATTTTCGTTGCCAAAACCGTCAGCCCGAATGTTTAAGAATCGCAGACCAAACTAAGCCACTTTTCTATCACTGATTCGTAGCAGCTAACTAAACAAAGGTAACAAAGGCACAAACGATAAGTCAGAGGGAAACACCGTAGTACAATAACGTCTCAAGCAGATCGACAACTCTGATTACCACAGGAAAGTCAGTGTGCACAAAAACACGAACAACACTTTCCAATCATGCCATGTCATGTTTGTGGAGCAGTATCCGGCGACTTTAAAACAATGGTTGTTAGAAAAGCTGTAATCTACTCAACAGCCAGTAAACAATCAATGTTTGAGACTAATAAGGGTTAATGTTAAATTTTTTGAGGAAAACTAATTAGTGAAAACTTTTTCTCCCACCCAAACAAAGATGGAAAATAGTTCCTAAAAATACCACAAAAGCCTACACTGAACTTGTTGTGGCAATGGTCACTTAGAGCATTCGAACAGTTTTAACAGTCCAAGATTTTAAGGTAAGCGGAAAACTGTTTCAGATCTTGCCTGTTGGGCAACATACAATTTGACACTTAATTGGAGCAATTCCCCTAAAGACGGGGAGATAAATCCCTGCAAGAGACTGCGTTGCTTACTAAGGCCGGCTTTTGTTACTGTACTCCTTCGACGAGAAGTCCCTCTGAAAGAAATGACTTCACAATCAACTTTTGAGAAACAAATCTTCGGAACCAAACAGCGGATTGCTTTCTGTAATAAGTATAAGTGAATGCCACTGGCAGATCGAATGTATACTCGCATTCCCAATCTTCGAAACCTAGAACGCGCTGTTTCCGCATTTGTTCACCTCCAAACAACGGTGCTCAATGTGAACCCACTAAGAATTCTTCCAAAAAGCCTCGAATACGTCTCATACTGGGAACAGGCAGATCCGACTGTTCAACAGAATCCCGAGTGTTTACGTACACACTGGACCGCTGCCCCTTGGACGACACCCTGCCAAGGCATTGCCTCCACACTGTACAAATTCCGCCTCGCTCCCTGCCCTAGCTCCGTTATTTTGGAATGCACTTGTTCGGGCAAATAAGATAGTATTTGAAACGTATACGTTGATTTTCATGCAGTGCAGGATAACCTATAGTATTATTCAAATACTGTGTATGCCCGAACCTAAAAAACGTGCATATTCCTTCAGTGATATCCGGTGGAACTCTCTTATCTAACTGAGATGAGGACGACGTGTTGGTTAAACATTTCAAGCATTGGCGACTCCAACCATCAATTCCAGATTCTCATATGCAGTGCGACATTTCAGGTGTTAGAAACAACCAGATTTGGGAAGAAATATCTCCTCAAATTTATTGGACGGCTGCCTGTACGGCTTTGTGGTTTGAGTTGGTCCTGTTGACGTGAATGAATCGGCAGCAGTTCAATCTAAATGTGTCCTCTAAATAACATTCAACCAGAGTTTTTTGATAAACTGAATTTGGTTAATTTGTTGCCTGGTGAAACCCGGTAACCAGTCTCCGAAAACTCGTAGGCTACACGACGTAGCTCATTCAAGTCACCCGCTGATTTTGGTACGTTATTCAGAATTAATGCAAATTCTCCTGCCGTAACAAAGAACGGGCAGAGTGGTTTTGAACAAGAATGATTTGTTGAGCAGAGAAATCCTGAAAAGCCAACACCATGGACGTGGACCCTCTGTCCTCTATACAGGGATGCTTCAGAACATCTAGTTTTCACTGACTTTTCATGAGTAATGATCTTCTGGGGTTCCGTACCCAATGTATTCACAGTGAAAAACTGAGACATAGGATCAAGCAATACACGATAATCCAACATACATATCACCTCCGTTGTTTTTTGTTGCCGCAGGAGAATACTGTGATTAAGTATCTTTTTGTGGTCATGATTACATTTTAGCCAGCTGACACAAAACTCAGTCATTCGTGGTGGCCTACCTGACGGAGAGTGACGTCGAACGGGTAGGTTTACCGCAAGGCAGTATTAAGCGTCTCTCACGAAACCACAACTTAACTAAATTTCGGGGTATTCCAGTACACAGTCGCAAACGCTGTTCACAACTGTCATGTCTTGAACTTGGTTGACGTGACTCTTGTTAGGAACTCCTAGGGTGAAATACCATGTTATCCTTCACAGGGAAAGGAAACGCGGTTTCCGACTCCGAATTGTCCCAGTGTGAAGTGTGCTACCTGAGTCCAGGCACCTTCAACATAGTTTGCTCGACCAGATGGGTAGAACAGAGAAACACGCAAACAACCCCATGTACGCCAACTCAGTACAAATAGTGAACACAACTGACGCCAAACTAAGCTGCACAGATTTCAGCATGCGTTGAGTAACGGCGTTAAGTTTGTTTTCACACTATTACAACTTTAGAATTACAACTTTCAACTTGTCCAGCCTGTAGGCGAGGTGTGGTAGCCAAGCAACCGCCAGTGAGGAGTAGTCGGTAAAAGGGAAGCTGGAGTAATTTTTTGCTAAACTCTTGTCAAATAAACTAATAAGGGTGCCCCTATTCGTCATATGTGTGATGTAACGAATTTTTTGGATTGTTGTGCTCAAGACACCAAACTACAAAGTGACTGCCGTGAATATAAAAACACCACTAAAATTGGAATGAACCAACCGACCGCTATTCTGCCACCGCGGAAATGTTCAATGTCAACCCATACGTGCGAAAGTTTGCGTCACTACCACAAAATATATAGGATAATAGCCCCGGATACACTGATGTTTGCAGATTTCAGGTCATCAACAAAAACGGTGTTACCACTAAAGTCACCGCGTGTCATAATAGGGAAAGTTGCTTTGTGCCCGAATTTGAGCGCATTGGAGTTACTGTTGATGGAAAGAACGAAAGTGCTTTTGCTATTGAACAGAAAGCATTCATCCAAAAACTGGAACAAACATAGTCGATACAACGCAGAATCAGCAATACAACGTGACTACATGATTGATCGATACGCATGTACGCTTTGTCTGTCATTGGCTATAATCATACTCTTTTCAAATAGTCTTAGTTGAAAGGTTGTGGTGTCCAAGCATACTGCATAGGTGTACTCACCGCAGTTCCCGGGGTTGCTGGTGGTTTCAACCTACGGCAGTAAACCACTCGAAGCGGTTTTTTGCGTGAGCTATCCCTCAGTTCGTTCAAGCTAGGGTGTGTACGATCACTGGGTTCTGTACCATCAGCAAGCATGACAAACGTTCGCATGACTTCCACAGTCAGTAGTGATGTGTTAATAATCGATGCTAACATAACTTGGAAGACAGATTTGTCCAGCTACCTCTGGGCAATAATTAGGTTGACCACTGGCCAACGGGGGTCACAGAAAATCACTTTTGCTTTCGGTACTATTTTGTGCCGCAAGTAATAAAGTGGGGTTAACTGCCGACCAAACTATGAACACCTATGTCGCTAAACCCACTGGTGTCTTTCATAAAAATATCAATTGCTCCATTGCTCATGGGCCTATTCTGAATCACCAACTCCTTGTGTTGCTTAGTGGGGCCGGTTGCTTTAGCTGGAATGGCTACTGCCAACGCTACCCTAGGCATAATGCAGAGGGATAATCGAGCCGCATTCCCCTAACAAGCCCACATGAGCACAACTG
>SJOL01004910.1:53028-80935 GCA_004794785.1 Opisthorchis felineus | reverse complement strand
TCCCTGCGTGGGAACTGTGCTGAGCTTGCAGAGGCAAAACCGTAAATCGAGCGTCAATGACAGACAATTTTTGCGTGCACCGAAAGAATTCATGTGAAATGTCACCACATGGGAATACTTAGTTCCAGCAACTTCAGTTAAATGAACTTGCTGGGGTATGAGAAGAGTGTTCCTCATCCGTTAAATCTAGGTTTGGAACACGTCTCTCAACCGATTTCGGTTTTTTTGCGTACATGAGAATAACGGCTACTGTTGGTTTATAAGGACCAGATCGAAAACAGCCATATTCACAGACTGAGGTATCTGGCATTCGGGCAGACGGCAACCGTTACACCGCCAGATTACAAGCAACGTGAACGAACAAGCCGCTTTAAAATGGTTTCTGGACCGTTTTTATGAATAGAGAGGCTGACAGATTGCCAAACGGCCTTCTTATCAAATAAGATGCAGGTGCCTTCAGGCTCACGCTAGCTGGATTGCAAAAGAATCGATTTAGAGGTGTTGAACTTAGGAAAGGTGATTAAACGGGGGTAAAGCAATATACCGCATAAGATATCACGCAGTATAGGCAACACAGAACGTGAACGAGACCTTTTTCTCTAGTTTCCTGGGGAGTTCGGTTTGTACTGTGGATTACGTGCACTTAAGAATTATAGTGGAGTTGTAACAGCCAACTTTCTACTTACTTACCTGACCAAATCTAGTTTACACAAACATGTCCGGTCCTAGAAAGGCAATCCTCCATTCGTTTTTTTAAACAGGAACTTATCAGACGGATGTAGCCGGATTCAGTTACCTAATGTTGGGTTTCAATGTCTACACATTTAGCCGGAAAATGAAGCGGCTACGGACTCCAATGTTCCTATCCGCATCGTGTTTTTGTCCTGTTCCACTATTTATAAGACTATCCTCCACTTGATAATGTCTATTTGTCTTCTTATCCCTATGCGTTATCAGTATGTACAGCTTTTGAAACTTCAATCGGGGTTTCCGTCCTGGAGGCAAACTCACTTTGTGCCGGAAGGCCGAAAACATTGTACAACCAACATATAATTACGTGACCTGACCACAGAATGAGTGGCGCTATATCCTGTCTGACTGGGAGTTAACCATGCTCTTGGTTGAAGTTCTTCAACAAAGTCTGCTAACCAACAGTTTGCCAGGTTCTATCAACCTGAAGATTTCCAATGAGGATAAGACGCACGTTTCGTCATGGGCTGACATTAGTCTCAAGATGAAATCGACTATGGTATCGCTATTCAGCATTTCGGCACAAAATGACTGTCCCGCGGCCGTGAAGCCCCGTGTTTCACAAAACATGGCCTATGAATTTCTGGACATCTGTCGGATAGCATCACAGAGTCATTGGCGTGCTGGATACATTACAAGTCTGCTTCTTTGTGGATACGATTGACAGACAGTCCAGCTGTACGGGGTAGGACAAGTAAACAGTGCATTAAAGTGTCAGCGCTAGAAATGTAAGGCTAATGTTTGATGGTCTGCTTTCGAATGCTGTGAATCTGAGGAGCACTGGCCTCCTGATTAATGTGTCACACAACACTTTCCGAACTTTCCCTTTGGGGTACTGTGAACATAAACTACATGCAAGTTTGCTATGGTTTCCATTCGAATCCGGTGATTACCACATTAATCTCAAGGGGCGATTTTTGCGGACTGAAAAATAGTGAAGACAATTGATCTCGTCCCTCGGAATTGTGTTTACCAACGGTATCATCAAACAGTCAAATTCCGCATCGAAGACACTTTTGCAGGAGACAAAACATTTAAATGAGCGTAATAAACTGACGATTTTCTTCAGAAATCAACAAATGCGCACCTTTATTTCAAATAATCAGAGGTCACAAAAAAGACTCAATGAAATTAGAAATTTTTCTATACCTATCTTTTAATTTATTCCCTCGTCTTCCTTTTGGTAGTTAAACATATCACCAGGAAAACACACACATATGGAAGATTAAATTGTCCATTCCCACTTTACATGCATTAATTTCCCAAGAGTGATAGTCAAACCAATCGATATAATCAGAAGAAGAGCACGTTTCAAACCTATTTCCTTGTGGAACGGACTTACTCATATTTTCACTCTGGTTATTACTATGGCAATGTGTGGAAGGATGAAAAATCATTTAAATGAACTTGAAAAATTCTCTGAATTTTCTAGCCTTCAGAATAATTGTCTGGGATGAAAAAGCAGATGATCGATTTCAAAGAACGACGACACTTTTGCAAATTAGATTGCGCTGGCTAATGACCCAGCTGAAAATTACCTGGTTCTCCCCTTCATAATAAACTCCAACTGAATTTGTTGCATAAAGTTCTCTAATTTTTCAGTTGGCACCATAGTGAAGACATCAAATACACCAATACCACTCATAATGTCGGTGAAAGACCCGAAAAGCCCCCTGCCGTTTTCGTTCTTCTTAAGAGCCTACCCCTAGAATGTCCAAATTGTGTTTATCTGGCAACATACATTCATCCTTGAAGTAAGTTGGTAACAATGGAGACTCGGCAAAAACTTAAATGAACCTCAGGTTTATGATATTAATTGACTCGATATGTTACACAAAGACCACTCAATGCTTCATTTAAAATCTCAAAACCGACAGAGTTCCCCGCGTAACTAAGTTGCAAATAACTGTTTATTCCAACATAGTTATAGTTTGCAGCGAAATAGAAAATAAGGTTGATTGCAATTCGAGGTCACCTCCCAAGAAGAGTAAGTCGGATAGCGGGCTGTTGAGTCTTCTCACGAACATAATTAGTAATACTGAAAGGTCATTAATTTCAGCCAAAAACCCAACCATATCTCTTGTACCATATAGAAGTCTAGTTATGTTTTCGTGCACTCACTGCTCGCAGTAACTATTTATTGTTTAGTTATCTGGAGAAGCGCAACCGAGGTCAGTCCGCCTGCTTTAAGGCACTTATGCAAAGGAGACAGAAAACATTTGAAGCGTCATTTCAACCGTACGAGTTTGCACCAGTATGGTATACTTCAAAACACCCTGGAGCTCCTTGAGATGTGCAATACCGATTATTCCCAATGCGGACGTAAATGCTGTGTAGTACTTCTCGCTTACACAACAAAACCTCAGTTGAAAATTTCCCACTTCTCCGAGTGATTCGATCATCCAGCATCCAAATCAGTATTACGAATAAAGCGATCGCATATATCTTTCCGTACTTGCGCGCAGACCCGAGTATATGTGATTATTCCCCACATAAATGTCATTGCGAACCCACCCGTATACGAAGTGTTAACCAATTTGGTGTTCTAACAGAACACAACGACAATCAAATTCGAATAATAAATCCACATTCAGCAGACTGCAGCAAAAAATCTGACAACGTCATCAAATCGTACAGTTTCTTTTATACAGTATCTTAAACCATAATGCCTCTTGACCATTATGCAGCAGGACCAACCACAACCAGCCTAGATCCCCTGACCCCGAAATTATCAGCAGCCCTTCCGATCAGCTAACTCCTGGTGAATATCAACTTTGAGTTTAGTTACTCGACCACTGCTGATAAGTTCGAGTTGATGATTATCTATCGACATATCCAACTCAGGTTTAGGCATTCGTTCGATCATATGCCGTCTCCTACTTGTCCGTGTGACTTACTCCGCGGTTTTCGTCGGAATTTTTGTTTCTTGATTGATTGTCGGCGTAGTACAATCAAATTAATGTAAGCTCACTGATACGAATAAAATCGCACGCCCGTGGTGTCACTTGATGATTCTGTCATTGGTGCAGACTCTTTCGGTTGCTCATGAACGAAGTGCACTTGCGTGTTCCTTCATGCGGGAACTAAGTTTAGGTGCCAAATCGTAATCGTATAGGTCATCGTAAAGTACAAAGTCGTGTGCACTCTATCAGCCAATGTACACTTATCCGTCTTCGGCAATGTTCTTGAAGCTTCTGCAAAGTTCGGCTATCCACCCGGTCGCATTGAATCGTACAATAAACCTGCGTATCCTAAGGATAATCATCCGAACAAACTGATTCAAGTGATGGTCTGTGAAAAATTCCTTATGAGAAGCTGGTGACGTACAGAGGAGTGCATTCGCACAGTTGCAGAAAATCAAACTGTATAGCAATTCACTGGTGGCACTGGTTCAATTAACTATTTGATCATCAGCGACTGGGGAATGACAAAAGGAGAAATTCAACCGAAACAAAAGGTCAAGCGAACGATTGCAGAATCATAGCAAGACACTATTTCGCAATGCCATGTTCTCCTTTTCGAGAGACCGGCTAAAGAGAGTAACCAAAAAAAGTCGGTTTGGAATAGGAATCAAAATAAAAAAATAAATCTACTTTATAGTACACTGAGTCGCCACTTAACAAAAAAACATATGTATTGTACGATACTCAGCTGACTGATGGTTTGAAAACTAAAGATTATCAGCTTTTCATCTCTTTGAAACTTTCCGATGGCTGTCACTCCGTTGACCACACTGAACTGATCACACTTATCCCAGGTTTGTTAGGAGTATTCTTGGATAATGTTGTCTCAATGGCTGAAAATCGAACGTTTTCCTTATAGGGTGAAGCCAAGTCTCCAACGATGGATTTCTGTTGATCGTAAGTCTTTCAAATGGGTTGTGGCGGGATCCCATTTAGACAGCATACATTTTTTGAAGTTTTCCAGTACTGGATCACGTCCTTATTATAAACACCCGGCTACACGAAAAGCCAACTGCTACCTAGCTGTCACATTCCTTGTGGGGATTGATGCCTAATTAGACAATGCCTGTTGGTGCTCAGTAGCAATACTGTTGTTCTGACCCACTTTGTTGTTTGATTAAATGTCACTAACCTCCCAATATAGGTCATTAGTAAACTTTCAGTTAGATAGTATTTCTGCGCTAGGATCCGTGTATATGCCAGAAATTTAGTTGTCGCAACTCACGTTCTCGTACCTTTTAAAACCGTCTAAATTTTGCCACAGAAAACTGAGTCGTACGTTATTCTCGTATGCGAAGGATCTCAAGACTGTTCATATTCACACCACTCTCGTCTGAATGGCCGTCCCCCTGTTCTGGCGTAATTATTCAGGTGAGTCCACACCAAAGAGAAGCACTAGACTAGAGTTTCGCTCTTATTAGAGCTCATCAGTAGTGCATATCCAAAGGGCGTGCCGGGATTTGAACTCCGGATATCTGACATGCGAGGCGAGCGTGTTACAACTACTCCACCAACGCACGTTGGACTCAACTGAATTTTCACGTTTGAACAGGCTAACGTGTTCACGCTTGAGCGATGTGATTGGTGTGCCCGACTCATCGAACGATGACCCAGTAACTGTCCTGGTTTTGACGATCGATTGACCCGCCAGATTCTCATATCAGGCTATTGTAACTCTGAAGAGGTGTTTGGCGATAACGAAACAACGGCCACCCTGTGGTGTTTGACGCCATATCTTTGATTTGTGCACCAAAGCCTCAGTCTCGCGTGTTTATATGAGCCACTAGACTGAATCAAACGAAAGAAATGGATATTGAAAAACCAGTGGTCTTCAAGAACATTAGAGAGGTCTGCGGCATGATTTGTGCACGGTTCGTCGGCATTCGACTGCTGACGAACGTATGCAAAACACTTGCTTGGATTGCTGTATTTTGTAGCGGTCAGTCTCCTAAAAGGTAACTACATCCAAACATCTACCACAAAATCCGAACGGATATATTTTGGGTCTATAGTTGTCAGAAATTTACTTCCGTACTAGTCTTTTTTCCTCGAGAGGACTAGTGGTCTCACAGGGCGACTAAATGTCAAGCAGGACTATGGGGATGATATCTGTACATGAAATCGAGTTCACGAATACGGCTATAATGACCGTTTTCATTTTTCAAAACAGTGGCTTTCTGCTTTTGAAAATGTAGGCGGTCGTCGCGGCACGTAAATGCGAAGAGTCCTGGTCTAGTAAGATCAAGCGAAATATTCTATGGATTAGCGTCAACATGCTGTAAGAGGTAAATGCAAACATCGGCTAACATAATATTGTCATGCCAGGCTTTCGATGGCAAAAAAGAAACAAGAACTCGATTCAACCCAGAAACGAAGCCTTCGGTACACTTGAAGCTGCATACCAATATTTCAAAGCCCAAGTTCGTAGTCAACAAATGACAGATGTTGGTTTTTGTACTTAAAGTCCGGACAAAGACTGGATGTACATCCACTGGGTATTTGAAACCCGTTCCGCTGAAAAGCGAAAGCGTACATGTTTTTCAGCACCATAATTAAACGTTGGATGATTTGCAAAGCGTATTCTTCATTGCTCTAACGTACCAACGACAGATTGCAGCCAAGATATGCAGTGAAAACAACATATCATTGTGATCGGGTCACGGTCATGTATGATTACTTCCAGCCCCGTAAACCGAAAATCCCTAAGTTGATGACCTTCATTTGAAAGAGATTTCTACTTGATTCTGGCAAAGTTATTTGTGGTACACTTGTCCTTCATTCAGAAAGCGCTGGGCAGCAATCCAGTGTTGACTAAGCCTCCGTCTTATTTGCCCGAATTTTCCTTGTAGAATTGTATTTCTTCTGAAGCTACCGGTTGCTTGTTGTTTCCACTTTTGCAATCGGTTATTTCCTACAAAACACGATAAAAACTAAAAATATATTTTGTGACCCAAATACAATTAGGGAGAAAGTTCTGTGACTTTCGTTCGCCGTCCAAAGATAGGCGAGTGACATCTCGCCTCCATCCGAATAAATCTAAATTCAGTCTCTGCCAAAAGTTCACACCTAAGTGTCAATAAGTAAAGCCAATGGTCGTCACTCGTCTGAAAAGTCTGACTTGCTGACGTTCGGATTATCACAGTAAGTCGTGCGTCAAACGGCGGGTTTTCTGCCAGGATGGTGACCAGAATTTCTAGTAACAATTTTGAAGTGGGTGAAATAAATTTCAATGAAGCTTTTGTCCTGTGGGTTAAATCAGTTTATGGTGCAAAGGCTGCTTGCCCCCTACTGGGAAACAGGAGTACGTATCTCACAAATCTCCACGGAATTTCCCATTCGCGACCTCCCTGCTAGAAGTTGAACCGCAAACCGTTCGGTCAAGAGTGGCTGATGTGGAGTGTGATTAACTCGAACTTAAACAGGATAAGACGGCTTCAATCACGGAATCCAAATCATATGGTCAAGTGTTGACTGGTTTCTGGTGTGAAGACTGGTGTTACTAGAAGCTCCATGGAGTTTCGTGAGATGAAGACCACTAATGACTTTCAGTAAAAGTGAAGCAGCTGTTCTGTGATTCTCGACTTTTCGCCTTAGACTGGCTTGACCTTCAGAACTAATTCCTTATTAAAGATTCTCAAGCCTCTTCTCTGCTAACGGCCAAGTACGAAGTTGTGACTTATCTCCTTGCATTCTGTAAAATATGCGTTCAATAATTTAAAGAATGGTGACTCACTGGAAACTCCAGTGAATCGTTACTGTCCAAAAAGGGAGACGCAATACACAAGCGTGGACATCAATTGCACATAGGGATACGAGGCTTACATTGATCTGGATACCTAAGTGCGACAATTCCTCAACACTAGAGGCATGCGGTCTACAGAACCCAATGTGCTGGGCTGCTGAACAGTTAGATTCGATCAACAACACACGGTGAAATACATGACTAACACTTTAAGATTGTGCCTAACGGATGCATCGCCATAGCAGTCATTTCTCTGGGTCAATAATTTTATTTCCCTCAAGAGCTTTTGACAAGTATGTTTTCTCATGCGCCACTTCATTTGAAGTTACCTCTGCGTCAGAACATGTAAGAAATTTTTTCGCTGGAAAAGAACAAAGTTTTTTCATAACTGACCTACAGGTACATGGTGCAAACTTCACTTAATGTCCGTACGCGAAATTCACCGATTCTTGATTATTTATGATCATAGGTTGGCTACCAGAGAAGCGAATATCTGTAAGCTTGACTAGTTTTTTAGACAATCGATCAATTTGCGTCTGGTCAGTGACACAGAGATGCACAACAAAAATACATTTTCGTTACAAGATTCACTGTCATCTGGTCCGCGATACCTGAACCAAACGCGATTATTTTTGGCCGATATGAATGAACAGAATTCTCCAGGCAAGTGGCATAAAGGCTCCCAAGTCGCCACAATAATGCACAGCTTGCGTGGACTTTGACGTCAAACAGTTGTAACGTCTTTGAATTGCAAACGAAATATCCAAAATTTTCAGTACACTTATATGGCAACTATGCACGGCGGAACTACGAGCTTGGCCATGTTCCAAGTTGTAGACTTTCGTTCCACAATGTATCTAACCTAGCACACTGATCTAAGAATCTGTCTTCAAGCTTCTCCGGTAGATACATAAAAGCGACTTGCTGAAGTCGGTGAATATGTTCCCCAACTTGAAAGAATTTGATATCACAATGAGAGATCATTGCAAACGATTCACTTTAAAGCACGCTGGACGCAAAAGAATGTATCGCGCCTGAATGATGGTGTAGTTTGGCAGAAATCTCCATGTCAACGTGAGTATCTTCTCAAGGATTTAACAGGGATGTGGGTTTGTGTGTTGAATAACTAAAAATTCCGAATGAACAGCTTGACTGAAGTACATATCGGCACACCAATGATGGGGTCTTGAAATATCAATACAGTAATCCTCCAGCTTGATGGCCAGAATCCACATCCGGCTCACCGTTCTGCGAGCTCCCCTGATGGAGATGGTGATAGTCTATAAGACAGCAGTGACGTACACGTAGCATATTCCCTATAAAGATTCTTCAAAAAAATAGCCTCCTAGTTTTAGGATCCAAACCTCGTTTCTTGAGATACTGTTAGTCTGTGCTCTCCATGAACGAACAAATGAGTGCTCCTCCTTGGGATTTTTTTTCGCCCACTGCTTTTAACCACCATACTGACGTTTAACTTCAACCGATTCTTTTCTACCCTTGTCTGATATTTGGTTCGCAAATTTCCTGGGTTTTTTTACCTCTGAGACACACCTGATGCAAACCTGACTTTGTTTGTTAGTAATGCATAGTATATATACATAACTATACTGCCCACGTAACGAGTAAATGTTTGCACATTTGTACAACGGTGGCATTGCTGCTGGTCTGATCTCCAGCCGTTTTGACGTTCACAAAACAATAAGCTAATTGTTAGTGTGGCAAGGGATTACGCCAGTACCTAATAAGGTCGATTAAAGTGCCAGATAGTTGCTTGAACGTCCGCATTTTTTAGATTAAGAAGGTGTCCCTAAATCGTGGAATGACCAGTCTGTCACTAGGATGCCCGTTTCGCTTTACCCAGTGAAGACCACACTGGAAGATGTATGCTGTTGGCAAGCTAGTAAACTAGATCGCTTCAACATCGACAAAGGACTTATGTTGGCCTCCAAAGATAGTGACCGAGTAAGTCTTGTCCGGCTTCTTCAATATTATTCCACATACCGGACGCCGTTCAAGGTCTATATGGTCAAACGCCGCATCACCGCAGACGTACTGGGGCTTTCTTCATCGGGGGACTTCTCTCCCTTCTTCTTTTCTTCGCGTGTTAGTAGAACGATTTTTTCTCATACTTTGCGGATAGGCTAATTATTTAGTGCTCGGCGGTACATGCAACAAGCCAGAATCTTATGGAAACCAACAAGCCAGACTTAATTCATTCTTGAGATGTGAGTTTCACGCCAAAGCATGAAACTCACAAAAATGCATTGAAGAGTTATGAAATAAGATCCCATCTCAATTCGGAAAGTCTGCGGGACGAATTGCCACAGGAAAGTTCCATCTTTACTGTCAACAACGTACATATTTCGAACTCAGCTTAAGTGAAATACCACTTCGAGTACTCGCAAATGGTCACCTCATATAGAGTTCACTCACATCAATGTCCGAAGGCTGTAATTTTACACTCTATACACAGGTTACTACCTTCACTGCCTTCATCACAAGGTATGTCACTTCGTGTGCTTTTTGGTTTGGGCATTACTACACCCTTGGTATTGGCGTCAGAATACTATAGAAAAACTGCTGTTTCATTGTACAATGGCTCAAGTAGATTTCCAGACGCACCGGGATATCCGTGGGTCAAACTTAGAGCCGACAAATAGGGTGAGGCTTATCATAAATTGCCCCGAAATGTCCTGTCGAATAACTCCTTGCCCTTCAATCTTTCAATATCCCAGGCCGCTTTAGCGTATTACATTTGGGCAACCGCAGTTGCTGTTGCTGCAACCTTTCTTATCCTTAATGCCTAGATGACGATATCTTTTTAATATAAAGTTGGAAGCTTCATGATCTAGGTTGATAATCTATAGTTGGGTTTCAATTCCCACATTACACAATCTCTCTCAATGTCTTCGGTGTGCTTCGGTCACACCACTGCAACTTCGCACACCAAAAATTAACAACAGACGGAGAAGTTGTTTTTCGCTGACTTGAGGGCTGCTCAAAAGATGGCACACTCGCTTGAGTATGCTCAAAATGATAGGAGCAACCTCATTACTTTTAAGCCCCGCAATATACTGTGATGACAATAAAAACGATGATCATAATAACAATAATATCAGAGTTACTTTCCTCAATACACATTCCTTCTCTGTGTTCAGATTTTGTTGTCAAGCCGCTCTGATTTTGTGCACGAAAAATTCGCATCCAAAAAAAGCCTGACTTGTATTAATCTGATGGCTCCTTAAGGGATGGAAATCTTGCTTGAGTGAATGCTTGGGTGTAAGACAAGCCTCATCAGTTTAAAAATCCGTAATGATGTGTAGTTTACTTATTGTTCGTACGTATATGACATTCATTTGCACTGGGAGCTGTGCCGGTGAGGCATGATCTAATTTGAACCGTGGCAATGTCGTGCGCCATAGCTTCTAACAGGTTATTACCTACAAATATCTTGTAAACTTTCAGTGACCTGATAGATTTGAAAGTGTTTTTCATTTTTTCTCAAAATATTTTCTAAAAGATTTACAAATTATTGTTTGGGATTGTTTGGAAGCGGCATCCGAAGTTCTTCATTACTTTACCTTCTTCCATTGACATCGAAGCTTATGATGTTACAAGAAATTATCACCTATTCCTCTATTGACAACGCCATGCAGAAAGTTGAAATCCCTCCTGACAACCATGCTGTTGTTTAGAAAATCTAATGGAATGTACCCACACGTACCCATGTACCCACGTGTTGCATGGAAGGAAGGCAATGAAGCCGTGCGTTAGTATATTCCAAGATGATTGACTTAGATCATGGGTCGCTACGTCCGATCAAGCGCACGTACTTACAAACTACTCTGTTGTTAACGGGAGGCTCACTTGTATCTCTGGTTTGTGATATTCTGCAACCGAAGTTTCTGCACTATGGCCGCTTCATGTTTCAAATGGCAAGACGTGTTAGATATCGAACGAAATAACACACTACTTATAAATTTACTAGTGTCTTACTCGGATAATTCAACCGAGTGTCTTGTTAACATCAAATCAATTCGTAAATCAGTGGCTTTCGTCAGTTGCTTAAAATCTAGTGATAAACCCAAAGACAAGGTTACTGCAAGCTCGGAGACTGCATCCAAGAAGGGTGAAACCTGTCGTGGATTGTTGGAGTGTTTTCAAGTCTCCTTGTATCTTCATTCAAGAGACAGTCCATAATTCGGATAAAGCACAGTCGAACTTTGAGCCAAACTTTACAACGAAGTTGCCCTAAAATTTATTTTTGTGCAGTTGAGATAATTCTGGAATTATTTGTGAACACTCCTACTTATTCGCCGACCTCCTACGCTACAACTAAAGAATGATTGGTAATAATTTACCGATATATTCTGATTTAGAAATATGCTCTCCACAGCTTGCACTACCTCAAAATCTTCGTTATTGAATGTCCTATCTACTATCAATTTTTCTTACCATCATAATGAAGTTTGCTTGAAAATTTGCGTACACATCATATAATGGTATGTACATAACTGCACCGCCGAATCTCTCCATAAGCGCGGCAACTTCCAGCCGTTGTATTTTTTTATATAACTCAAGCAATCTAACTTAAAAAACGTGATAATTTAGATGGCGATAGTTACAATGCGCACACACACACACTCCGATCAGCAGTGGGCGTGGGAAAGCAAGCGTTAACCATGTGATTGAATGATGATGGTACTAAATCGCGTCTAAATGCGAGTTATGTACACTGTCGGTCATTCAGCTGAAGTCGAATGGTTAAGTGTAGACCATAAGGTTGCGGGTTTGAATCCCTTGGAGACTGGTGAAATGCGTATGGCCGACGATCCTAACAAGCAGAAAACACATGCTCAGAGAGTTCGTTTTTTGATAAAAAATAAATTAACGCGGGGTGCGGAAATACCAAGGTTTTGAATTATATGTTTCGGTTGTTCAGTAGCATTTCACAAGAGTACGCTCTCGTGTAATTATCCATCCAAAGTTTTTTCCGGTTCGTTTCTATGGGACAGTATTACCCTTAACCGTAGTTTGTAGAAGCGTGAACGTTTCAGCAAAATGGAGACCCAACAGTAAACTACTCTAGTGTCCTTTCTATCCCAAGTTTCCCGAATTGCTCGCCTAACCTGAATTCTCTTGTGCTCCGCGATATGACCAATTGTTGCTGGAAAATTTGAATTTTCGTGTCGGAGTCGACCGGCTTCTCTGGTGTTCATCAGTTTGGGACTAGTTAATCACAACCCCCAAGTTTATATACGAATAAAAACTTATAAAGCCAAGGAATAGAATGGTTTGGCGAATAACTGTTTAATAAAATGCCTCGAGCCTAATTCCGATTTCAAACATGTAATTAAAATCGGTTCGGTCAGAAGGTCTGATAATTAAACTCTTAATTAATTTGGAGTACAGAATAAACCTAAACGCCTACCTCTCACGGAGAAAGACATTTCAAGGTTACGATCGTTCAAATTAGAAGAGTAAAAGGTGGTACGTTATTTAAATCGGCTCTAAACTTCGCCAGAGCTGTGATTTACGTCACTATTGGACTAAAGCAGCAACGTTGGCCTTGTGGGTTCAAGTCACAACTGATCTAGTTACATTCATTTTAATGGCTATCGTTCCCATTCGCACCTCCAAGCCTTCCATGAGAATTCACGTACCCGCCACACGATTAAGCATGTTGCCTTGAAACCAACGTCAGCGGAGTCAACCATTAATTTTTTTGTCGATCGTGTGGTTCATTTACAGCGGAAAGTTTAATCACATGATTTTTCAAACTGGATGGCTAAGGCATGAATACTGACGGAGCCAAAATGATATGCGTCGTTTATAAGAGCTTGATTCCTAAAATTTCTCCTTTTGATGTAGACCTACCGAGTACTAGAATGCCCCTTCAGACGTGAGTGATGTGAATGCAAAAGCTGGCTATCAGCTTAATCAGTACTGCCCCGGCGGGGTGGCGGGATGCCGGGTATTCAGCTGAGGAGCAGAACAGTCAGACAATGTCCTGTATCCAGTGATGTTAGTTTCCGGACGGTAGGCTAGCAAATGAAAAAAAGTGTCAGGTATGTTTTTGCGTAATCTTTGTGAGGGAGATTAATCTTGTTTTAATAATGTAAGACTTAGCGCAACAAGGTTCAGTACGAACAATTTGGTAAACCATACGTTCCGAAACCAAGGTAGACTAGTTTGGTCGCAGTTTCGTAGCCGGAAATGTACGGTCTAGAGCAGGTGTTTGTATTTGTCTCATGTTTTCACATTTGCACAAACCGTTAAATGGCAACTTCAAGGAAAACGTATTCTAATCCGCCGTAGCAGCAAGGTGTGCTTTGGCCCTTTTCCTGCTTTCTCTGCGGACTCTCTCGTAGAATGCCTTTCAAGGACTGTTCTTTGCACAGCTTATCAAGGACGCAAATGTCTTTACTAAGCAGTGTTTGAACATCACTAGTAAAAGGTCAAAAGCGATTTTATCGGTCACTGCAGACTGTTTTCCAGTGGATAGTGCAAGTTGGTGTGTCATTTGGACGTTTTTTCGGGCAGAAATCCCAAGAATGCTAAGCTAATCTCGGACTACTCTTTATCCCCTCGGGTGTCCTCACACGGTTTTCTGATTGTTGGTCCCATGTGCTAAACCTACCACTGTATGTTATACAAGGAAGATTGATGAAAGTAAATTAAATGTTAGCATATCACCAGTTGTGTTTCCGCGGTTTTTTTTCAGATACAACAATAGGAGGCTTCAAATCTGACGAAGCATTGAAATATCTTTTTGTTGTTTTAGTCACCCATCCCAGGGTACCGAATTCTAGTGTAAAACAAGTTGGGGATAACTAATGACGTATCAAGAGGATTCACTGTCGTCTGAGATACCCTCTGGTCCTGGCGTAATTATTCTGATCATTGCACACTAAACGACTGAAACATTGGACTCGAATTTCGTTGGTGGACTAGTACCATGCTCGCCCGATGTCCAGAGTTGAAGTCTCATTGAACCCAAGAACACACACTGCTTATAAGCTCTAAGAATTCCAAGAGCGAAAACAGAGCCCCGTACTTTTACTTTTGGCGTGAACTCACCAGGGGAATCGCACCAGGACAGGAAGGGAACTATTCAAAAAGCGGTATCTTGAAAGTAAAGCCTTCTAATCCCGAAAGCACCTACATCTATCAAGATAAAGTTGTCGTTCCAGCTGAAATGTCAAGCACCCCCTTTGCATCCCATTCGACTGAATGCTTTCATAAACGATACGTGGGTCCCACGTTAACGCCAGGATAATCTGCAAACAGATGCCCAAGTGTATGCATCGGATTGCTCTATGAGCTGTTCAGTTGCCAATTTAGATTGTTGAGAATGCAGAATCGCACTAGCACGATGAGCCCTCAACCATAACGAAACCGGTAGTAAGGTCTCCAGAGATTTCACTGAGCTTATCAGTAGCGCTGTATCAAGGAATATACTTCCATAGCTTGCGTGTTGTTCCAGCAGAAACAGAAAAAGACAATCACACAGAGCATACGCATGAGTAACACCGTACACAAATGTTTTTGCTGAGTCTCTCGTTGACACCAAACGAATTGGGAATCGGCAAGTTCTTACTCAGGAAGAGGGCGCAGTTTTCCGAAAAGAAACAGGACTGTGACATTCTGTCCTGCCCAATAAGATCGAACATCCGAAAGACTCTGATCCAATCAGTCACCAAAAAACGGATAAATTTTGATGCATTTCTGAAAACGTTGTAGACGAACTGTTTACGCCTACAGATAGTGGTATTTCCTAGAGTTTTACATCTCCAACGCTTTCCTGATGCCATCATATGGATTGTATCCTGCCGGTGACTGACCTCGAATGTCTAAAATAAAACTGCGTCATATCAATGAGTTTTCAATACTTATCATCATTTGGGATAGACGACACTGTACACTGCCTAGACACTTTCGAAGTTATGAACTCACATGTGTTCAGGCATATCAGATGCCTAAAACTGAAATTGCTGAGACCCACTTATTGGGCTGTCCTGTGCTGTTCGGTTCCATCTTTCAGTAGTCTAAAGCAATCGCAAGTAGTAGCTTATGTGGAATGAGAAGAAGCAGAAGTACGGTGTTGATGATTGTTCCCTTGCTATTATCTTAGCCCTACGTGCCACCGATCGTGATGCTGGGATTTTGGGCTTACACATCAAAGATCACTTCCTATCGAACGGCCCGCTTCTTCAACCCGCCAACGCTATTTTTTGGCTATGACTTCCCAAGGTCACAGTCAGTGACTCGTGTTTGCTCGTGATTTTGGGCTCTGAACGTACGTACGACAATCACGCGCGGTACATGACGTTAGGCGTTTATTTTTGCCAGTGTCTTTCACACCTAACCCTGTATGACGGACGCTTTATCTTGACTGTGCAAGCGCTTTCTACACCTTGAGGTGTATTCAGCATTGTTCGTCCTTTCTTAGGTTGCTGGCCTTTAAACGTATTTCCACACTAATCATTCTTACGTACTTTTGGGCCAATTTCGTCTCATGTTCTGCTGTAAGTCTTTCCAGACGTTCCACTAGCATCTATAATACTTGTGAGTATACTCTTGAAAAATAAACCATAAGTAAGGAATTCCTCGGTGTGCCTTGTGTGTCCCTACTGTTCGTAAACGGTCAAGCTCCGAGTAGGATCCAGCATTATAAAAAAACAGTCAATTTCACTCGGCATTCTGCATTGTCCCCGATTATTGACAGTGACAAAACTAATCGTAAAACAGGCCACAAAAATGAATTATTCACTAAACCACCAACAAATATGTCAGCCACGGCAACAACCACGTATTTTCACACTCTGCCTTAGAAGGAGGGGCGCACACCAGATACAGTACTGTGTTTATGACTTTTGACGTTGTTGTTGTTCAGGCATTCAACAAAACCGGTGATATCTCTCAAGGGACGTGGTGATAAAATGTTTTTTTTTTGTTAATTTTCCACGTCCACGTTTCAAACGCAGCAGAGTTATTTTTCCTAGCCAGCAAGGCCCACTCAGACTCTAAAAAATAGTACATTAGGCATGCAATAAAATTCGTCAATGTATTTGCACTTTATTGCCCATTTCCAGACGACAAAATAAGTGAAAATAAATTTCCTGCAACTTTCAATTACAGAAAAAGAATGATAAGCTTAAAGGACGATTTTTAAGCCACGACTTAAATGCTGTGTTCATTGGGAACAGTAATCGCCTTAAGAATATACATTCGTAAAGAAAGTTGTATCAAATGACTCAAGAGGGCCCACGAAAAATAAATTCTGAATGAGTGAAGAAATAACGCAATTTAAGTCACTGTTAAGTTCTTTAGAGAATAAAATAAAGGTCAACTGAAATTTTATGCTGCAATGGATTTTAGGCGATGCAAAACCCGGTAAGCATTACAAAACTTTCTGGCTCTTTCTGAGATTCGTCGGCAGTTTGCACATTAAAAACGCCAGAATGGGTTGGAACCAGCTATATCCATGTTAGCATTTGGACATCGTACCATTCGTATTGTGTGTAGTGCGATAAATCCGCTATTAAACGGCAGTTGAAGCCACCATCGTTTAAGTAAGCAGTTTGATTCACGCCTCTGGCTGCTTCATTAATGCCAGTTCAGGGGTAAGGCCCGTGCAATTTTTGCTGCAGAATGACATGCAAACCTCGTAAAGTTAGCCTATGCGGAGAATTCGCGAAGCATCTAATGGTTGCTTCGTTTTTCTGAGGATCTTTAGTTGTGAGTTACCTACAAAGTACAAGTATCTTTTCCAGAAAAGTAAAAATCCCATACTGCTCATAAGGTTGCTGAAAACCAGGCAGGCGCAGTCCCCGAGTTTTCGTCAACCTTATGTTCTACTTGGACCCAAATTGGACTGTTTTCAAGAAATACACTAATTTGCAAATCAATTTGGTTTTGCGAGAGACTCACCTGGAACCCAGCTGAATCTCTCGTTTGTGATGTTTCATCGCGATATCTCGAATATCGTACGAACTAAGACCTGAGGCGGCCTGATGCAGCACATTCAACTGCATGGAAACATTACAAACGAGAGATTCAGCTGGGTTCCAGGTGAGTCTCTCGCAAAACCAAATTGATTTGAAAATGAGTGTATTTCTTTAAAATCCCATAGTTCTCAGTTGTCCTCCTTTCGAGCAGTCCACTTTCGAGGCCTATGTGATATGAACCGTTTGATGGAGATAATTTCGTACCATACCCTGTCCACGTAGGAGCCTATCACACTGATCGGTCCTTGTCGCCAAATTTTATACGAATCACTTGTCAAGTGAAAGGTCAAGTTTATAAATCCGTACTGATCCGTACTGCCAATGAATCCAAACTAATGTTTACACAAGTACACAGTGCTCCTGGGCTTCCCAAATACTTTCGAGTAAACCACAGGATGTCCTAGGCATCGAATAGGTGTTGTATAATGTTTGCAAATAAAAGTCAACTAAAATTGAGGGGTAGGTAGTTTGCAGACCTTATTGTCTCCCTGTCTAAGCGATGGCAGGCCATTGTCTCGTTCGATTCCTAAAAAGGGTACCAAGCAAAGCAAAGCAAGCTAGACCACAGTGCAACGCAGATCACAGACAAGCCAATCAATTCACAAGAGCGCCGTCCCACGATTGGCCAGGCGCATTAAGGGACAGCAGATAACCTTCAAATGGTGTATAAATCTAAGCAGTCAGGGAGGAAGTAGCTACCCAAGTGCGCACTGATGTTGTCATCTCTTGTGGTAACGAAACTTTTGCAAGTTGATTGCCAAGACGGGTGAACAGACCAACAACCACCTGATCAGCAACGAATAAACGCACCCGAGCCTCCAATATTTCGGAAGGTTACCAGTTCTAGACATTGAACGAAGGAGATGCGGATTCCTGTTGATATTATTGATCGACATTAATATTCCTGATAAAATTACCGACAACTGGGTACAGGTCATGAAAATATATCATGAATGTTACTGTCTGATTTCCGTTTTGTATTTCGCTTCTGCTAAACTTACAGACATCGTAGAGGAATTATACCTAGGAGAGTCGGAACACATGGAAGGCGTAACTAGAAAAGTCTTCGGAGTGACTACACAAAATAACTGTGTAAAACCCATCCAACTTTTTTGGGCTTTTGAGATGGTAAAAATAGCATCTGGTATGAAATTTGCGCACACACCCTCAACTTTCCTGTGTCTCTTACTCCAGTGCCTCATTAATGACCCTTGGCTTACTGCAATATCCTTATTCCACTTTACTAAGTGACATTTCAGTAAATCAGTTGCCCGGTCTGTCGCATGTCGACGGCACCGTGCCGGCAAACATGATAGATGGATAGATAGGTAGATAGATAGAGAGACAGATAGATAGATAGATAGATAGATAGATAGATAGATAGATAGATAGATAGAGAGATTAGATAGATAGACGGTCATTGGCTTGTTCGCTGAGCTGGGCAATTTGACTGTGCACAACCATCAACCCATCGCTACGCACCACCACGCTCCCCAATAACGCACTGATGATGTCGCCTCGATTGGTGATGAAACGTTTGCAGTCAAATGGCCCAGCTCAGCGAACAAGCCAACGACCATCTACGCTACCTGAGCTACCAACATTTTCCTAGATAGATAGATAGATAGATAGATAGATAGATAGATAGATAGATAGATAGATTAGCAATTGATCCCTACATTCTTTTTATATAGTCCGTATCGATTATGTCATCCAGTTTTTATTCGCATGCTATTTGTTCACAGTCGTAGCTACTGTTCCATAGCAAATGGTCGTTATTCAGGTGCAGTAGGAGCCACCGGTGTCTCTGTTTCCCCTTCAGGCTGGGTCAAAACAGTGGTGTGAATGACGATAAATTTTTCTAGTCAAAGTCTCTCAAAGTAAAACAGTTCTTTTGGAAATTCTACAGATAAATGGAAAAACTTAGGAGCGGAAATCTGAACGGCTAAGAGTAGAGGATAACCCACCGACAAATGACAGCACGCGTGAATTTTCAGGCCACGAAGTAACAGCTCCTCATCAGTAAGCGCAGCAAATCTAAATGAAGACACAACCTTGTGGAAGGTTACGACAGTTAATTTTACAAGTCTTTGTACGAACTGGTATGAATTCATCATTGCGCGGTACGCACATTTTCACCAGCCGGTCAGCAGTGGGGCAATGTGGTGCAATCCTTGTGCAGTTGTCTTTTGACCACAGGCTTACCCGGGACTTCTTTCTTTCACTTAGCTGAGTGTAAATCGTTCATTATTTTAGTTAACTGAGAGAGGCGATGTGACGATTACTGGAACATTCATCCTCATTTTAACTCAGATGAGCGCAAGTGCGCCGATTATTCCTCATTACGCATTGTGTTCATCTGATCTGGTTTGATTTGAGTGAAGGCTGTTTAATAATCAGAGTGACGCTTCTGAAAACCGTTTTAATTAGATGGAGGTCAGAAGCAAACCGGTGGTTTTCCTTTCTCTCCCAAACGTGTGGGTTTAAAACAGATGACCTGTCATACAAGTTTACAACTGGTCTTCGGTTGTCATCGCCGTTACGCTTAATGGCACCAAAAATGATCTTTAGTCTGAGGGACCAAATACTTGAACAGCACGTGATTCACTTAGTTGTGCAAACAACTAGTTGTACGTCTCGTTTTCGGAAACCTGAAATTTTGCTGTGACAGGTAATGTTGATGCACTTGGTCAAGTGTTCTCTGTGCTGGTGAAGTTTTTTTCCGGTGATATGACCTTGAATGTAAATATGTAGTTGGGCAGTGTTATAGGAGAGGCAAAGTTGACCAAGGTCAAAACGATTGTTTGAATAATCTGTTTTGTAAGTTACAGTCACTGTGGTTTAGCAACACAGTTTTATTTGAGTAATCTCCTAAACTACGTAGCCAGATTGAGGCTTGAATTTGCGCATGTGTGTCCGCACAGCTTCCATGTGGTTGTCTGTGGATGGCGGATTATTTTCATGTTTTGCCTACAACGTGAGTTGATACTGTAGAAGGAAAGATGGATTAAAAATATTCAATGGACGATGTAAATCGCCGCATTTCCGAACCCCCTTCCTTATTTTTAAAAAGGAAATGATATTAAAAATGAAACAAACTGCACAATACAGGGCGTGATGAAGTTCATTACATTAAATATAAACGATAATTGTGTTTACTAGAATGAATGAGAAAAAATAAGTCCCAAATTTGAGCACCAAGTGTTGAAAATAAACGTTCTGTGTGAATTTTGTGTTTTATGCATATGCATTTCTGGCTTACCTCCAATTACAATAGTTATTTCCTGCAAAAAGGGGAAGACCGGTGAATCATGACATATCTCTAGAAGAAGAGGATTCTTTTAGAAAAAGCGATATCACAAGTTTGATAAGACATCCTGTTATCTTCAGGGAGATGAACATTTCATAAGAATGTCGAGCATTTCAAAAACTACGTATGAAAGCATCATCATCATCTACAGCACACCATCTCAAACATACACAGAAGGAATCACACGCGCCCCTTTATGAAAGTTGAGTTGCATGGAAAGTATCCAGCCTCTTGTAAGTGCTTTCTAACCCTTCTGACAGGTCAACGGTTAGCCACATTCTTGCTTGCTCCACCCTGATTTCGGCTCGGAAAACACCAATGTCCTCGGGAAATGGTGAGTTGGTATGCGCAATGCATGGCCAAACCACAGTAGGTTTTTGGATGTTCAACCAAACACTCATTTTCTAAATGTTTCAGCGCGGATTCTCTGGAACCAAACTATATGAGCTACGGTTCTGAGAAGACAGTTATCGGAGACCTGAGGATGTTGCAGTTCGGGTGTTTGTACAGACCACATCTTACAACTATACAGCAAAACACGTGGCCCGAGATTCATGGAAATGCCGTCCTGTCGCTGTAGGTAACTCAGATCAGAAAAACGCCACTCGAGCCTTTTGAAATCGCGCATTATCCTCAACTTTTCCAACTTCCAAGGTACGTAAAACTTTCTACACACTCGAGTGTCTGTTCTTGGATTTTCACTGACCGCATGTCCATGAGCATGAACTTAAACTTTGTGGAAACAAAGCGCAAAGGATGAGTTTGGTCAGCTCGTTCACAGACGCGTGCCTTTGTTCTTCTTTAAGAGAGACAAAATGCATTCTGCACATTCCTAATTCATATTGTCATCGTCCGCATCTAGCTGAATACCAGAATTTCGACGACCTTCCAGTGCTCTTTACACACCTTCGTTAATCACAAAATTGAATTGCAATGGACACAGTGGACACCAATTTGTGCCTTTGATGAGCCCGGTATTCTTATTGTTTTTGACTTGTGTTGTCCAAAAACAGTCGCCATGAATCGGCTTTCAATGTCAAAGCACTTCTGTCTCCGATTTGATGAACCCTCTCCTGCAGTTCGATTCCGTTGGCACTAATCAAATATTTACACAAGTTACTTGCAAATATTTTTAGTTTACTCAACAACTGAGTTTCACTCGTCCAACGTTTCACAAAGCACACTGTATACGACGGGCAGCCGTCATCTTACATAATCCGTAGTTGTCCCGTACTTGAACAGGTACTCGGCTACGCACCCGGACACGCAGTGGGCTTTCAGTTGGATCATGGGAAATATGTTAGGGTCACAATTATTGTTCGTTTACGGCCCCCAGGATTTTTTCTGATCAATCCAACCAAAACTACTCTGTTTTTTTTAGACCAATCCTTCCGGTAGACTATCTTAGAGTCACGCTTTTTAAGCTGCAGATTTGAGGATGGAATGTTGTCCTGGTTGATCAGCAGCACTTGGTTTGCCGACCAGTTTTGAGAGTTGAAAGTTGTTGAAAGCGATTGAAACTTGGGGACTCGAAAACTCAGGAGAAGTCCGGAAAAACAACGCCTCTGCAACATTGTGTCAACAATTTGCACCCAAGATAACTATCCTGTTGCTAGGGGAAAATCATCTTCAGATTAATGACTACTACACCGCCCTATTAAGAACGCATGTATTCATCCACTGCACGCTGAATGATAGATGTTAGTGCCATGTATTGTGTGGAGGTAGAAGGCTGGTTTGAACACTCATGTACTGTCTAGGTGGATTTCATGAGGATGAACAGAGTTTACTTAACAAAATGGTAAGGTAGGCAGGTTTTCTCCCCGTGTCAGGAAATGCTAACGCACACAACCAGGACTGAATGGTACAGTACCGACCAGGAGAAAATAAGCGTTAAAGCGAGATTACCTGACCATGTAAGCTAAACCAACGTTATTCGCCGGCAACAAACTGATGTATGATCCTCATAATAGAGGATACTCCAAAGTGACCTATCTGCGCTCACTGTCCTCCGATATAATAATGAGAATTCAAAGGACAACCTTACCATTTTTCCATATAATAAGAAAGAATCGCCAAGCGTTTGATAGGTTCTCGAAATCAGTTGATTCTGGATCGTCAGTTTTCGGTCAAAAGTGCCTCTCTTGCGTTGAGGTAAAGCTTCACTAAACAGGCCCCTAAAACATGGTCTAGACCTGCACCGGTATATTCGGTATCCCCTCCACCGCACTTCTGTTCTACTAACGGCGACATCGGGAGACAGTTAACTTTGATCAAATTTAGTCAACTCCGATTTGAGTTCTTTTTATCAACCCTTCTGTCAAGTTTTGGTGATGATGTTTTACATGTTCACTTTGGTTCATAATGACTTGTGATATTAGGCTGCTGCACGAGATGTTAAACAATTATTCTTTGCTCATTCTTAAAGAATGTCGTGCCTTCTTAAATGAAACTAATCATGAGGTTGCTGAAAACCCCTCGATAGCTCAAATATTGAACCAACTGAAACAAGAGGCTACCACTGTGCAGCACACTTATTTGAGGGAGATACAGCTGGAATTCAGTTAAGTCCCACGTGAAAACCAACAGGTTTGAAAATGACTGCATTCCGCGAACGTCATCTTTTCTTTATATTATGTTCATCATTCTGTTTTCTTGTTAACCGGTTTATATCAAAGAAGAAATTGTCGAAGACTGATTGCTAGAATATATGATAACAAAATGAAGTGAAACAGTCAGGGGACCGTGTTCGAATCGAGAGTTGCCCGTAGTTGCCAGCGGTCTAACAGGGCAGTTCAAACTTTTGACGATCATCCTCATCAGTCGAAGAGGAACAGGTTGATTTTTCGTTTCTTTGTATAACAAAGAAGGATAACATAAATTGCGGGATGGTACCGGTCTATGTGGCAGGTGGCCTGTGGTCGGTAATCAACATAGCCCCATCAAACTTCAATGGTAGCGATCGATTAAATTGCATCGGAAAGCAGAACTTTGAGTTGATATCAACGAACTGGCCAGTTTCAGGAACATGTGTAGTAATTGTCGATGGTAGTTTTTGACCAGCTGTCTGTCTTTTGGGCTTAGTTATCATTCAACGGGGAGAGATTCCCTAGCTTTGACCCCAATATTTCGTCCAAATTAATGAGATTCGAAGCGGCTTCAGGTGAAGCGACAGATACAGTTCGTATTTGAAAGAAAAACAGTGGTATGGTCTGTGTGCCTAACCGCACACTCCGCTGAGCTGAAAAGCATTTTCGGCTTACAGCAGTTTGCAGCCAAATTCGTGAAAATGTACCCCATGAGCTGCGAGGTCTAATAAACCGTCCTTTTTGGCACTTTGAAAATCAGTTTGGCTTGTGATCATGCCATGCCATAAAGCCTGTGTATGTGTTCTGGCGTTTTTTTTTGTAAAGTAGATTGCAACAATTCAAGTACCTTTCACAAGTTATCAAAAACACCCATTCAGCTTGTTCGATGATATAAAGTCGTGACAAGAGATCTCATTTGTCCCATCGGATAGAAACCCCAGACTTTTAAGTCCGAGTTAGTTTTCTTGTGGAACAGGTGGACCAACCTGGACTTCTTTTCAGTGGCACAACCACAAACTTTTACTGAATGTCAAAATAAAAGAAGTTGGATTTATTCCTTGTAAATTTATTACATCTGTCCTTATAAAAAACTGTTCATGAGTTCGACGTAGGGACCGAAATCAAAAACATTCTCTCCTAGTTAAAATGAATCATCAAAACAACAGAAATTTCGACTTTCTTACTAGCTCCATCCCGTTCCATGTTGCAGATTTGAATATAATTCTTCGGGTACAAATTGATGCCTACGAACAATAAACCATGACTGTGATTAAATTTATCCTTCATGCCTTTTTTAAGACACCACGCGCGGGTCCACCAATTACATGGGGAAACAACCTTACCGACTCACATCATATCTAACGCTTATCGATAGACTGGCGACTGTCATTCTACCGATCGTTGTAACGTAACTGGTTGACCCTAGTAACGAAAGCAGTGGGTGCGCTGGCGGACCTGTAAAAGTGGGTCCTTCTACAATAAGTACTAATAAGGAAGAGGAGTTTCAAATTGGTCGAGTAACCTTCGTGTTCAGTGCTGGTCTGTCCTCATTCGAGGACATCATAAAGTATTCAAGTGAACTGAATTACTAACTGACGAATTTAATCGACCGAGATTACTTCCTTTGAGTAAACTTGGACTATACCAAAAAATACAGAGCCACTATTTTTCCACGACTATAACGTGGTTTCGCATTCACAAATTCTCAGATGAAAAATCCCCTCGTTGTATGCATTCCTCTACACTGAGCTGATTCCAGTTTACTGATAGTATGAGAAATTTGCGGAATTCAAGAACCCTCGTATGAACTTCTCATATTTCCTCGCATTAGTAACTAAATTTAAACAACTTGAGTTAATCTGTTGCTCAAAAAATCAGGATACAGAAATGTCGACTTATTATGATGGCTGTTTCAAGCGTAATTTCCCCAGAATATGATTCAGAACCAGGGTAAACACAAGGCGAATCTCTCGCGAGAAAACACGAATGTGTTGTCAATGCTTTCTAGTCAGATGCGCAACTCAAACGTTGACAATTTATTCACAAACAATCGTCAAAGCAAACATATTTTGATTTGTGATTAGTTGGCGTGAATTGTCGCATGACAAGTTTTACCATCCGAACTAAGAATTTCATGTGTTCCGAGGATTTTCATCGTTGCGATTGTATACCGGTTAATGTGATTCGTTATTCCCCATATTACTTGGTTTATCATGGAAATAACATGACCGTTCTTCAATAAATGTTACAAAGCAAACCACTTGGAACAAACCGAAACCCAAAGCTGATATATACGAAGGGAAAAGGACGCCCGTTTTATATCTGACTGAAGCTAAGATACATCGGTATGTGCGTCAGACCGAAACTAAAAAAGATGATCTTGGTAATTGTCGTATGCACATACGACTCAGTTGCAAGCTGAATTGTCAAGCACATAGCACGGTGACCGAAGTAGATGCTCTCGATTTCAAAATACTTTAAGCCAAAGAAATATAGGTGTTGTTGAAGTAAAGTGCTAAATCCCGGATTTAGTTTTGCAGTTATGCGGTTGAAAAGGCTGACTATCAGTGACAGTATGACTGCCATATCTGTGCGCAGTGTGCCGTGATGGAAAAGCTAACCAACTAAGGATAGCAGGGTCTCAGTCACGTAGGTGAAAACTTCGGTTTTAAACACCTTTCCGTTAATTCAGATAATCATTGGGCTTCTGTTAAATGCGCCTTATCCTATCTAAGTGTGATTTAATCATAATGTTGACCAGCCGCTCTTGGCTGAACGGATGCTTTCAAACTACCAGTAGGGAGAGTGCGGTTTCGTGAAATGCACGATGTCGATGATTCCCAATAGAACTGAAACATCCGAATGATGCTTTTAGGTTTTTTCGGCATAGGTTGTCTATAGTTATAAAAAGAAATCTCAAATGGAAATTTCAAAATCTCCTCAAACTGCTTTCAACATTGTTTAATAAACGGGTTACCTTACATGGTTATTCATTGATCGTCGAACAGAATTAATGTTAGCCAATCCAGCGGTACTATGTCGGGTCACGAAAACTTTTGCCATATGATTTTGATTTGGTGAACATACAGAGATCAGACAAGGGACCTCGTGTTTGAGAGTATCTCATAGCAGTTTGTTTCGTCCAGGTAGGAAGTCTCGGTTGGTTGAGAAATCTCGGTATGTCCGTACAACAGTGCAGAATACCCTAACCACGTACGGCAGGTCTCTGCAAAAGAACACGGTCCACTACGTTTACATCTCTGCTTAAAGAGTGCAAAATATTTGAGTGTTTGAATCACACAGCTGTCACATGAATGATAACCATCTAATCCTTTAACCCGCCTTGTGTATTTTTAAGTTTCAGCTCTGCTTTATCAACTTTTTTATTACGTAAGTTTCGTGAATGGTTTGTTTGAATTTAAAAGGAAAGGCTGCTTAACCAGGTAAGCGGATTTGGCACGGTGCTACATCACCAACGCAATAAAACACAAATTCTTCAGAATTCTGGGCTTACATGGACGTACTACATGACGTAAAACGTTTTAGGCCAAAATACGGTGCGTTGCAAAGTCACAAGCATGCCATTCTAAGGGCACTCCAGAACCAGGTTTTTCCATTCGATAACAGTTTAAACCGCCTAGTAAGCCACAAGGGCCTAAATTGACATGAAGAATTGCGAAATTGCGTCTAACCCAGATTTTGCGCAAAATGTTCGGCTGAGCGCAACAATCAATCAAACAAACAAGCGACTCTGTTTACAAATCATGCAGCATAAACTGTCTCAGTCATCTCAGTCATGCCACCAAGGGGTCCATAATGTGAGAATGCTAGAAAGAGTCGTTGACATAGTACTGAGTCTATAATTCGTAATCAGGGTTGAAACTACCACCAAGAAGAAGGCAAGTTTATGTTTGCAGAATCATGCCTTCGTAAATTGGCCTCAGCTGTATTCCGGATTTGAGCATCATTAGAGCTTCCGGTAGGCTTACAGTTTCACCTCCAATAGGCCCTTGTTGGTTAAAAACTTGTAACTAGATGCAACGTAGGTGGTCTAAAAGGCAGCACCACTCGAAGTTTACAAGGATTCAGTGACTATGCAGACTGACTCTGAAATACACAGATATAGAAATTGGTGTCAGGGGCATCACATGCCATGCAAATCACACATTCGCAGCAGCTGAGAAAGACGGAAGAAAAGTCCAGAGGGAGGTAACAGCGTGCACCTTTAACCTAGAAAGTCAAGCAAGCTAAGAAAATAGTCCAAGGTTATTCAATGGGATGTAAAAGTGGGCTTCTTTTTCCTGCATGAGGCTCGAAGTAGCTCAGTGAATGTACGAACTCATGGGGTCCTTACCACACATGATAAAATTAGCCAAGCTCACCCGGCGGTGATTTCGGGTGGCGCAAGTGCACACTGTCATCCAGTTGTGTGTGATTTGAGATCACAGACATTTTTTAAGATTGCTAACCTTGTTTTCCGCATTCACAGGAAATCCATGTCACCTCGAAAAGGCGTAGTGTCTGATTTCGATGAAATTCACAAA
>SJOL01004910.1:21885-35318 GCA_004794785.1 Opisthorchis felineus | reverse complement strand
TCTTGTGTTTATATCCCCGTACAAACAGCTTGCTAAATGACTCGTCGAATAAATCGAGCAATTTAAATCCAATTTCTCCGTGTGCAGTCAGACAAATGCTTTCCTAGCCGTAGACTACGAAAGAAGCTGCAATAGCGCGCACAGGGCGATGAGTTTTTGGCCTTCAATACACTTTTGCAGACGTCCCGGTATGACAGACTATGACTGTGGTAGTCCGAATGGACTTGGGGCTTATATTGGACGTTTACGCAGGTGAACAACCGGTGTGCTATTTTTATTCAGCGGCGGATGGTTTTGCACTGGAGAGCCCGTGGCAGCTGAAGCTAACCTCCGTGTGTTATTCAAAACTGGAACCTCAGGACAAAGTCCAGAAAATGGAGGCATACTGCATCGTCTACGCGATCGAACACTGCCCGGCCAAATCGCTCAAACTTACCTACGGTCAACGTACGGTCAACGTAAGTACATTCCAATCTTCTAAGAACCCAGCTACATTCCTCGTCAAATTCACAGCTCGACTCGTCAGTTTGAACACATATTTTTATTTCGTTACATGGGCAGACTTCCGAGGCACTCAGAAACATGAAAGAAGGAACAGAAACCGAGTCCTTCAACAAGAACGGAGACGTGATGACAAACATCGGTTACTGGTACACTCTTTTGACAGTGACGACAGTGCAAACCTACAAACTTTGTTGAAGCTCTATCAGTGTTCAGCCACACGCAAAAATGTGGCATTCCCGACTCCTTATCACCCCACCTTTTGTCCACAAATCATCTACTAACTAGCGTTTTACCATCCTGAAAATCCATTCCAAAATTGTACCATTTTGCTGTTCATTCCATTTTCGAATAAGTTCAACCACCACCACGTTATCACAATAGACCATTTGGTTCGATAAGAGTTGGAAGACTCATGGTCACAGTGAGAATCGAAGCCTGGCAATCAACTGATGTTCACCAGGGAATACATATTGTATAATTCCGTGCAAATGTTCTTTTCAGAAGCGTTATACCAATTGCTAGTCCCAACATTTTATCACTCTCCTTGCAGGCCGGGCAATTTTTCTAGCGCTCCTACCATGACTAATCGATTTCGACCATCTGTGGCATCAGGTGCTCTGGTTCAGCTATACCACTCAGTCTAGCCAACCGGCATGCGCAACACGCCCATGTGAAAAATTTTTCCCGAATCCGCCCTTGAATGACTAGTTGACTTAAGCTGCGTTTCGAAAGTCCTCATTCTGGTATTGATCTTTTCAGTCCCTATCTTTCGGAACAGATGTTCACCGATTGATATTCATCATCAGTGAATGATGTTTGTCATTCAATTCCGCTGTGAATGTTGAATTTTTAACGTAGATAGTAGATAGTAGCATACAGGTAAGTTTCAAGTCCTGAACAGCTGACTGAGTTCAACTTTCTGACTAGTCACATGAATTATAAAATCATGTGCTCTCGTGCAGTAGCTGAGTCGTATTTACAAAACGTCGGGCTTGACGATGAGAAGAGGACTGTTTTGGAGGCTGCGTACATTCGTTGAATCAAGCCACCTTTGTTAGGGCTCAACACCTCAACGTAAATTGACTTAAGGTTGATTACATCTTATGAATTCTGTCCGATTTTCAAGCATTTGACCAGTAGTTCACTGGTATGGTATAAGTAGGGTTGGTTTATTCCAACTTTGTCAGTCGTATAAGAATAGCCATCGTTCCCACATGTTTCCTTTGACCCGAAACTGTTCGTAAATGATTCACTGTGCTTCCCCAATCCAGAAACTTAGTTTATATTAACATAACCAGACAAAACGTTTTTCAGATGTGCCAGATGGTGATGGCACTTTGCAAAGCAAATGTGTACAGGAGATCGGCCCAAGTTTCAACCATCCACCCCCTTCGTGCTGAGTGAAGCAACGTGGAGCGTATTGAATATTTTCTGCAAATATCACTTATCTTGCCCATTGTAAGGTTTTCATGTTACGAGCTCAGAATAGATGCCTTCTGCGTGACAGGGGAATTTGAATTTTGCTAAAAGATTGGAATCTGTTGCATGAAACAGACTCACAAACCATGACGACATAAGCCGTGTAGGTTGGTCGTGCGTTGTCCTGATTCCACTGAACGATTGGAGTATTTTGGTACGTCTGTAAAACTGTGTAAAACTTTGGTACAGTTGCATATATTTCCTTAGAGCAGTCTGCCTCCCCCCTCTGATTATGACAGATTTTGGTCTATCCACTTAGGAAATTTCGATAGCCTTGTTCCTTGTACACAAGTTGAATTGTTCCCAAATAAAAACACAAAGGTTATATTCTGATTCTGTCAGGAAGGTCAGGTTCTCAAAATTAATCATAGAATGCCCAAAACCCTCTTGAGACCCTCAGACCCCAAGAGAATCGCAGTAGAAAAGTTATCAAGCCTCCAGGCCAAAAAAGTCGGCTTCCGATTGGACGCCCAACCAATCATTCAAATCAGCAACGACCGACGATGATGATTGTTCAGACATTTCATGGAAGCGACGGCCGATGATAATGAGCGTTCACTCAACGACGATCGGACAGTCTGCACTTGAAATAACGCCAGGCTCCTTGTAACTTTTGCACTCGCTTGTTCGTAGTAAGGGTTATTCATGTCTTCCTAGTTGGCGAGTCTTTATCCGACACTAAGTCACTGGAGTGAGGACAGCAGTTAGTCACAACAGATTCACCGACAAGCGACGGGCTACAACACCCTATGCAGCTCCTATACCTGGAGAGCGACGGTGGCCACAATGGTGATCATATGATGTTCCACCATAGCCTAGTCTGTTTGAATGTCCTGAATAGGCATGGACGAGGAATGGCACTCGGCGTAACAATATTGCTTTTATAAGATTGGATTTGGAAAATATTATCTTCATGAACGGCCACATCAACGCGGCCTGTTCATCACGACGTATTCACAGCATGAAATGTGGATAGATGTGTTTTTTTGACGAACTCTAGTCACTAAAACAAAGGGAAGACGGATTCATCAACGAAAGTAATGTTTACTCTTCGTAGAGCCAAAATCAAAGTTATGTATATTTACTATGCCTTTGCAAATGTGACTCGCCAGGATAAAAAAACTTGCTCTGAGATCTTAGCCAATTCTACCACAATTCACGTTACGATTTCACACAGGAATGATCACATGAAATTTTTCACAAAGAGAGAATCAGAAATTAGAGAGTTCAAATAAAAACTTGATTGATTTCGTGAATTTTGAAAGGAATCATGAATCTGCTCTGGATTAGGCGGAAGTATATAAAATGTTGTTCATTTTTTTACTTTATGAAGGTAGCACAGCAGTGGTAAGCAGTTTCACGGCAAGAGTAAAAAATTCACTTACAGCAAGTTTCTGAACCCAGTACAGAAGAGAGCGCTTGTCAGCGCTTCAACCCAGATAATAGAAGGAAACACGTTTGACAGGTACACACGTTTGCAAATCAATTTGGTTTTCACTGGAGTCTCAACTGAATCTATCGTTTATGTTATTATTCAACTGAATGTGCTGCACAAAGGTAGCCGCTTGTTTCAGTTGGTACAATATTCAAGATATAGCAATTCACACATCATCAATAATGTTACTTACATGAAAATTCGTATGCTTCCGGTATGCGCTGGTAGGGTAATGGCAACACGCTTGCCTGGCTTGTCAGATGTCGGAAGTTCCCGGACATGGCTAAGGGTATGCATTGTTGACGAGCTCTAATAAGACTGAAACTTGTGTCTGGTGCTTCCCCCCTTTGAAGTAGACTCACCAAAATAATTACGCCAGGACAGAAGAACTTTTTTTAAAACAAAAATGATGTAAATGTGAATAGTAACAGCTGCCATCTTTGTACAGTGGCAAGTTAGGAATCCGATGTGATTGTTAGAAAACAGGAAAAAGCAAAAACAGTGAACGAATGCCTTACGAGTTCTTGAAAATTCTTAATCAAACGCGACCCTACAACGGAAATCCGTTCAGACAAATCAAGGAGGATTTTGAAAACAGTAAAGCGCATCTGAGATTTGCAGTTCAAACATGAATTAGGCGTCATCCTGGTAATACGACTGACCTTTTAAGGACGATTTCCACCACTGCACTGTCAAATAAACAGACACCGAAATGGAACTCAATCACTTTGCCCTACACCTTAAAAATGTTTTGGACTACTCGTCCTCCATGAAAGTGAACTCCGTCGCTTCTTGCTTATGAAGCCAGAGTTTAAACCCCAAGTACGATTTGTTTGTATTGTTCAGCTCAGTAAGTTTAGGATGGATGGAACCCGAATCACATGAATCAGAATGTATCAAACGTACTTTTGCCCCAACGAAGTATTTATTGTCAATATCGCCCAGTGGCTTCAGTTGACTACTCAACTAACGACTTCAATGTCCCGTCCCAAAAAGTCAGAAAATTCTCCACGTCTTCATAACCACATCTGACTTTCGTGAAACAGTTCCAAGCAAAATCTACTTAGGGAAACAATTCCCACAAATTTCTCAGGCTACTGGCCTTGTTGGTGGATTTTATCACTGATGAAACCAAAGCAGTAGGTTTTTCAGGCATGTCAAGCCAACATAAATAAGGTACTTTGAAAATACTTTGCCGTATACCTGGTTTAAAGTGGTCCATCAAAAGGAACACTCAGTTTTATCAAAACATATGCTTGTCCTAGAAATTAAACCTACTGGAAAAATTTGTTTTCAAAAGACACAAGGTTTCTTTGCAAACTCCAAAGAAAAAATTGACAGGGGAAAAATTTGACAACTGACGAAATGAAAGTTTTCTTTCAGAGCTGAAACAATAGTTGAACAGGACTGCGACGGTACTTGTCGTCGAATAGGCTGTCTGAATCGTGTGTGCTTGTTCACTGGAGCGCGATAATGAAAACCATCGCCGACTGAGTGACAGTCGATCGTGGTTCAGTCGAATGGAACCAAAATAAATTCGCAGAAAGCAACGACGGAAGACACAGTGTTATCAGTTTTTTCAAGGTACAACGAATGATTATGCACGAATGCACCGAATTGTCGTGTGGGTGGTAGGGATGCGAGATTATATTTAATTAATGATGTTTAAAAAATCAAAAAGCTATTTAGTACGTGCTGAGAATCAGATCTGTTCAACTAATCACAGCGCTCGTCTGATCACTCTTTTGGCTAATGCTAACAGATAAGGCATAGCATTTTATGCGTATTCGAATAGCTACCAAGCTGGGTGTAGAAACTTGTCAGCTTCCAGATGATGAAAAAACGCATTAACTTCACCTTTGCGCAGACATCTTCATGTGTATGCAGTCTGTTTTTAGGATTTGCAGTTTTCCGACCGGACGAACTCTGACTTAAGAGCAATCGCTATGCATACTCTTGAACATTCGTTGTCACTAGATCCAAACTGAACTCAACAGATTTCCTCGGGGTGATAGGCTTGGGAAATCGCCCAGCACCCTTACACAACACAGTGTGCTCTCGCAAAACAGGATCTCTTAAGTGCGACTGCTTTTTAAAAACAAATAAATAAATGAAGTTTTTGTGAAGTCAAGAAACAGGTACAATGTTTTCAACTGATCTCGTCCTGTAAGGAAAGTCAGTCTACACTGAAAAAACCGCGAAGCACTTTACAGTTGTCTCATTCTTATTAAGAACTCCCAGCACCGAGCATCTCACCAGAGCCCAATTTCGAACACACTTAATAGTTTGAACATTTTGCAGTTCGGCCACAAGCAACTGATCAGTACTGTGATAAATTTTGACAGGATGATAAAAATCTCCAACTGAGAGGTTGTCGCTCGAGAAGCCAGTCAACACGTGAACGCGTGATGTGATTTCCGTGCTTGAACAATGGTTGGCACGACATTCCATTGAAATGCTAGTTACATCACAATTCTGGTTAACCGCTCGTGACCTAATGGTTAAGTAGATAACCTACAGGCCGGAAGATTGCGGGTTCACAAAGCTTTGGAGTTTGGTGAGATGTGCGCTTAACCAGCTGTATGTATGCTTGACCAGTACGGCCCCATTCTCGTAAGCGCAATTATGACTGCGCATTACCTGGGTAACGTGTCCATAGACATTGTACCGCCAACAAGCCAACTGGAGACGCAAAACTTATAAACAGTAATGCAGTCTCACCTATGTTAGATCAATCTCCGGTTTGGTTGTCCACCCGTGTCATGTTAGCGAAAGTGGCAATGAGATTGTTTAGTACCCACCAAAGTTTAACCACACAGGCGTTCAAGAAACTTTCTAAATCATAGTTACTATTTCCAAACAGATCAACCGGTACTAAGCTTAAACTTTAGTAAAAGTCTTTGTCGAAACTGGCGGATATTCATCGGAAAATCCCGTGAGAAATTTCAGTGTATAAGTGTGATGGGCAACAAGCTACATCGGCAAGTAAGACGAAAGGGAATCTGTTCAAAAGGCGGGATTTTTCTCCCTCCCCCCCCCCAGAGGCATTTCTGTTTGTCCTTATTGTGTGCGTAAGCCACTCACTTCACACTCATCCACACTCATCCACATTCACGCAAAGATGAAAGAGGACGAAGGTTACCCTGAGTTGTGAATTTCCATCAGGACCGTTTGTTTTCAGGAGAGTCCTGTATTTAATTTCATGATTCTACAATTTTAACCAAAAGTCTACCGCTAATGAAAAATATCTTATGTATTGTTGAAAGATTCGTCTGTCATCTTTACCTCATTCGATAGTTTATTCTAACCGCAGTTCACCAGCCGCTCAACCACCGAGCAGCTAGAGATGTCTCAAGAGTTAAAGTGGGAACTTACCGGCCGAAAGATCTGTGGTTCGAAACCAACCACCTTATCTCGGTTGCTGCTGTCTAGGCTTCAGAATCCGACAGTATCTCAGCCCTCATTCCTCCTTCTGGTTGCGGCTTCGCAATAAAAGATTGTAACATCTGGATGATTATTATTTATTTGTATTATGATTTACCTTTTTTGGCGGTTAGAGAGTAAAAACGTGCATAGCGACACTTCCTAAAGACAAGTTAAAAACTGCAAGAGGCAACCACACAAATAGACGAAAAATCTAAACCTTAGAAAGAACAACCATTTACTTCATAAGTTGTGACCAACATTTTTGTCCCTTCTGTTGAGAATTCAAGCCTGCGTACCATTTCGATGTCTTGGTTTCTAAGATGACCAGTTTATGCTTGTGACCTGTCGGATTTCCCAAGAATTCCAAAATGATCATCTTCCGATGTAGCCTTACCTGTATCCCAGGTTCTTGGATCCCGTTAACAATGCCCAATATTCTTATCCAATACTAGTCTTTTGGTACACTACCGATGTCACCCACAGTGAATCGGCTAGCACATCTTGGGGTCATATTATGTTAAGGCATAAATACCGGGTACATGTGGCATATATGTGGGCAGTGTCACCGTTGCAACATTGACAATGAATTGCGTCACGCTATCCAGTGGGCCTTCATTTACTGCAGCATACCCATAATCCACTGTTATCTTCCATCGTCTAAAACACTCTAAAAACCCGTGCGTTCTGAGCAAATCTAAGAAGTGTCTGAAATATGGTGCAATAACTGCGAAAATGAGAGTGAAGTATTGTTTTATGTATCAGTTTGTGGATCGGAATAAGTTCCTTAAGGACTTCAGTAGAATTTTCCGGAAAGACTGAAACAAATTTACAATTAGCTATACTCATAATCGAACGAACTCTGTATGTGGACGTCTTCGAAACATATTCAAAGTTGCAAAACAGTTCACAAATTCACATGCATAAGTCTTCCTCATTAAGACTGGGCTGTATATTTCTAAGGACCACAAGTCTTGCTTTTTTCGATCGTAAAATTAAATGGGGTAGTCTGGAGTTTCAATTTGAAGATCTTCACTACTAGCTCTCTCACTTAGTACTAACGCCGGGATCACCGCAAAGTAATTAATGTCAAAACTGGTGACTACTTTTTATCAGCATCTCAAGTCCATTTAGCCGTTGATAAAGTAACACTTTAAAACCTTAATGCATAAGCAGGCCAACGATTAGATATTGCTTTATATAGCAGGTAAAGGGGCTAGAGCAGCATTGGTGAAGAGTACTCACCATATTAGCAAGATAAACAACATTGTCGGACAAGTAGAAAAATGAGCCGAATAAAACTCACGTTACTAAGAAGACCACTGATTTCAGTTATTGTGCACAACACAAGTGTCGAATAGCAAGCAAAATATCTACCACCGTGGTATTCAGGTCCCAAGAAACGGCGACAGATTACAATCATGTTTTTTTCCATTATAAAATGTCATAAAACTGCCTTCGGTGTCACTGTCTCAGTGGAACAGTGCAATCACAAAATGTATGGGAATATTTAGGGTGTCAGAAAGGAAATGTGTTAGGCAACCGATACTACATTCGATTTTTTTGACCTCCTGATGGACGTAAGAAGTGGAAGCCTGGGAGCATTCTGAAATTGGTTTTGATTAGACTGCTGGAGTGAGGAGATGATTGAACATGCTTTTTGCTAAACAGCGTATGAGCTGACGTAGATTGATGGAGACAGCCTCGTCCGCTACAAGCAGACATTGTTTTACAATGTTGGTGCTGGCATCTCGCGTCTTTATGGTCTGTCAAAAGTATACAAGAATGAAAATCTTAGATATCAGTAACTCATGCTGTGGCAGAATCACTAGAAAATTTTAGCCAGTCTTGTCTATTCATAGGTTTTACGTGTAAAACGGAAACTAACAAATGATTACCTTTCATTCATATCGACCTGAGTAGGAAACCCAATGACAGGAAAAACATGTATCTCTGAGAGACGTACTTTCTTAGGAAAATGGGCAAAAGTTTCACAGTTTTTTCGATTTAAAATACAAGCCAAAACTGGTTTGATGTTTAGTATACACAGCCTGTATAATCTATCATGAAGTATTCGACGATAAGGGACTAATATCTTTAAATAACAGTTTGATATAAAGTGAATTTCCGGAGAAGTTTCCTAGTAGACAAATGATCCAGGGAAATCCCCTAAACAAACAATCTCTACTATATCCAAAAAGCAGCTGTATATTCGACTACCGTTCAAGAGCGATACCATCCCTGAGTTTACCGACTGAATTCTAGATTAATCGGTTAGTAAAAATTTCAGTCGTGCAAATTTCAGGGTTTTCTTCACAAGAATGCCACTGACCAAATTTAACTTGCGATTACTGTGTGGTATAAATTGGTTGTATGTCTCAACGACTATCTAAACGAATTAAGGAACACTAACTGGATTAAATCCAGCCAGATACGAAGAAAATCACAAACAGTGTGATCGGCTCCCATGTAGCGGAAAATGGTTAGTCTAGTTGCATCTTTCGGTGTGATTTACCGTGTTTCTGCACACAATCCTAAGGTCATACGACGGCTTTTGCTTGCAAAGGACGAGGCTGTAGCTATCAGTTTACACGCTGTTTACCGAAAAACCATGTCCAAGCAGTTCCACTTCATAACCAAAAACACAGCCTTCCTTCCAACAATCTCAATAAAACAAAACTCCGAACACTTCCAGGCTTGCCCTCTCCCATACATCTACCAGGAAGTGAACATAGTATAGAATATCCGTCGTACAATAGAATGTCGTTCTAACACCTTAAATACTGTCACATATTTTATCATTGTGCTGGCCCTACTTATTGAAACAGTTGCTTGCCAGATTTGGGCTTCATTAGCTTGAAAATAGGTACCGAGACACCAACTACGAGTTTTAATTAATCAGCAGCTTGTCTGAAATCTCAAACTAGTGCGATTATGCTCAACTGTAGCAGTCGCTTTCCGTTTTTTTCCCTTCATCCTGAGACTTCTGGAATCATCCGGGAGCAAACCTTTGTCTTATGGGAGTATTTACGAGTTTTTTAAATTTACATCAGAGCCTTCGAAACAAATTTTTGAATGTTTAGTATGAAAAATGATGCGTTGATATTCCGTGTCGGAAACGGTATGGAGATATTGCACACTCGGTTCAAGTATTTCGATAACTCCAAAACTTACCTCAACAGCTCTGACCACCGGATATCAGGAAATTTTTAAGTCTTTTCTGCATCCAAAAATGGTGAATAAGAAAAAACTGCTGGAATGTCTGAAAACAAATCCTTTTCGCGGGACACATGCACCTACTAACCAACCTAAATCACACGCAAATCAGCCCATAAATTGACGTCAACCGTATTGTTACGTTTACCCACTGGCTACTTCGGGAGCATTGCAAAATGGTATCTGGAATCATCGTGAAAAGCTGGACCCACAAAACCCAAATTCCTCAGTAAATCAACGCAACCCCAATCGCGTATATAATTTTGATGACCAGAAAGCGTTTGTCCAGCCTAAATGTCAAAAGCAGCAATCGATATTAACAGCTGTTTTCGGCACTAGAGCTTTTGTTCGAATTCCAACTGCGGGGGGTGTAAGCTGCTGGTCCCAGAAAATCAGCTGCACATAAGCATGTTTGGTAACACGGATAAGAAACGTGACAGTTTTGGGTTTCAAACTAAGTGCACGTCGCACTTTCAAACGGCTCCTCACACAACAGCAGTCGGACGACAAAACTGTGACTGGTCATAAGAACTTTTTGGTTTTTTTTAAATATCAACGGTTCTGCTAACATTTATCGGGTTCGTCAGCTCGTAGTTTAATTTTATAAAGATTCAATATTTCGAACTAAACTTGGCCTGACCCGTTAAGGGCTTGTGGATGCACAGTCTACCATCACCGAGGTTAAAATTACCTCATACATGAAATATTTATCAATTGTGTCCATAGAAAATAATACCAACAGACGACAAGGCATATTCATTATTTTCCGTCTTTTTTCTGTTGTATGAGTACAGTTCTCGTACCTGAGGCATACAAACGTTTTGCTCCCCAATACTTAGAGGCGGAAAGAAGATTTACACGTGTCTTCTGGTCGATGGATGGGCTGAATTATGGAGAATACTTTGGTGCAAAAGCATAACACCTGTGAGTTTTGAAATATAGATAGAAATGCTGTAAATTTCTTAGAAAAAAGGATTTTCTATTGAAGATCAGGTTGTGTGACAATGTGACGTATTATGAGAAGCTAACACTCTGAGTACAGAATCTTTGTATGTGCGATATTTTTGTGCCATGGGCATCCATTGCCCCCAACATCATCACCGTCATTGCCGGTAACACCCGATGAGAACAAAGCCGCTTCATTTGCTTCTCAGAAGGTAGTATGCACTAATAACAGTCTACACTGTGAAGATTTACAGCTGGTAGGTGCACCTTGTATAATATAAATACGATGCCAAGGTGAAATGTGTCAAAAAACACTGATCATTGGAGCGTAGCTGGTGATAGTACTTGAATAAGACTCCGGCACGAAGGAGGTATTTGCTCTGCAGTATAATTGCTACTGCTGTTCCGTGATTGTCCATGGATTTGTCTTTTGTGCACGCGTGTTGCGTCGACTTGTACGCGTATTTATTGCGCGCAATATGAAAACACTGGTGTGAAAACACATACGACCATCCCAGCTTGACAGGTCCATAAACGAAAACAACTTGACCTGATGTGGATCAAGGTCGTGAGCACGGCACGTGATGCGAGTGGTAACAGACCAAACAAACGGGATGGAAATTTGTAATTGCACGTTTACTGGTCAGACTAAGCGAAGTGGTCGAAAAATTTATTAAGCAAACAGGAATCGCTCACCTCCTGCATTTCCCTGAGCATTTCCTCATCAAACCCTCTCCCGTACAAAGACATCGGTGGTTTGCGCATACAGAGACTTATAGCTTCATGCAAACACCTCGTGGTATATCAAATGTGTAACGCTCGATCAGAGTAGATTTCCATTTGAGGCTTCTTCCTGTAAGTGAACCCCGTGGGTGCGAACAAGTCAAGAAGCACTGTTTCATACTTATTGAGAATCATCAGCAGGAGCCTCCGGGCTAGCAGTTTGAACACTTAACCGTTCCTCCGCGAGCGGCCAATCACCAGTGTAAATACCTCCCAGTTAGACAGGATGTAACGCTACCCATCCTCAAATCACGGAGTCCACATCACATAGTCACGTGTGTTGACTGGCTCCTAAAGGAATGACTCCTCAGATGAAGGTTTCACTTGTCTTATGAACTATTCTTCATTCTAAGTGAGGGTAGGGCTATTCGGCCCCTGACTGGATGGGCATCCGTTTGTGATTTCGGAGACTGGAGTATGCCTGATGGTTGTCACTTTCATTGTCATTTGTTGATACTTGGGTTTAATCGGAGGCAATCTCCTGAAAGATTGCACTGTGTTTTGATAACCTCAGTAAACAACTCCTGATAACGTCCACTAACCTCCGTGAATCTTAGCTCAACACTGATCTCACGACAGGCGCTTTCCTGTTCACCTCTAACTACCGCTTCTTTTTTCTGGCAGCTAAATGATATTCTGGGGGAAAGTCTGTAGTTTCGAGTAGCCCGCCAACCCCAGTCCCCATTCTCTACCCAGTTAGCTTTGAAGTTCCATCGACGAAAGCTAACAATCCCACACGACATTTGTATTCACGTGGAATCAACGCAGCCTCGATTGTAGTTTTGTATCGAGATGTATCTCATCACGTCCACCTATTTATTTACCATTCATTGTCGTCACCCAGGCTCGTCGTTTGTTTGTAATATCACGTTCCAAGTGTCTTATCTACTTTTTCCAAGTTACACTTTCAGGAGTAATTTGGCCGCGTTAGGTTTTGTCATTAGTCACATAGGTTCCACATCATACCGGTTTTGGTTACCATGAGTTGATTAAAGCCACAGTGCAACTCTTCTAGGTCTAACAAACCATATGGTTGTAGCCACCGTTTGCCCCAGTAGGAATCACGTGAATCACTGCATTTGGAGGGACCGTTGAAGTTCCATTAACCACTCCACTTCGTAGACCATCACAACATCATTAGTATAAAGATGTTCCAGTTGCTATGAACGGGAGAAGATACTCAGGGTGATGCAGTGTGTTTGTGTAGAGTGAATGAAACCTCGTTGTGCCTTATCTTAAAGGCACGCCTAGCACTCCAGTCTTAAAAGTAATATAAATTTGAATGTGCTAAAATCATGTCTCTGAATTAGACGTAACACACTACTAATAAGATTGCTGAAAATTCTTCGGCAGCCCACGACCGGTTCTGACTTCCTTGGGGCTCATCAGGTAGGCGCACTTCCCTAGTTTACGTCAACCTTATGTTCTACTTGAAACCAAATTGCACGAATTAGCTCCAAGGAGGGCGAAACCGGCCGTGGGCTGTCGAAGAATTTCCCGCAACCTTATGAGTAGTGTATTGCGTCTATACATGTATCGCGATATCTCGAATATCGTACCAACTGAAACATGAGGCGGCCTAGTGCAGCACATTCAGTTGCTTAGAAACATCATAAACAGGAGATTCAGTTGGGTTCCAGAAAAAAAA
>SJOL01004908.1:0-11326 GCA_004794785.1 Opisthorchis felineus | reverse complement strand
CTGCTGACTGAAAAATGCATGATGGTGCTTGTTATTCCACAGGTGTTCGAAGAAATTGTTTAAGATACGAAGGCAGTCAACTAGAAAGAATTGTTGTGTATGTTATTACGAGCTGGAGGGTCCACCAAGCGATTAATGGAGTAACGGAATGTGTAGCGAGGACCTGAACTGACGTTTAACCTGCTATAAATGCATTTTGGTGCAACGGACGATGTAAGAGGGTTTGACATAGCTTAAATGGTCTGAGGCATAGGGGTTCAAGGTGCAAAATTTGACAGCTGGCGCGGTAGGAGAGAGGGTTGAACTGTGCGAATGACTTTTTCGACTTTTTGGACGCTGAAGAGCCAGTCTTCAACTTTGGGTTTTGATTAGAGATAATGCGGGACAAAATTCCATGATTTGTCGCCCGCATAGCCTAAAAATTGCGACCATTGTCTCGAGGGTGAACGGAAGGCAACACCAAAAAAGCTGAGTCTGCTTGCTCGGCTGGCGTAGAACTAGACATGGTAAGAAAAGCCAGGCGTACAAGAGTATCTGAGACCAAGATTTTTGATTTATGTGGAATGCGGGACAGGATTCCCAGAAATTGTGAACGCATCAGCCCAGAGGATGCAGCGGAAGGAAGTTATTCGGGATTTTGCGGAAACGTAGCTTGAGCCAGTGTCATGTGACCAGCGAGTCAGTGAGCCTAAGTCGCGCTGAATCTGGTGAAAGGCTGGCGCTTGTGCGGAGGGAGGAAATGTGTGTGCGATTTTTATATCGCCTGCATAGAGGAAGGCCTTACCATGGGACAAGGCGCCGAAGACGTGATTGATATACATTGGGAAGATGATGAGACCGAGTATGCTTCCTTGAATAACTCCAATAGTGTTCGGTAGTGGAGATGATTGTCTGTCTCCAATTTGTGTCATTTGTGCCCTGTCAGATAGGTAGGAGTCGAACCACAGAGATAAGGTCCCAGTGATGATGATACTAAGTTTATGTAGCAAGGATGCACGAAGGACCTGATCAAAAGCTTTTCGGATATCTGTGTAATCGTCTTGTCAGGGTTGGATATGGCGAAGTCGCTGAGGCAGAATGCAAACCTTTATAGTTATCTCTGTAGGCCTCAGATAGAACTGCCAAATTGTTCATGGGTTCCCTGTTTTCGCCCCTCAAAGAGGAGGTTGTTGGTTTGTTCCTTCAGCGGAGTCTCATATACGCAAATGGTACATTTTTGCTTATGTGTACGAATTCTAGTAGTATGGCCTGTTTTCGTGTGCTTTATTGGCACATTTCTAACTTATAGTGGCTTCGCATTTCACGAAATGCCAGCTAATTTCCTCTGTCTCCTGTAGTTACCTTTTTGAGGGGTGGTTGAGACCTCCTTTCGAAAAGACGCCGAACCATTTTTGGTAGATTTTGGTTGGTTAGACTGCGCGCTAGTTTCTTTGGAATGAGCATCGCATAAACCTCGAGAATTTCATGGACAGTATTCCCATATATCTCCTCTATTGACGCTGAACCTGGCTTAAGCTGGCCAAGGAAGCCATGCATTCCTGGGAGGTCAGCACGGCAGACGTTTTAAATCCACGCCTGAGGTTCCGGTTTCCTGGCCGAGCAGCATAGGAGATCGATGGTCTACACATAGTGGTCGCGAGATCACAGGGGCCTCTGCGGCGTGCTTGTCGCCTTCCTGCACCGGTGCTCCCGATGCCTGCTGTTCCCTTGCAGGTGGGTTTCACCCATTCTGAATCATGCTTGCGTGAACCCTTTATCTTTCAGGGACGTAACCTTTCCCCTCCTTGTGGAAAATTTCGATGATCGCTGCTTGCATCTCGTGGGATGTCAACTTTTGAGTGCCTGGACCCCCGGTTCTTCAATGATTCGCGGCGAAAATGCGTCCCTTTGAGTTCTTGGGCTCACGAGCGTGGATCAGACGCCACGATGTCTCTGTGAGGGTAGATGGCAGCAGACAGCACTGTTTCGATGCTTCCCAGATTTAGTGGATGTCTACGGTACACACGCGACCAACCGATTTGGGTGAGTGTTTTTCAATCAACTAGTGAGTATTTAAGGCCTACACGCTCCTACTCACAGAATTTATGAGGTCTGGGCGTCCGGTTATCTGTGGAAAGCGAACAATTTGCTCACATGCGTGAACCGTTCGACTTGTTCAGGGACACAATGGGCAAACAGGATCAAGTGAAAGCCTTCATCAATCATAAACTAACGGCACAAATGCGGGCGACCAGATTTGTGTTCGGCTGCGATGTTATATTGTGCAACTTCCATATCGACAAAGCAATCAGGAATTCTTTTGCATCAGCTAGGTTCATTTAGATGTCCGCTGCGATCGACGTAGGTTACATCTAGCCGGTTGGTCGAGCATCATGGCCGCCTGGCCGCATGTTAGTCTTGTGCGTCACCTAGGTTATCATTGGTGTACTGTGCAAGCAACGACGGCGTCGTTGATCAATTTGAACTAAGAGTTTTGAGCTTTACCTTGAGTTAAGGTGGAAATCGGTGGGACAAGCGGTATGATTGGCTGCTCATCATCTAAAACTCTAGCCTCAAACTATCTGGCGAATCCTCGGAGCCGGGTAAAGAAAGCATTTTATTTTTCACCATTTGTAATGGAGAACTCTGCTGGCAGTAAACAGGACCTGAGTAATTTCCGGGTGATAGCAAAGCACTGCAACGGAACGCTTGAACTACGGATGTTGGTTATCATCAATTGCAATCCTTATTTTCTTCAAAGCTCGCACGAGGTATCAGAAACTAATAAACGTTTCTATCACCGGGATTACTCCGAAAAACACTTTTTGACGTACAAGAACGGAAGATGCAATACAGGATTTAGATACATGAGTTGTCTTCCGCATATTTTGCGTCAACGAGTGTACTGAAGGCTGTAGCAAGTTCCACAAATTGTTATAGCTGCAAAATACCCGCAAATGTCGTACATTCACATTTACATTTCCCGGCAAGTTGCGATATATCACTTTGTTAGGACCTGTTTTCTAATTTAAGCTATTTGTTGACCTTAAAAGTTCGCCCACCTAAACAAATCGCCCAAACAGGACATTTTTACGAAAGCGCACTATACATAAACATTTTAAACTATGAAGTAGTAAACTAAGAGACATCGCCGTTTCCAGAAATTGTTTCGAGTCGCCGAATGCCGGTATGCTGATTTTTGCGCGAAGCCCGAATTTCGAAACGTCAGAGAAGGATACCACGAAATGCTGAGTCTCAAGATCACGTATGTTGAATCTATTGAAAACACTGACAGTCTGAGCTTAATCCTTGACGAGGTTTGGGCACACACTACGTTACGACTAGAAACCGAACGTTAATTTAGCTGTACAGTGTAGTTGACAGCTGGCAGCCGAATTATTTTAGGCAGAATAAATAGTTTTACCTTTACCGGATACTTTAACTTTCATAACAATCCTTTGTTATCCAAAACACAAGTAGATTTCGAATGAAAAGACCAAGCCACTGACCCAGTTTCAAAAGTTCTTGCGTTATATGACGAAGAACAATGACCTGACAGAGCTTAGTCTCAGGTTCGATTTGAGGTGAAGTCCTTCATGGAAGAACGCAGTTACAGGGTATTTCAATACTTATTGGGAGGCTCATGGCAGGAACTTTCCAACACCATGGCTTGTTGATCTGCTGAAAATGTTTTCAGTTGGATTTTACAGAAGCATTCCCGAAAAGTTTAACATACATCTTATTTAACTGCGGGGTATAAACTCGCTTACAACAAATACTTCTTGGGTAGAATTTTGCTGGCTCCGGGATGGTTTTGTGTTGCTTTTAGCGAACACTCAAAAATATATCAGTGCGCCATGGTGCATGTGGTAGCAATCAGGCGCAACCAGATGCGAAGCAACCTACACTGTCACGACGAACAGACTGACCTCAGTGCTGGACTGGAGTATGGAACCCGCACCGCCGTTGCAGCTAGGCGTGAAACGCGTGCTCAAGTCCGCTACCTATATTTAGAATTGCGAGTGCCAAAAAAGAACGCTGACCAGTTTCGACTGACACATTGAAAACTTTTATATGTTAGAACTCATAAAAAGGTCCAGGCATCAGGGTTCATTTATTAGTGTCTGGATGTTTCAACGTGAGAAATGTTCGCGGAGGAAGGGGCTTAGTGTAGTGAAACGATTTGTGAACAGTTGAACCTCCTTCTAGAATGGATGGCACTAATTCAGCATCCACAGTTCCTCTCACCGTCGGGGGTGACGCACGGAAATTTGACAAAAGTTTGCCCGCCTTTCAGGTTGAAAACCAAGAACCAGGTGGCACTTTATTCATTGAACGAGTTGGACTGCTCCGCCAACCAAGCACAAAAGACCACTGTCTTGCGGCCAGGCTCTGATTGAAAAGCTGATTTTTTTCATCTGAATCTGAACCTCAAGGTCGAGTATTAGAGTGCCTACAGCTATGAAACACAGCAACTCTGATATCTACCACTTGGCATCCCCTACGCACACTTTGCATCGCCACTTTTGTCGCGAGCTTTAAGGCAATTTATCTCAAACTGGCCGACAGGAAGCTATAGCGCGTGCTCCTGATACTTTTTAAGGGGGAAATTGCTGCATCTCCAAAACGCGAACACAAGTATTAGGCACAGTAATCCAGTCGGAGTTAACTTCGCTCCCCGATACTACAAGTCTCTTTGGTACATTCTACAGCTACCACATCCGGATGTGCCAGTGTTTACATAAGTCTCAACGTACAGGTAGTGGCCTCCGTGCAGAGTCTAATGCATGTGGTCAGTGGAGTCTAAGCTGTCCGCCTGTCTATCTCCATATAAAGTTGCAATGGGTGCCGTCTTACTCATCTTATATTTACAGAGCTCACTTAGGTACCAACCAACTGTAGTCCTGATTCACCAAATGGCGCATTTTATGGTGAACCAACCAGCAATTTGTTCATTACGAAGTGTTCATATATATATTTATTACCCAGAGGCTTCAAAGCACATGGAGGTCACACTGCGTTGGCGGGAGAAGCGCTCCTTTTTTGGGCACTGAGCTTAATGATACTAGTGGGAGCAGTCGTAATTTTGCATTGATCTTTAGCCGGCCTTCAGCACTAGTGAGTTAAAATGCGGTGAATGCCGTCACACTCCCTGACTTTCCTCCAGCAGTGGAAAACCTCGGAAGGAACTGGTTCTAATGAGCTCTCCGTTCTCAATTTGACTGGCTGGATGACGCCAACTCTGCTGCTTCACCAGATCTGATGTTCTGGTTCCTCATTTTCCGAAGTTTACACTTTTCTTGTCATGTGTCAGGCATAAAGCCTCTTGTTTTGCCCTCCCTAGTTTTTTCGCCCGCCACCTTCAAATCCTAACCACCTGATCTTACTCAATGTTCTCTCCGTGCCACGTCTACATCGGATAATGCCCACCGCCTATGACGCTGTCCCTTTTCCCAAAGCCCACTGTACCCACAATCTCCGTCAGTCATGCTGTAACCTTATGATCATGCCTAACGGCATGCCACCCACAAGTTGGGAATAAAGATTGTTATTCAAAAACGAGCCGCTTCGGGCAGGTCAGAAGAGAAACCGGAGAGTTTAGTGGAATCACCCGTTTAGGACTAACCTATTGGTTAATATTCCGGTGGAAGTTTCCTTTCTTATGGTAACAACGTTTGTGAGACCTTAGGCTTCACTCCAGTTATAGTGCGACCTTGGTAGGTAATCTGCTGTGCCTGCCGTGGCACATTAACAGAGCCCACTAATACTTACCAGAATTCCGTGGCCCAGTCCACGTCAGCAAGTAATACTTTACTGATGAGCTTCCAGGTTAAAACTTCAGCATCATGAGTGCAAATCACCGGTTTCACGCAATTATTAGCTTGACCTGAAAGTGAAAGTTTATGGTACGATGCCATTGTCTTCTGCTCGAGTGTGTTAGTTAATTTCAGATAGGCGTCCAGTTTTTTCCTTAAATCTGAAGATGGGAAAAAAGGGGAGTGGCTGTGAAGGTTGATGCGCCAAACAGTTTAGCATTCTTGGTCTTGAGAAGTTAAATAATCTGCGGTACTTCTAGTTAACCTGGCCCTTGTCTTCTTCAGATATCCGTCGCCTCGATCAAGTTTAACACACATGTCATCTTAATGGTCTGACTCGTTTTATGTATCCTTTCTGGTACAGGTACACCTTGAGGAACGACGATTCAACTGGCGTAGCCTGTGAGCTCGACCACCGCGTCAAGGCTACAGGAACGGGTTGGGGTAACTGATTATCGAAGGGCATGATCATGCCGTGCCCACTGTGGCACGGCAGTTTTTTGCCGTCACCGACGCCAGTGATGCACTGGAGTTAAGATATCTAGCCAGAAGCATTCCCAGCGTTGGTTGTGGTAGGTCCATCTGTAAAAGCGGATATTCCGGGGAATAACTACTCCCCCAGCCAGTGTGCGTCTAAATCATATGCTTATCTAAATCATCATTCCCGTTTTGACAACTTCGCTTCAGGATCGTCCCCCAAATTTCTCACCTTTAATTCATGGTACAGCATGTGAGGGAAGAGTTCACCCCGTAAATATGGTTGCAAAATCTCAGAACAATGGAGATGCGGTTTTAGAAAAACCAGTTACCCATCAGGAGCGTGAGATGAATGAGAAATTTGGGTAGGCAAACAGTCAAGCCTGCATACGTCACTGGCACTGGCAGATAGGTGCAAGCTTGACCACAGTTGTTTATCCGCACTTCTGCCTCTCGCCTTTAAAAGGTTAGTGAAATCGGCACTGTATTGTATTGTACTGTATATTGTATTGGCATTGTATTGCAGGGTGTGACCATCATTCTAAGGTTTTCCACTGCTTTTAGTTTGCCACGAAGCCGATAGGCATAAATCTAAAATTGATCTCGTTGGTTTGGCTGTGGAGGTTGCGGCACTGATGGTGTCACTCAAAACACCAGTAATCTGATGTCTGGCAGACACCGCGGAAGTATGGGAAATCGACCTGCTGCAAGGTTGAAGCAAAGAAGAAACTTAGAGAATGCAACCTATTAACCGGGTGAGATGTAAAATTGGTGGAAACGTGGCATCCGCGCTGACATTTAGAACGGTTGTTTGCAGGATTTGTGTATTATGTCCACCATATAAGGTGCCTGGGGGTCACAAACTACGGACTGAAATTCTTATGCGACCAGGAAATCGGGAATACATACTAGCCTTCCACCTGCGGGTGAGAGAGCATCTGAACGTCTCATCACGAAATATGACAAGCATGCCGTCATGTGGAACAAAACGATACGAAAGCACAAATCGTCACCTGTCAGTTTCCTACGGCTGTGATCACAGTTGGCTCCCAGTTCCTGGTCACGAATCAGTCACTAACTGCGTCATAACACTTTCAGAATGGAGCGCCTCAGGTTATTGGATCGAAAAGTTATGTTCTACTAGCCGAGTGTCTATCCGTTTAAAACAGCCGTATGTGCTGTTGCCAGAATTGACAACCCTTGATTTTGCATTCCGCCAATGGACCGATAAAGCTAACCCAAGTCTAGGTGTCATGCTTCTCTGTGCTGCCCGCAAGTTTGGACGAAATCTGAACGTTCCAGCCCTATTCAGTGTCTTCATACTGTATTGGCTGATGCAATTGCAGTCCATCAACGGGAAATGAAACATCTCGTATCTGTAACTGGAAGGTTGTGTTCTAACAGGTAGGTTGCCAGTGACAACTCATGCCACGTTTAGTACCAGCATGCAAACGTATAGAAACCGACGGAATCAGGAAATCTGTTGACACCTGGCAAAATGGGTGTCAACCACAATTTTTCATCAGAACGAAAATGCGGCCGGACTCACAACCAGTTAACAAGAGAACAGGAAGCTTTTTGGGTGGACACTTAGCTATCACAGCCGTCCTGCTCACATTCATTTGTACTATGTTAAAGAGTATTCCTCAGAAATTCAGGAGGGTTCTCCATGTGCACAGCAATCGGAAGTCTGCCAGTCTGTAGATTTCGCCACTCCACATGGTTGCAAACAATTGTATGATTAGTTCCGGCTAGGAGACTGTCAACGTCAATGCAACGTTACTATACCGGAATGTTGTCTGGTGCTGCACATATGTATTTTCACGATAACGTCGGCTGATTCTACCGCCCTGAGCAAGACGGACCTGCGCACACGCACTGCCAGATATTGGTAGCTGAAGAAGACCTTATTAAAACTGCAGTCACTGTTCCATTCGGCTTGGTTTTTTTGAGGCTATTTTAGGGTAAGAATTCCCGCACGGACATTTAAACGTCGCTTCATCGAGGAGACTGGGTCTAGACTGTGTCTGTCCCAAAATCGATGATATTTTTGTCTCAAGCCTTATCGCCTAAGAGTACTGGGAGCATCTGCAGCAAAATTTCGTTGTCTTCGACTGTATACTAGAGCTATTTCTTTGTCTAATTTATTAAGGTTCAATTGTGTATGCTTTTTGTCTTATCCAAGTAGGAACTCGGATTCTCTCTTGCTCTGAATTTCTTTTACCCATTAGGCCTCAGTCTACGGCTGCACGCTCTGTTTAAGTGAGTACCGTGTAACGCAAGGGAAACTGGCGCAAAGTATTCGTACGATGGGATTGAAGTTTCGAAAGCTACGACGTGTCCTTGAAGGGCTGAAACTGACAGGCAATTGAGTTTGGAGTAATAGTCCAAACTTTTGAGCCACATCTAGGCATCCCGTGTTCCCAGCGATGCTAGGAAAGTATTGCAACAGAAGTTTTCCGCCAAGTGTAGTACTGCTTCAGTGGACAATGAAATTTGGTGAGCTGCAAAAATATGAATGAAGATTATTGTGGTTTTTGGTTTGAGCACATACGCAACAAAATGCAACATTTCGGCTTAAAAAGTTTTATTCCACTCGCAAAGGTTTTGCAGCTAAGAGCATTGTGCGGCCAAGGAGCCCCACTGAAACTTGACTGTGTTTGCTTACACATGTTTACCATATGACCTAATGTGTGCGCATCTGTCTTTCTCTCTATTACAGGTACCCCCGACGAGCCACCACGAGCCCCAGACAGGAAGCAGTAGCCTGCTTGCACACCCCCTTAAGTGACCATGAGCTATTGCTATACCTGCGTCACCCAACCTGTGCGAATGTGTACTCCGTGTGCCATGTGGTTTCAATAATATCAATTTCCATATCTGCACATTTCAGAGCCGGCGTGTGCCGTCACTACATCCTCGCGAACGTCGAACACCGCTGACTTCCTGACATTCCACGGTACAACGGATTGTCAAATATTCCCCACGGTAATCTAAGCTTTGTTTGCGTTTTGCTGCTGCACTGCTTTCTATTCAAACTATATTTCCTAAAGATATCAGCACCCTGTCACACTGCGTTTTCAGGGTGAATGGCCCCGAACGGACTGTCTCTCCATCTGGTGTAGACAGCTAAATAACAAATAATTCTTTCATCGTGGTATTGGCCGGGCCCTCATCTTTCGAATTCTATTCCACCAGTGCATACTTCAGGACTTCTGTCCGCCGAACTCATTGCCGCTCAATTAACATTTCTTGTCACCTAATAGGCAGCATTATAAATCGCACCATCCACACTCCACAAGCGGTATGTTTATCTTGTCGAAGACCATTTCTCACCGCAGAATTTGGGTTAAAGTTTTGTGGTGCATCTGGCCACTTTTGGTCATGCGCACCGATGTTTTCTGCTTGCCAGACGCCCAGCGGTTCGTAATTTACCTCGCCTATGCTTATCTGGTAAGATGTTCTCTACCTGGTGTTAAAGGATTGTTCAGCTGCCAAGCCACCGACTTGGTTGCACAAGACCATATCCTGGGAAGTATTTGCCTTACTCTCCGGATCGAATGTAACGTGCAAATACTGCATTGTCTGACTAAGGTTATTGCAACAGGCAGTATTTTCATGCTGTATACCCTTCGCATGAATCCTGCATCCTGGCATCCAATGTAACCTGGCGCGGTTTCGCTATGCGTTGCCCCAGGTCTTAATTGTGGGTTCCTCCGTTTACTTCAATAAAAACTGACGGGTTTCATGGATTTCGTAGGACGGACAAGCCTTGCTTTTTGGTCTTCCTGCCTCGACATCCTCCGGCACTATCCTGGGTTTGTGGGTTGAGGACTGTGTGCGCTATCTAAAGTACTGATGCTCCTCGTTCCAACAGTTGAAATGGTGCAGTCTAAAAGAAAAAAGTATACAAATATTCCTTTTCATTGTATATTTGAGCAGAGTCAGTGATATCAGAAGCTGCACATCTCATCCAAACCACTTGTGTGGAAATGCGTGTGCTCGCCTGGTTTCACGTCAAAGACATCACGCTGTGTAAATTATCTTCTCAGCTAGTCCTTAGAATGAACTAGTTTGCTCGTGATTTGAGTATAATCGAAAAAAGCCCATTTTAAGAGACGTGCACGACATAGTGTTTAAAGCGTCAATGGGCATTGGGAAGGTCCCCGAAGGGATTGGTTTTGAAATGGCTTAAAAATGACTGTTTTGTCGCCATTGTGCACATAGGCGCACGGTGGTGAAAAAGAAATCTGACTGCAGCTAGCCACAGGATGACCGTATATATCCAAGGATTGAGTCGACTGGCACTTTCCGTGTACTTTCTTGACGTACCAGGAAACAGGAACACGCATTGGTGGAGCGGGGAAGGGCCGCTTTACTCAATCGTGTGGTGGTGTCGGTGTACAGGTTAATGATGTGGAGATTTAGTGGAGAGATCTGATGGAATTATCTATGCATTTTTGGTTCCTTCATATTTTCATATGTTTTCTGTGCTTCTGTTGCTGAGGTGACGGGATGAGGCTTTAGGAACCCTCAGTCGATAGGTTAAGTTAGTCAAATTCTCAGTCGAAAAGTAGGAAAGGAGCCAGAATATTTGAGGTTAGTAGTGAAGGAATATTTAACATTCTAACCTAGCTACTGAAATGCCTTAAGTACTGTCAAGCTAAGCGAAACCAGTGGTGTTTTTCCATGAACACGAACTAATGATTGCTATGACGTATCTAAGCAAGGATTGGAAATACTCTGCTTAAGCATAATAAACATCGAGTGCTGTACATATCTATTGGATGGAGTGGCTGAAAACGTCAAACGTTTTTGGACCTATGCGAAACATCAAACGTTAAAACCCTGTAAACTATGCAGCATCTAGGAGAAAGTGCCAGTTTCCGGCACCCGCCCAAACGTATCCATGACGGTGTGCTGTTTTCATTTAAGAATTGCCCATTTGATTATCGATCTGTCTTCAGAAACAAGTACATCGTAAGACCCACCGTACATATTAGAAAGACCCCGTAGACACTTGCAGTTTTTAACACCAAATATACAGGTATCAA
>SJOL01004899.1:282385-306489 GCA_004794785.1 Opisthorchis felineus | reverse complement strand
CGCATTAGCGTAGGCTTTTTCAACTTTTCTGTACGCCCTCGCTTAATGTTGCAATGGTTGCCGCCACTGGTGCCCAAACTGTGCTAAATAACGTTGAGTGTCTTATCAATCCGCGAGATATGTTGGCTGGATATCGACTGTTTGACTGACATTTTGTTCGCAAAGCAGCATTTTGACTGCGTTCAAAATACGCGTCATCAGATTTAACACAGACGGAAAAACGCTGGTTGCGGTGATTTTCTCAGGCTCTGTGTCCTGTACTCAGGTTCCAACACGTAACACCATTTGTGAAAAAAGTTCTTTGTTTAAAAAGACACCGCAACCACATTGAGGAGAGCTGTGTATGTTATGGTTTTAGCAACCTTGCATTATGCTACAGTCTGAGTTGTTTCTAGTCCCATCAGAAATGATGGACAAACTCCATCCCACTGATGAAACGCAAGCTCGCCTCGGAAAATCAGCAGGAACTGACGTCAGGGCGGTCGTCTTTCAACGGATGTGAACTCCCCCTGACGATGATGATTCCCACTGCTAGCTGACGGGTTAGACTGCATTAACTTTGTAAAAGAGCGTCAATTTTCACTTGGTACTTGCCCATTCCGTTTAAATGAGCCGAAGCAGTTGACAGGGCAAACTCTGTGTGGAGATCGAGAGACCATGTTTGTGGAAGAATCCATATTTTCCGGATGCATGTTTCAACCAACATATCCCAATTGGTAGGCGGTTTGCAAGTTGACTCGTTTCTGTAAACGTGCTCTCTTGGAGTGCGTATGTGATGACGGTGGAACAGATACAGTGATATACGAGAAACTCAGTAGGGAGCGACTGCAATCCACAAAGTGTTCCAAAGAAACGTTCATTTTTACTACAAGTGATTGGTATTGATTAGCTTCTGAGTAGAGCAACTGATGTGTTCAGGTGTGCTCGTGGCAAATTTTCCAGGTGCCAGACGAGAAGAGGCCCGTTGATCGAGCGCAAGATATATCTGAATTCCTGTGACAAGGTCACCATAGACATAAGCGGAAAATTATACGTTATTTAGCAACTACAGACTCCTTGTTTGAAGCTCTCGGGGGCAACAGCAAAGGGTTTTCGAGCCACACATTTTCGTTGTGATTAGCAAATATTCACTGGAAATAAAGAAGGCTCGAAATGCTCGATGACTTTATACGCCCGGGGAAATAAAATATGCTTATACTCTATTTCCGTACCTAGAATCTTTTGCCAAACATAGCCGGAGGGTGCCCGTTGGACGAGGGTGTGGTGTTGGCCGTTTGTTGATAAGCTGTTTTGGTGAGATAATCCTTTCGCGTTCTTACCAAACTGTCACAATGATAACTGTGATTGTGACTAGAACGTTCTGACTTTGATGTGCCGGTATACTAAGCAGGACCACGATGGATGCAATAAACTTGAGCGATGGGATCTTATACGGGGATTCACACACCGGACAACCATGCTTCTTTTTCATTCTAACAAACCCAAATCGATGTGCTGGACAGGAGGAAATACTGGGGGTGTCACTAGCAACCAAATAGCAAGGGAAAACCGTAAAGTCATACCGCTATCTCCTATAAACAGGTGTGACGTTGATGTGCGAGTCAAAATCTCAGTGGAGGTCTCTCCATTTGCACCCGGCGATATTGGCGATTAGTTGTCAGGAAGAAGATTTCTCCGCTACTCTGCTTAATGAAGTGGAATTTTCTGGACGTTGAAAACGAGAAAACGCGTTTTTACTCCGCTAGATTACGTGGCCTTGCACAGGCTAAATGTATATCAGGAAACTAAATTGTGGGAACAGGACAAATGCGGTCACGTGACGCGACTTGTGCGGATGTGATGCTGCAAAGCATTCGATCAATAATCCTCACTTTTACCAAGATTTTGAGTTCGTCAGATACAACTTGTTTAGTGTTCTATAAAGCCAGGTTTGTTTAATCAAGAGGTTGTAGGTGTTTGCGGGAATTCACGATTACCTCACTCTCCCTTGAACAGTTCTCCTGCTGTGCTGGTGCTCCAGAAAGGACGAAACTCGAGTTCAGTGCCTCCATCCTTGGGTATGGAAGCATCACAATAATCGTGATTGGGAGACTGTTCAAAGGAGACTGATGTGTTCATACAAGAAATCCTGTTCAAAAAGCCTTGTTCTTCCATACAGCATGAGTGCTTGTTGAACGGCTTTGCGCATGTGGTTCAGCCTTTTCGAAGGCCAAAATGAAGCAGCAAGACTTAGATCAGTAGAATCTTAATAGTATAAAGGCATCCGGCAAAATCTGAATGTTTCATAGCGAAGTACACGCATATCCATTTTCGGCTTAGGAACGATTACTTCATCCATCATAACTAGTATGCAATGCATGAGGAAGAATACATTACTCCCTCTCGAAATTATGACGTTTTTGAAAATAACTTTAAATCCTCTACAAGGAGATGCGTAACTTCTGTACGAGAGACCCCTTTGTTTATCGTCATGAGGAGATGCGCTCAAATTTGACCGCTTATTCGAGCGGAGGCAAATTTCCGAATCGTGCGGTAATTGCAGCGCACAAGTCACTGTGTGAAAACGAAAACAATCGATGCTGGTCCATTGTACAAGATTTTGTGCTACACTGAATACATTCCGTTTGTGCAGTCAAGCCTGCATGACCAAGGTTAATTCACTGCCGCCAAATAGAGCAATTCTAGGTACAATTCAATGAGACTGTTAAAAATGTTTCACTCCACGGCTGTCTAAAAAACACTCATTTAGATAACTCAGCCTCATATACACTTGCATGAAGGAGAATATTTAGCGGCCCGGATTCACTTCTGGGTGGGTTGTGTGCGGCCCCCTTTGTCTACTGATTAGCTAAATACACTCATTTGTACACTAATTTGCCTTTCACGGGAGACTCACCTGGAACCCAGCTGAATCTGTCGTTTATAATGTTCTGAAATGAAGAAGCGCGAAGCACCTTGGGGATGCATACTCGGCCAAAGAAGTGCAAAGTAACGGGCTGAGTCAATTTCCAATGGTGAACTGTTAAACGTAACAAGAGAGACTTGACAGCTAATCGATTTGCGCACTCTGGGAAATAACGACCGCAGAGTCTGGGAGAGAAAATTATGGGTCACAAGCGGGATATGACAGCCAGCATATGATCAAAGAAATCCGATTGATCTGAAAATACCACTTTGTAGTACGAAACAACTACTTTGCTTTCCATGACACCTTGCTGATTTCATTCAAATAGGCGAAACCGTGAAACACTACCTTACTCGTTGAATCTGCAGTGTAAATTTAAGTAACCTGTAGGGGCATAAGGAGCCGATGAACGGAGACTACTTGGGTACCGCTGATCAAACTGGAAAAAAGTGTGAAGAACCCACAAGTAAAATCACTCTATGCCTAAAATGACATGGCGTTAAGCTGCAAATCTACACCGCCCATCAAATGGATAGACACGTTGTCCACTTAGCTTCACCAGTGTGAGCCTGGTGTCATCCAAAGTTTTTTTCGTGTATTACTATATTTTGGTATTATTTACGTGCAGTTCCAACTCAAACAAAAAGCAATCCTAATAGAATTGGTCTCGGTGAAAGGAACTACTTGATGAAAGCACCATTTGAACTAGTTCAGCCAGCGCCAAATGCACAACCTCTTAATCACCCTCATGTATTGTTCATTTGCTTGAATATAACTCAACTGAGACGAAACAGTCAACCAATAATCATTCGAAATTCTGTCGTATATAAGCAGTAATTACCGTTGCGTTTCCCAGCCAAGTGTTGACACATAGTAGATAAAGAACGTTCAAAGCTTTACTTATTTCCAACTCTCCAAGATTTCTCCCCCAATACGCAGATAAAATTGTCCCCACATACCTGTAAAAAGATAATTTACCCTCTGAGAACTTTTGGGAAGGTCGAAGAGAAAAACGGTAAAGCAGTTGGCCAAGTTACCTCGGGGGAATTGCAGACGAATTACTTCAGCCAGAAACGTCATGAAAAATTTAAACGAAAATTCCGGAACGTACATCCATCGACAGAGAAATTACGCTTAACTTCTGCACTCAAGATTAAATTCACCTTAAATCAGCCACACACATGAGGAAGTTGTGCACTGGCGAGCTGGATCGTGAATTACAAGACCATGCCGTCGCCAGTCGGCTGACAATGTCACTTCGATTGGCGACGATACGTTTGCAATTCAAATGCCAAACCAAGCGAATAAGCCAACAACGCAGCCAAACTACTCGCATTCCGTAACGTTCTCACACTCATCCGACAGCCCGAATCATGTCGATACACACCAACTCTGATTGGGGAAATTACAAAAATCCTTATGCAAACTGCAAGCGGCAATTTCCCCAGATCACGTCACAACTGGATGTGAATAGAAATCGCTGATGAAAAATTGATGAGGGATGATATTCACCACCCGTGTGCTTCATGTTCTACACAACGGTCTGCTGCACACATTCAATATAGCCTGAAATCTAGTGTAAAACGCCGCACAACTGTGCTTAGTTCGAACGAACCAAGACAACTGTTCTGCGACACCCCGAGCCTAGTCCATCATACTTGTCTGCCGCCTGTTTTCTCCAACAGTTCTTTTGAAGTTGCAGGGGCATCAGCATGTTCAGAACAGAGCAGCACAGCATGCGGCCGAACATACACCCCGAACATGCATTCCGAGAGCAGCAGCAGACTTGACTCAAAAAAAGGCCATAGACCAAATTAACTTTGTGCCTTGAACCGTTGGCTAGGTGGTTGCCTTTGAACGGTAAAAACACAGATTGGTTTCTATTCTACCGCGTAAGCTACAGCCTTTGAGGTTCAGTGGTACTGTGTGATCCAGTAAAACTCTGCGCGTCGCCGTCTAACCAGGTTTCGGTCCAAAACGTTGTAGGTCAAATCGTGACCCAGACGCCTTTAGCATTCAGCTCCTGATGCAAATAAGTCGCCACAGAGATTAAGCATACTCTTTTCATGTGGTGCTGTGGTAACAGAAACCTGAAATCACTGTCAATTACTGAGGCCTTATTCATCGGAATTCACCAGCTAGCAGTGTGCGCGCACGAGAGTGCAATGAGACACCTGGCCTCCATGGTTTTAGTTACGTGACTTTATCTAACTGTCGGTCGATCGCTCGACCCATTACATTAATAATCGATTTTTTCAGATAACGCGCAAGGGTTAGCATTGGCAAATGAGACTGCGAGAAATGCTAACGCCTGGAGATACTTACTTCCTATCCGTATCACCTGGCAATTGTTTGGGGCCAAGATTTCCTACGAGAAGTTAAATAACTAAAAGTTTTTTTGCAATTGGTTGCGGAAATTGTAGAAATCGTGTTCATACCACTCTCTCCTGGCCCGGTTTTGTGTTCGTTTCTTGACAGTCGTTATTCTCTCCGAACGAATTGCAAAGCTCGGTGAAGAGATCAACTGTCAGCTAACCAACCTCCCAAGAATATCAGTTGTGTAGAATATTAGACAAACCGGTAGTGAGTATTATTCTTGATTAATTTTTAATCAGCAATTTTCAATCACATCCAGTTGTGGCGTGAGTTCGGAAAATTTCCGCTTGCAGTTTGCATACAGTTTTTTTGTAATTTCTCCAATCAGAGTTGGTGTGTATCGACACGATTCGGTCAGTCGGACGAGTGTCAGAACGTTACAGAATACGGGTAGCTTGGCTGCGTTGTTGGCTTGTTCTCCTGGTTTGGCATTTGGATTGCAAATGTTTCGTCGCCTGTCCAAGTGACACTGTCAGATTTCTGACGACGATGTCGTCTCATAATTCATGACCAAGCTTTTGAAAATTCACTAGCCATAGATGTGGGATCGAAATTTTCTTCTCGGTACCATCTCACGTGTGGGGTACTTGAGGGTGTTTGAACAACTACTTTTGCGTCTTTGATGAAATTATTAACTGACCATGTTTGTCATTTTGATATCGGAGTATTCGTTGCAACGCTTCAACCACCTTCGGAGGTCTTTTAGTTTTCTTATGTCATTGATGCGGTTAACTCTGGATTGACAATCAGATTTTTTTTCGTGTTTGGCAATAGTGGGCTAGCCTTGACAAGACGAAATTGTGACCAGCAGCGCAACGATCTGTCGCCGTTCAGAATGTTGTGCGATATATTTGGTCGTCAGTAACTACGATATCAGCAGCGACCTCCCTGATACTGGTCTGATCACATCTCGAATCTCACGCGAATCAGTTATCTCAACAATCTATAAGCAGCTCAGAAGAATACAAGTGACCCAATGAGCGAAACTCCCATCTAAAATATAGTCAATCGAGCGGCCGAATAAACACGTATGACAACATGATGCGGAGTTCGTCTCTAAAGGACGGGCGTGGTGCATACCGTCTAAGCGCGGGTTAAGCACACTGCTGGTAAGCCGTCCGTGGCCAAACGGTTGTGTTCAAACTACCAGCAGGTAGTTCGAGGGTTTGAAACTCCGTGGAGTTTCGTGAGATGCGCACAGCTGATAACTCCTAATAGGGATAAAACAGCTGTACTCTGGTTCTCGGCTTTTCAGCATGGAATTACTTCGCAGGATGAAATACCCATTGAAAAGTTTTTTAATCACATCACAATGTCAACCATCACGTTTGCATTACAACCGTTCATCGTGAATTACAAATTACTTCGCTTCAAGTTGGACTATGAAAGTGGCACTGATAAATCCTGTGCCAATGAGCCTAATCGGTGCCGCCTTGTGGCTGGACGTCTTTCTTGTTCATCGACTGAGCGAAACCTAATATAATCGACCAAAGGAATTACTAGAAAATCATATGTATAACCACATCCCCCTCCCATTTAGAGTCCATAAAACCTGGATCGAAAAACCAACTCTACTCTTCATAATACGAATTATGTGGTTGAAGGGTCCACCATAGGCTTCGCTCCTTTTGGAGAGCCCACAAAATAGGCCTAGTTCCTCGACTTCGTCAACCTTATTTCGCAAATGAACAAAGATTGGAAGGCGTATGCAGATAAACACTCATTTACAAATTAAGATGGTATTAACGGATCTTCAGGGGAAATATTTCGTTTAGGATATTCTTCGACTAAACGTGCTGTAAAAAATTTGCCTCATTCCTCACTTGGAACAATATTAAAGATATTGAATTACAAAATCCCTTGGCGTGATACTACTTATTAGGTCGATGACGTCCACTATAAATTCAGCTCATCATCTTGAATGTTATTCCGACTGAAGCAATAGGTTGTTTTTGTGCAGTTCATTCAGCTGAGGGATACAGTAGTCCACTGTCCGATGATCTCTCAACACAGTTCAGCCTCAAATATGACCATTTCAGTCCAACCATATGAGGTTTGGCTTGAAATTGATATCACTGAGGGGGCAATTTTCTCCCGCCAAGGAGCGTTTTGGATTCCCTAAGGAGCACTGTTCATCCAACGAAGATTAGGAGGCAGAATTCATGTTTTGGGTTCTCATACGGCAGGGTACCAAGTAGGGCTATGACGGTCCGCACTATATCCAAATATTCCCAACGTAATTGGAGTTTTCAAACAGGTCTATGAGCTACACGAACCTGAAATTCTACAGTAATCCCTCGGAAACAGACTTCCCCACAGAGCAGTTACTGATCCAAAGGGGCACAGTAATATTCTGCGCCAGCCATGGTTAAGTAGGTGAATCAAATTGTTTTTGTAATCTAGTGAAATGTTAAAATCTGATTGGCTACGTGCCAGCGAGAAGTCAAACCTTACATGGGAGACCCTGAAATGTTCCAAGATCGTTCCATTCTTTGGATTACTTCAAGATTTTTGTGTAGTCCTGTAGTCCTGAAACATTTCAGATCGCCATCCATCAGTGCACGGTGTACGATACCTTCACTCACTAATTTTGCACGCTGTGGAGAAGGCTTATTTAAAAAAGAGTAAAATGTGTTGAAATAAAGTATTGCGCAATAATGAGCCCGAAAAGAGGCCTGCCGTAGATAGAGACTACTTCCCCAGAAAATAAATAACTTTTCTCCTCTGAAGGCAATAACGCAGGACACCAGACTTCCTGAGAAGGTCTACTGTCTACTTCTACAATATATATATATATTATATATATATATATTGACCGCTTCCAGCTATCCAGTAAGGATGAAACTTCACACTTCATGTATTCCACACTGCACACAGTGTATTTCTACTCTGAGCTCAGTATGGCATCTGTTTTAACGATTATGAAATATGACTTTTTTGAAAGTGAGGCATTTCCAAATTCCATGGCATAGTTTAGGATTCGTCCAGTGAATAACAGGATAAAGGTTTCTGCCTAATGATAATTTTATTATAATATGTGGACGGAAATGTCTTTTACAAGGCACAGCTCCCTGTCAAATGAGGGCCTGAATACATATCGTTCAGCTTTAACACACTTTCGGTGCCTAGCTGCCATGCCACCCGAAGGAAGCACGAGGGCTGGGATACTGCCAGGTTGCCCAAGCTTAGACTAGGTGAAGTCGAGATGCAGAGGTCCGGTTCGAAACACGGACCTTCCACGGTCAGTAAATTCGCGCTCTAACCACTGAGCCATCTCGCCCCCTGAATACATATACATCAACAGGTGTGTTTGGGGTAGGCATATTAGCACCAACCTTGAGAACGTGGTTGTATACACTTGAAAGCTTATTCGAAAATGAATGTGTGCTTTGGTAAAGGAAAATACCAGTTAGCACTAAACAGACTCAGAGCATCCAAGCCTAGTTGTACACAACCGGGATGCCCAGATCCACGACGGTTGGCGAAATACACTCATTTGCAAGTAAATTTGGTTTTGCGGGAGACTCACCTGGAAAACATCATAAACGAGACTCAGCTGAGTTCCAGGTGAGTCTCCCGCAAAAACAAATTTATTTGCAAATGAGTGTATGTCGCTAATTTCGTGCAATTTGGGTTCAAGTAGAACATTCGGTTGGTGGAAACTCTGGAACTCCGTCTAGCTGATCAGGCCAAAGAAGGGCGAAACCGGTAGCGGGTTGTCGAGGAATTTTCAGCAACCTTATGTGTAGCGTATTACGTCTAGTAACGCCTAGTTTGGAGTTGTGGGCATATTAGTCAATGTTGGTACTTTTGTAGAGAAAACTGGCCGCCAGCTAATCACATATATCCATTGCTTTGAATATACAGTAGTCCGTCATGATAGTAGCTTCGTCCCCCAATGAAGGCCACTTATTTCCAGCCCCGAGAGGAGTTATAAAAGCGCTGCTTTTTGGAAGACAGTCTCCCAATCTCCTAAAAAACGACACTATTTTTTTCGCGCCACGAAATACCAAGCAACTAAGACCAGAATGCAGAATTCATGCTTCGGGATTTTGTGTATATTTTTACAGGAATTAGGTGTTTAAACAATTGTCTGAGCGTAATATTGTTCCTCCAAAATGACTGAACATCCTATAAAGTTATCCGCGTCTGTATGGCGTGCAACTGCTTAAGTTCACTGCACATAGATGAGACAAACTGGAGTTCGTCGTTTTTAAGTACTTGGAATGGTTTGGCCCCTCCTAGAAGAGGTCACTTACGAAAGAGATCATCTTTGCTGAGTCCTTGTGGTCTCCGTGGTTGTACCAACTTTACTATATTTCGTCACTCCACGTTGGTCTCCTGAAAAGAGCTGTCCGAAATGATCCCTTTAAAAGGAGACAAATGTACTACTACATTCTTTGAAATACCACTCTAAAGCATCGTCTGAAAATGGTCTCTCCTGAGGGTAAGTCCCTCCTTTATGGCAGCATCCTACGGGAACATACGTCATCAGCCAAATAAAATCCTTTTGACCGTTGGTTTCTTCCGATTTTAGTGTTCCCACAGTGAACAGAACAGACTCCACAGCAACGACTGCAAGCTCCGGAGATGGCTGTAATACCGGAGTGTGAAATAGGATACCACTTGATAATGCACATCATTGTTGTCAATAAAACCTGGGCAAGGTGCCCAGCTCAGCTAATAAACCAACGATCATTATTAACACCTGTCAAATAGCTAATATATTTGTCCACTCAACACAGCAGTAGACAGCTCCGATACTAGAGCTGTTCGTTGATGCACAGAAAGCCCACATGAAGCAATTGAGATACTCAAAGAGACTGAGAACAAATTTGGACTAGAACCAGATTTCCTGATGCAATTTCGGTTAGGTTTCATTGTGTTGTGGCTCTCTGGCAGTGTTTTGCTGTTTGACCTCATGAGGGTGTTTGTGGACAATTTTTCTGAGGATTTTGCAATATTTCAACGGTTATGATGGACGGTCAACATATTAGAGCACTGTCCCCGGTGTATCACTGTATCATTGTACGTTATTGTTCGCTCACACGTTGAACATCGGTTTCTCCCTACCCCAAGGGAGAACGCAGCCGAAATAAGACCACATGGACCGCCCCTACCAATGCTCTATGTTCGGGGAAACTCCAGTATTATAGACGAGTTGAGTCTTTCAGTAAGGCCATAGGAAAATATTTCTTTGTTTGTCTAGACAAAGAGCTAATCTCAAGGTTGCTTAAAAGACAGCCCGCTTTCACTCTACTTGGATCTCATCCGGTAGGCGCAGTCCCCGAACTTCCGTAAACTGTGTGCTCTACTTGACCCCAAAATTGCACGAAATTCGACAAGTACACTAATTTACCTACCAATTTGGTTTTCCCGGGAGACTCACCTGGAATCCACTGAATCTCTCGTCTTTATGATGTTCTTAAGCAACTGAATGTGCGGCGCCAGGCCACCTCATTTTTCAGTTGGTACAGTACTCCAGATATTGCAGTGCATTGCATAGAAGTAATAAATTACTGATAAGGTTGCTGAAAACTCTTTGACAGCCGTCGACCGGTTTCGCCCTTGTTATGGCTCATCAGGTAGATGCAGTCCCCAGGTTGTCGTCAACCTTATGTTCTGTTTGAACCATGATTGCAAGAAATTCCACTTATACACTCATTTGCATACCAGTCTGGTTCTGACACAGGATTCAGTATGCTGCAAAATCTCGAACATCGTAACACTGGAAAAATGAAACATATGCGGCACTTTCGGTTGAAGAAGACCATCGTAAACAAGATAGTCAGCTGGATTCAGTTAAGTCACCCGTCAACACCGAACGAAAGTATTTGGTGGGTTTCTGTTTTTAACTTACCCTGTCTATAATACAATTTGAATCACTTTCCGGAGTGCCAAGATTCCCTGATAGCCATTACTTCAAGACAATTTACCCTTCGTTGACTAGTCTGGGGCTGACTTATTACGAAAATGGAAAAAGAAGACAGAGCTTGCGCCCTCGGGCAAGGAAAAAAAGCTTTCCACAGCAAATTGAATCACAAGCATTTAGCCACCTACTGGGAAAGGTTTACGGCGTGTTAGCATCGATCTGTCTGACAACTTTACCCGGGTCGAATAACTTTAATGGAACTCTGCAAGCGCAATTGTTTTGGACTTCTGCTCATGTTCTAGATGGATCCATGGGGTCATAGTCGGGAAACTTTTTTCAGAGGGTGGACTGTTCTATGTATTACTAAAGCGACCTTCCCGTGTGTTCATATTTTAGCGCGATGAGTGTTCATCGCGAATGGACGAGCCACGTTACTCTCCGCACAATCCATGGATCTATTTCCAAAGGCAACCAAAGACCACAAGGTGTACCACCCGTTATGTAGGGTCATAGCTTTTGGCCACCTTCTTAAACGCCGGGCCAGACTATCCATACTGATGCCCTTCGATCCTAATGCAGAGGCCTGAAAAAGGCTGGGCAATGACGTTATACACGTCGTCGTTGCTTCTTCTCGTAGAATGAGGCACAATCAACAAACCAGCCTTCGATTTCGTGAGGCTACAACATACCCCACCCGGTTGTATTAATTCTGAGATTGAGCATCTTGTCACTTGGATGCTGCGAGATGGTTCGTGGTTAGAGCGCGAATTTACTGACCAGAAGGTCCGTGGTTCGAACCCGACCTCTGCCTCTCGACTTCCTCTGTCTAGGCTTGGGCAACCTGGCAGTATCCCAGCCCTCGTGCTTCCTTCTGGTGGCATGGCAGCTGGGCACCGGAAGGGTGTTGCAGCTGAACGATTATCTTTTATTTTTTACCCTGAGCAACTTTTCGGAGGTAGATCTACCACCGCCTGGTCAGATTGATAATCTGTCTCCAATGGTGGCCACTCTTCCTAAGAAGTATAGCAACCTTACCTCATCGGTTCACTTAAAAAAGATATTCGTCTTACTGACAATTATGCTAACATTTTTTCGACGGTGTTCTAGCCTGCACTTGTATGCTCACAGTAGACCAGCGTACAGCGCTTCTGTACCAACATTTCAATCAGACATGACAAACCACCCACATCTTAAGATATTCCGCATGCCTTTCATGACCAGTTGATTGGACCTAATCGTTCCTCGATGCAAATCACTCCATCCCACCCCAAGTTAATGCACAAATACCGAATAAGTTAATCGTCCCATTTGTTTCATGGGCACAAATTCAACGCAGGTGATCTTTTCGAAATGTCACCTTCGCATTCACAAATTTGGCTGAGGAGCATCCGATTTGCCTGTCAACAGACCACCGGACGCCAGCGCATACTTATGAAAACACGGTTTGCAGAAGGTAGGATGTGCTCTCGTGACTGAACCCGGTATAGACCCGAAGAAATTAGATCGGTCAGTAAACTGATAGAGGGAGCCAAAGAACGCTGGCATTTCAGTTAGCACCAGCGCCGTTCGGACTGGTGTTGGGCGCATTTTCCTAAGTAGGAGTGTAATTTATGCGCCAGCAGCAACTATCCGTTGTGACAACCTTCACGGGAAAGACCGTCTACTAGCCAAAGCAGAATGTAAAGTTTTTGACCCAGAAAAACTGACAGTCCGGTCTACTCAACAGATGCGATCGGGGTGTGAATGGAGAACTGAGGGCGTCACATTACCTGTAGTCAGATAGTGATCAAATAACTTTAAATCAAACCGCGTTAACCGGAAATCCAGAGGACGCGCGCAACGGTCTGGCCAATACTGCCAGGAAAAACAGCTAGTACTGTACATGTGCTGTTGCCACCAAGGGAGAATACGTTCGGAGCCGACCGTTTCGGAAGGTCTGCTGAGCAGCGCTCCACTTTGTACAAGTTCCGTCACACAAGTGACTAGGTTGGAACGTTGGTCGAGTTTCAACAAAGATGACGAAATAATAGAAAAATCTTAGTAGCGGAAGGTTAAAGCAATGTAACGAAGCAACTAATAGAATTTTTGCCTTGTGAATTAATGTGAGTGAATGATTGGAACACCGAGCGGTTAGGGGAAATTCTCGGAGAATTTTCACCGGGTTTTGAGGTCTGGCTTTGGTTCGTAACACATCAGTAGAATATCCTTGTTGGTCACCATTTGCAATTTTTTGGCTGTCTGAAAATTTTCAATAAGTGAACTCAAGCTATATCGGAAAGCAGAGGCACTCTACAGCCGCTTCAAATTTATACCAACTCATCAGCAGCGCGAATCTCAGAGAGATTCGAACTTAGAGCCTCCGGGTTACTGGCTGATCACGAGTGTGAACAACTCGCTCCTGACAAGAAGGTAACGACTGTACAGTCCTTTTTTGGCAAAGACTGACTTCACGCAGAGGAAAAAATCTCCACTGGAAATTCCTAAATCTCCGCATATCACCAACAAACCATAAGCACCTTATAAGAAACAGCAGTTCACACCAGTTAGCCGTCACTCTGAGAAGTCTTCACTCGAGAATGCAGTCAACAATTGACCATGCAATGTGGATTACGTGTTCGAATTGGCGCTATATTTTGTCTAAGCGCGAGTCAATCACATTGCTGGTAAGCCGCTCATAGCCGAAGAGTTAAGAGTTCACCAGTTCGAAACTCCTTGGAGTTTCGTGAGGTGCGCACTGCTGATGACTCCCAATAAGGATGAAACAGCTGTATAGTGCCTCTCAGCTTTTCAGCACAGATTGACTTCACTTATAGAACGCATTCCCTCATGAAAATTCCCAAAATCTCCTGATATTATCAGTAATTTAAAACAAATATGATGCAGGTGCATCTGAAGCTTCAGCATGGAACCATACCACACGTCAGCAAACAAATGAGTGTATGTTCAAAAGTACCAGGCCTTTAATAGTACCAAAATTTTTGTTCTCCATTGGTCGTACTTTTTTCACGCAACTGGCTTGTTTGGAAACATCGTCCGCATTGGCGTCAATTGGCAAAAGCTAAATATATCCAAAAAGTAACATGATGCAGTTGGATGACGTGGAACTGTTATTTCAATGTTTGGCTCCATTGCACGAATCGCTCTTGAACAGTCTTCAGACTGGAATACTCAAATGACGGGAGGCTTTTGTTCCTTCCAAGTGTCCCTATTGATCAAGCCTCATTAAAGTCCTGGAAGTTTTTGTCAGGAAACTAACTTATGTAACTGTTTGATTTGTTTACCCGGCTTATCTACAGTTAAACAGAACAGTAGAATGTAGACTAGCCACCAGTGTCTGTCTATTCGTTTCGCTCAGGAAAGAAACATGGAAGAACGGAACAAACGAAGCTGACTAGACAAGAATGAATAGACACTATTTCGTACACTTATTTGTTCCTATTCATACTTACTGTCTAGAAAGCCGGTGCCTTCACGGGGTGGTGACTGTTGTGATTACGACGGAGGCAGCGGGTTCGCTACATGCAACATCCTAAGGACGTATACTTTAAGAGTCTTGGAATGACCTTAAAGATTACTATGCCTTTTTATCGAAGTGACTGAAGGATCTAACGTGCCGTTTCGAGTGGGAACTAATCGTAGCAAGAACGACGATGAAGTGTACCCCCACTATGAATGCGCATTACTTTATCCATCATCCAGAATAGTAATACAGAATAGTAAGACCGTACTAACTAAACCGTTCCTGTGGCGGGCAGTCCGAACCAATAGGTGAGATCAAGATGCCATCGATCATTTCGAAGCTTCCTCAAACAGTCTTTTGAAGCCTCCCGTTCTAGCACTGCTCCGTTTCACGATGTTGCCACATGTGTATCAGGCTACAGCGGGGAAATCACGCAATAATCACATTTTTTAAACCAGAGTTAAAACGAAAACAAGGCACGTGGGAATCAAAGTCAATCGTGAAGTGAGAAAAAATGCGCACAAGAATCTAACAGTTGCCTAGATACAGTCACCAAGAAAATAAAACGAAGATCAAATGGAGAAAAAGATGATGAATAAATCGATGAGTAGTAAGTAATGATCACAGAGCATGAAGAGCGAAAGTAGACTGTAAACTGTATGAACAAGAAAGAAACAAAACCCGACATTTTTAAGCAGGACTCTGACTAATGGGAGGTTTCTCAAAAAACGCGGATAGCATTCGCAAACCGGGCAGATTCCGGGTGGGGAGACTGGAAGGGAGATGGCAACATGATTGAAGGCTCGGATATCACGTGGTGCAACGTCTGCATGTGGCGCTTTGAGAGACCTTACGATGGGAGTTGGAATCGTTGAATTCGGTTGCATTTGTAGGCAGTGCCACGGAAGTGGGCACATCACCAAGCGCTGATGTCTCGCCACTTCCGTTGAGATTGCAAACAGCCTTCAGGGAGTTTTGACTAGATCCATGACAGACACATTCAACACCGGAACACGAATGAGGTTCGTTGTCTCCATTCCAACCCGAATTGACACTCAAGGGAACTTTAGACAGATCCTGGGGGACATCGTCCAAAAACTCACTGAGATCAGTATCAGCCTGTGAAGTGGACAAAACAGATAAAGAAACACTGAGTAACGTTCAAAACCTTGTACACAGCTCTTCTACGCCAGGAATGACAAAGCTGCCGAGCGATGAAACATAATCCGGGTGTTTGTGACAACAAGCACAACTTACCTCAGATATACTCGAAATCAATCCCGTGGTTGTTGAGATGGAATTGGGTAACAGTAACGATTGTGTGGCATAAAGTCGAGCCGACCGCAGTGCAGTCGGTTCGAATGAACGACATCTCGGATTGACAAGGGCGCCAGGAGTGGCCTGTAGGCTACTATTACCGGGAGTGAAGGCCATCTGTTGTAAATCGGCAGACAGTACAATGATCGGACTGGGTTTTCCATCACTTTCCCAAGCAATCATTTGACCAGTGTAACCTTTCTGACGCCAGAAACGATTACGCACGCAACGGACGTGATGTTCTTTATCACTAAGACTGTCTATCATGTGTGCCTGAAGTTCACGTGCTAGGTTTTCGGTACTCTGAAAACAAGGGGGGAAAATGGGGTAGGAAGTTCGAGTTTTATAGGGGAAAACCCCAAACACATGAGAAGGCATGCAAGATTGTTCTTCGTTCGGTAAGGAACACGGTATTGGACTGAATCGACACAGTGTCACACAACTCTAGTGCAAGCTTTAGGAGAAGATGCCACTAGAACCATTCTATATCTAATCTTATTTGGAGTTTACCAACACCACCCAGCTGACGATCACAGACAGATGCAGGCCGAAGAAAGCAACTGAAGTGAGTGCAGTGACTGAAGATACGTATGTGCCAACAACAAATCATCTAGTACCACAAATTTGTAATCACGTTACGAAGACAAAAATGGAGTAGTGTAGAGTAGAGGTCGACCATCACATGAGGTCCTTTCAATCATCATCATCATCATCATCATCATTCGGCTTCAGCAGAATGCTCTAGCCTAGACGGGAGCAGTCGTGATGCTGGATTTGGGTTCGAAGAACGAATCTTCCGGCCAATAAATTCGCGGCATAACCGCTCAGCTATCTCAATCTGTGTCCCGTTATGTGGTTCTCAATCTGCATCTGTACATCTCTCCAAGTAGTCCGAGGAAATGGCACCGCCCAAAAGTATGAAGGTATTACGTTGTTCGCCACTGAAAACCTCGGTTTTTACTCACTTTGAACGGGATGTCATTGTGTGTACTGGCGATTTCTTCTCGCGTGATAACGAAGGTTTGAAAGCCAATTGCGAATAGATCAACTGCGAGCTGATCAACAACTGTTCTTGCTGATAGTCACTGACTGTATAAGATTTGCAAGAGCGAAGTGATGAGATCGCTGCATACAAGCTTTCGAGTGCACCGTTTATGACTGCATTACAAGGGTAGTATACCAATACTGGAGAAGTTCCAATAAAATGTCCGTGTCTAGTGTTCCACTTCACTTGTGGTTCACTGTCTCTGTGAAAATAACGAGTAGGTATACCACGAGATTGCTGAAGATAAGCAATGGGCCCATCTCGTTCTCACGATCGAAAAAGGAAGAGATAAAAACTATCGAAATACAAAAAATCTGCACGGGATACAATGAAGCGCCAAAATATAAATGTCATGAACAAGAAGCATTCGATTTAAAGAGAGGTGATGAGTATTCCTAAACATTTTGTGCGCCTTATAAGGTGTACTGGGGCCGATGAAGATGAGTCGGGTGAAGTCACACCGAAATTGTGTTCCCTGGCTGGGAGCACGTCAAACGTGGCGGATTGTGCAAATTTACGATCGCACTAATGAAAACGTACACAATCGGTCTCCTTTTTATTGTCAATGTAGGACTTACCAGGTGAGTATGGGTATCTGCAGATGCTGAGGATGGCGTTGAAGCGCCCACTGAGTAGGGTAGAGAATGCCTTCGGCCGTTGTACGCAACACACGCCTGACAACCGGGGGATGATTGTGTAGCGTCTGACTCAGAGGACAGTAATTCCTCCACTAGGAGCTGCTTTTCTTGAATATGCCTTCGGCGACCAGGCTGAGCTCGCATCACGACTTTAGACAGTGATGCGTCCTCTGCTTGTCGTGGATCGTGACTGGAATCGCTGACGCCGATCAGTTGGAGGCTCAGCCTGTCAGGTCGACCGGTGGGGATTGGGCCGGAAAAAGAAATGACTGGGCGTGGAGGTGAGGCAGCATAGACAACTTCAGAAGCACCTGGAGAAGTAGCATAAACATGGGGTTTTCGACTCGAACGCTCGCGCGGCCAAAGAGGAGAAACTTGACCAAGAAGTGGAAAAGTGCGAGGGCAAACCGTACTGGAACTAAGTGAAGAGGTTTCGTTAGCAGGACTATGTGGGCAGGGTTGATTCACGTCGAATGAGCACGATTTAACTGTCTGAGAAGGTTCACCTCGCTGCGATGCAACAGTGGCGGTTCCAGTATGACTAGTGGTGGTAGAAAAGCAAAATTGAATGCATATAAGAAAGATGATCCACGCTCCTCGTACAATCTAATAACGAACGTTCGCAAAATGCAAAGTGCAACAGCCCATAAAAGGTGTGAGAGAGGTGTGTGCGAGATTATTGCTGACTCCGGGACAGTAAAATGGTTGGTTCATGGAGGAGAGACGTCATATTGATGCGCTCTTCCTCTCAACCATGAAATTTGTGACCAAAAATAATCTCACGCCACACCAGTCACCGCTGACTCACCTGACGTGTTGCATACAGCAGGGCGGGTAAGCGAAAACTGCCTATGACGGACACCTCCTTCTTACACTTTCACGTATTTCTTCTTTTCCCCTACTCCCATTATGGACACTGTCTTTGCAGGTCTCAGCACTCGGACGTTTAGCGTTATTCTTGACAGCAACTTCCATGCGTTCGTCACCGATTGGAACCAGAATGCCAACTTTGCTCGCACTCTGGAACAAACATTCAAACAAGCTGCACTTGCTCGTGAGTCGGATGGATAACTTCAGCGTTGAGCCACTAGTTGGAGGCGTCGCCTCTGCACAGTTTGTTTGGCAACGTCTGCGAAATGATCCCGAGAAAAAAAGTGGTCCACTGCTTCCGCTGACGAGCATCCATCATTGCCTGTGCTTATTCTGAAGTAACAGCGTGAACTTCGGCCATTCACTTGCCCGCTGTTGTCCTTCATTGCGCTTTTCACGTTCACGCAGAATATGCGCACCTCCATTAGCCACTGAGAACATCAAGGATTCAGAAATCAAACAAACATATCGGAACTGGCTGCTCCAAAACCTGCCTTCCATTAAAGATAACCGGAGAGAGATACCCAACGCTATACTTAAAGCCAGAACTTCTATCCACTGCACAACCAAGCCGGCATCTTCCAAGTGTTGGATCGTTGATAGGACCTCAGGTTCCTTTAAGGACCAGCACCACGTTCCTTATGACTACAACCACAGTCCAAGTCGACGAATCATTCGCCGCCAGGTAAGCACTGATCGGGATGCTTCGTGAATCCAGAGGGCCAAAGAAATGGAAGAAGCTAACAATGCTGGAAATGTCCTCAGGTTGTTCCACTTGACTCGTTCGACCGACCCCAGGAAGCCTCCTGTCAGCGAAACTATCAGGGACCAAAATGAGTCTCTGATATCAAGCAAAGAACAACAGCAATCCATCTGGCCACCTGCCACCTTCAATTCGGACTGTCGACCTTTAACCGACACGTAAATTGCGAACAGTTCAGCTTCAGAAGTCTCTGAATGTACATCCCGACTCACGCGTTATCGTCCCGTCGAACTTCCACCTGCTCTGTCTAGCTCAACTTCAAAAATGGTACTCCTGGCGAATATAGTAAACACAGGGGTGCCAGTTCGACTCCCGGCGCATTTACTTACTCAAGACATTGTACTCAGCATACTATGATAATTGTCCCCCATTACCCTTATCCTGTTGCATAGTAATTCATGGAGGAATTATGGTGGGGAGTATTGAATCTGACTTGATTTCATGATAATCCCCCCATTCATTTGCCTACTACGCCTATGTACTTTTGACTCCCCACTTGTTTTGCTTATCTGTACCCGCCACTCACCTTGCCGCAAAGGCCGTCGCGTCCGTGTATTGGCATGTGTCTGTGCGCAGCTGACCTACTCACCCATGCGTGTTCGTATCCCGTTTGCTGAACCTGCCTTGACTTGTTCCATGTGATCGCACGGCCAATGAAAGTCACGAGACTGTCGTCGGAAGGGACGACCGCAACCCACACTACTGATCCATCATTCCGCTCGCCGTTGTTTGGTGTGCGGACGCTGACACTGCGCTGTGCCAGTCAGTGACAGACCTGTGCACTTGTTGACGCTACGAACGTGGACAAATGAAGTTTGTTGTACACACTTGCTTACCCTTGTGTAAATAGTACCGTAGAATTTCGAACCCAATTCTTCCTTTTGATATTCGGGATTGTCGAACCTACGCGTCACTCAAAGTTCCGTATCGGAAACCTCAACAGGCACCTTAGAGTGACATGCGAAACCTTTACCAGTAACCATCAAGCGGAAATTCGACCGGGTAGAGGCTGTCACGAACAAATCTTCACACCCCGTCAGCTGTTAGTGCACATACTTCGGGACGTTTGACTGTCTGATGAGCTCTCTAAAAGCTTCCCTAAAAAAGTGGTCTCTGACAAGGTTATCCACTCTCCATACTTGTTCAACTTTGTCATCCATGAAATAATGAGGCGAGCCCTGAAGAATTTCCCGAACCTCGGTGTTCAGATCGCCACTGGTAAGCAACTTGCCAGTCTGTAATACGTAGATAACATCAACCTAATGTTTGAAGCACAAACGCTGTTGAATGAACTGACTGCCATCATACCATCATTTGACATGGGCCTTGCACCGACAAATTGCAAATTCATGCTTTAGAACGCACAGTCTCTGAAAATGTCCCATGTAAGTCAAAGTGAAACACTGGATGTTGTGTAGAATTTTACACACCTCGGTGGTTGTACACGCTCCGACGGAATTGTGTCTGGTGAAGTCAGTGCATGAATTTGAAAGGCGCAAATCACACTCGCCCATTTGTGTCACTTACGACAATAAAAACGCGCAACATTGGCTCCCAAGGGTTGCAGGAACCAGGCTGAAACACAGGTTGTTGTTGTATGGTTCCGAGGCACGGCTCCTGCGGACAGCTGTCACGAGGAGACTGGACCTTTCATGGTGTGACGGTTTGTGTGCCTCCGCGACCCACTGAGCTATACTGGGGGTCTGCGCGACACTCGCAGAGTCTCTCATACCAAGTTGGTCAATGGTGAGAGGTCTGACGAACAGTCTCCTAGCCCTTCAGGTTGGGGGTTGGAACGTGTGGCGACTTGTTCTGTAAAAATTGTAATTCCCGTCAAACACCGCTGCCTTGTGGTCAGGCGTTTCAGCCGAAGGCTTTGGTTTTGGACCTTAATCGTCCTCCTGTCTGTCTGTGGGCGCCCTGGCAGTAACCCAGCCCACGTGCATCTATGAATTGCACACCTACAGATAATCTCATGCCAAGTCGACCGTACCGTGGTGCCATCAACCGGTTCGCCTTACTTGCTGCATACAGCAGGGCGGGTAAGCAGAAACAGGCTACTTCTGACGCGCCCCCTTCTTTCTCTTTCATATATTTTTTCTTCCCCCTCTCTCCTTGTAGGCCAAGCAGTTAGGACCGATGACTCCGTTCGTTCTGCGTCAGTTTTGCAAACAACATCTGCGCTGACGTTCTCAGGCATTTCGAAATCAACCTTCAAGCCTCGACGCCCAGTCTATCTGGCTGCTTTCAATGTCCGCACTCTGAAACAAGTAGAACGACAAGCTGCTCTTTCTCTCACATTGGACGCGCTTAACACTGATGTGTGCTGCGTATCAGAAACAAGAATTCAAGATGCAAGCACAATGATTAAGCTAACCGCCCCTTCACTTCAACTCGCTTCCGGCTGCACACCTCTGGCGATCCAGAAGCCGCTGCGGTGGGATATGTAGGGGTTGGTATCGTCCTAAGTCACCCGGCAGTTGGATCCTTGCTTGACTGGATACCTGTTGATAGTCGCCTCCATGCGGTTCGTCTGACAACGTCTTTGAAGGAGTCTCACAAGTAGGAAGTTGATCGTTGTCTGTTTGCCGTGTCTGCTTACCCCCAACTGACTGCAGCTCTGACACCATCAAAGACAAGTTTTATGACGCCCTGAATGCCCCGTTGCGGCGAGCTAAAAGCTCAGGTATCGTTGTGGTTGCCGGGGTCTGAATGCACAAGTGGGTAGACTTAGCGCATGTGAGACTCAACTACCTGGTCGAAATGAATTAGCCTCGCCACGCACGGACAACGACGGTCGATTGCTTCAGCTATGTGCTGAGCACAAGCTGTTTTTGTGCAGTACTAACTTCCGAAATAGCCGAAGTCGTCTGGCAACATGGCATTCTCCAAAATGGTGCATTCTCCCATGGCGCGGATCAATAATTGACTGCCGCGTGTTTTGGAACACATTTGTCGATTCCGACCACGAGCTTGTCCGGAGTCGATTCTAACTTAGTTTTCCAGGACCGCGTAAGGTGCGGACAAATGGCTTAGCAACCGAGAGACTGGCAGATCCGGATGTTAGACGAATTGACTAGAATCGTCCTCTGGAGTCGCTTCCAACTGCTCCGCCCCCAGACGTGAATTCATACTGGGACGGGATCGCCACGTCTTTGCACAGTGTTGGGAGTTTTACCTGTGGCATGGCGCTACCAGGCTCACCAGTCTCAGAGCCACAACAGTGGTGGTTGGTTTCGGCGAATCCGTAGCGAGGCAATTAGAAACCGAGCGTTTGGTTGTGCAGCAAGAAATTCCATTGAAGAATGTGTCCATCACTAGAAGTTGTGTTGGTTAGGCTGTGTATTGCGCATACCAAACCATCATTCGCCGAAGAGAGTGCTGTTTTCCGTGCCCATTTCAGATTGGTGAAAGCAGAGGTGGCCAACCCCTGACCCGGCAGAGGGGTATGAAAGAGTACGAAACGTTTGGGTGTTGTCGGTGCGACTCACCTTACACGATGACGACCGCGTGCTCCCCACTGCGCATGGTTGGAGACGCTGCAAGATATTGCTGCCAATCGATGTCAATGGCGTTTCTGTTGTCAGTTTCTATCCAGATTGCCTGAAAGAGTGTGCACAGGTGTAGTCACCTTAGAATGATTGTGGTAGGCTAGCACCAAGTCCCCTTACCCGTCCACTTTTATTCGTTTCCTCAAAATAAGGCTTTCAAATAAATCATGGTTGTACAGCAGCGAAGCATCAGTGTTGAACACTGATGTCATGCTGTCGATGGTGATTCTGCGGATAAATGATCTGAAAATTCTTGAGGTTTTCTACCATGTGTCTCAGAAGTGTTGCTAATATCGGAAAACTCCCTACGGAGCAATTGGAAAACGGGTGTTCAGTCGTGCGGTAGACACATCGGTCGGGGAGAACAGCATCATCAACTGAGGTGGCTCGACCATGTGCTAAGCAAGCCGAATCGTCGTCTACCTAGGTAAGTGTTGTTCTCGATGCCTCCTTCAGAATAGCCCAAACCGAGAGGTGCACAGCAGGTGACATGACAGACAGACACACAGAGATGACGAAGTGTTTGGATGTCGTTGACGCTGCTCAGTGAGCCTCCCTGTACATGGCTGTAGATGCTGCAAGAAAGAACGTTTAACTGATGTTAATCGCGTTCGTGCTGTCAGTTTCTTTCCAGATTGGTGTATGCGTCGCAGTGTTTGCGGTAAGATAACACCAGCCACATTTTCTATCCAACGCTCTCTTCTCTTCAATTCAGGGGCATAAATGCAATCAAATAAACCATGTGATTCTACGATAGCATCAATGTCAACACGGTTGTTGCTGTCTCTGATGGTGATTACGACAGCTTTTCCGTTAAGCCCTTTTCACATCCGGCAGAATTAATTACGACGTTATGGAGCAGTGAGATTTACAGCTCAAGTTGTATAAGGGAAGCTGACAATAGCTTGAGTGGATAAAGCAAACTACAGACAAGAATACATTCCAGACGACTCGAATAAACGACTATTCATGAGTGCCACTTGAAATCGGGGTGGAAAAATCTATGAACACTGCGATAAATGCGAATGGAACCATCGATCGTTGGAATGTACTTGTTCGTACCGATTAGGTCCACCGACGCACGGCTTGCAGAATAGAAAGTAGACAAAAGTCGAGGGAATTTGATAGGTATGTGAATGAGCGATTAGGTATGCTTCCAACCGACAGGAAAGTGGACGAGAATATGGGAGCTGGAAAGACACTTGTGCTCATAAACACTCACGGACAGATAAACTAGGAAGCATGAGTACAAGTTTTCAAAATGAAACGGAGTTCGGAAATAAAATCGCTCAGCTAAGAAAGGGGTT
>SJOL01004899.1:261734-277453 GCA_004794785.1 Opisthorchis felineus | reverse complement strand
GACGACTGGATTCAGAGTATCCGACTCGGGACCTTGGTTGAGTGTAGGGCAATGCGGAACAACGGTCAGACGGCTTAGTTCACTGTTGACAGACTGACTTAAGTGTGTACACGTAGCATCGTCCGTGTCGGACGCATTCAAAGCCGATCCACCCTCTGAAAGTGCTCGAGTACGATGATAAACAGCATGGAAGGATCCCGGGGAATTCGAGATGGATGACCTGGCTAGAGACCTCACCGAATCCAGAAGTGAATCTTGACTTTGTCTTTTACGATTATGCAGGATAGATTGGGAACCGATATGTCGGGTCACCGCTGCAGAACCTGAAAGTTGCCGATAGGACGGCAAACAACAGTCGTTTGAAAGAACGGTAGGAACATCGGTTTGTTGAGCCGGTTCGATGGTCCGATGGTCCTGTTAAGATGAACATGGGAAAAAATAGAGTTTCAATAGCAGTTGTAGCATGCAATAGAGAGAGGCTGCCGAATACACTGGCAAAGTGGCCGAAGCTCAATGAAATTTGAGTGCAACCTGGTAGTAGAACCAACAACAAGACACCTTCCTGAGGTGTAATTCTAAAAGCCTTACTAATCCGATAAGCCATTTCAATCACGAATTAAACCGACAGTGATAAAGAGGCTTTCGTGAACTCTCCACATGAAGTTTGTCAGCCACTTCTAACAGGACACATGCGGTGAACACCTTACAGCAAACCGGCTGGAAAGCCTTGCGAAGGATAGAGAAAATGCATGCTAGAAAACCATAATTGGGACTTCGAACAATAAAAAAAAACAGAAAACAAACCAGCCTACTCCGAGCGAGTGGAATTCGTTTACTTCCAGCTCGGAAAAGTGAAGAACGATGCGGCTGAATGAGAGACTACGAGGTCGTCCGGTGCTACGCTGTGTAATCCCAAAAACAGTCTTAAAATAATGATGACAACCTTCGAGAAATACACTCATTTGCAAATCAATTTGGTTTTCAGTTGGTACGATATTCGAGATATCGCGATACATGTACGAACGTAACACACTACTCATAGGGTTGCTGAAAACTTTTCGACACCCCATGACCAGTTTCGCCCTTCTTGGGGCTCATCACGTAGGCGCAGTCCCCGAGCTTCCGTCAACCTTACGTTCTATTTGAACCCATATTGAAACATGAGGCGGCCTTTGTGCAGCACATTCAGTAGAAGAATATCATAAAAGAGAGATTCAGTTGAGTCTCGCGTGAAAACCAAATTGAATTGCAAATGAGTGTATTTGTCGAAATCAGTCCAATTTGGGTTCAAGCAGAACATACGGTTGACGGAAACTCGGAAAATGCGCCTACCTGATGAGCCCCAAGAAGGGCGAAACTGGTCATGGGGTGTCGAAAAGTTTTCAGCAACCGTGTGAGTAATTTCCTTTATGAAAATGATGACAACCGTCATCTGACCTTTTGCCTTCTTCAGCAATAGGCCTCATAATTATTCTAACGGAACAGCAGAGGTTTTCTACCACACGAGCCAGGCAGACACGGACAGGCAATTGCATGAAAAGTGAGAAACTGTAAAAGGTAAGGTCACTGGAAGACTATCTGACCAGTTATATGCAATGGCAACTGGGACAGTAGGGTGCTGATGTTGAAAAGGCTAGTCAGCATGAAAAATCAGCACAGTCGTCGCCCATCCGGTCTGATAAGGAATACCAAAAGACAGTAATTACCTAACTTTCAACGTGGACGGACTACGCTTCGCCGGATGGAATTCGTAACGGACATGAGAACAAATAAGTAACCTGAAGGACAATCTGCAATTTCAAAATTTGACACAAACGCAATGTCTTCAGTGGGATGCAGTCATCCGAAGTGAAAACACATCCGTCCGCTAGGTCGTTTGTTCTTTCACGAATAAATCTGCCGCAACTGAGGCAGGTTAAAGTATACGAACCGTCCACGTGGAATGTTTTCGTCTACGGGTGAAACACAATGCTTCGTTGTCTCGTCCGGCGTTTACCGATCACGGCGTTTGCAGTTCGGCCCATAGAAACCAGAGATTTGCTGGCTATCCACACTATCAAGGACAGTAAGCACACCCCGTAGCTTGAATGCCTCACTTGTTGAGTCTGAAACTTTGTTTCCCATCACTCAAGTGGTTGGAGAAACCATTGATCGGCTACCGAGTGGTGGGAGCTGTTTGTCAGCATGAGAGAAGAAAGTGTATTCTATAGCAGTTCAGCCAACCAAACGTCCGAGAATAGACATGAATGTGACTGACAAGACCGAAACAAGCCTATTTATTCAATCGTGCAGCGAAACTTGCAACAGAACATTTCGGAAAACGTTTTTTCATGATCGCCCTTAGACTATCACTGCTATACACTGGCGTAAACTCTTTCTACATTTCAGTCTAACCACCCAGGTAATATCGGATTAAATCAGCTGTGAGGAATAAGCAGTTCCGTACAAGGAAGATCCGGTCAGACAGAGAACCTTAGTTATTCAACAGCAAGTGAGCTCCGGCTTATTTTTACTGCGTGCATGCGCATGCTTATGAAATACACTGCAGTTCTGTATGTGCTCACAAATTTCAACCATGAATTACTTACATTTCTGTGGTTGTCTACTATAAAAGGAGAAGCCACCCGTTGCAGGGGTCCCTATATCGAGAAAGAAAGTAGAATATCAAAAACGACAGCACAAATTGTGCACTCGCGAACACTGGTCCAAGGGGTTGCCACCACAAGAAGGGAGACGGGATAGTGATTCTTGAAAAATCGGCACCCATTTGCTAGTCATCTCATTTTGGCATGGAAAATGGACACGTTAGGTTTTTTTCCTCTCTGTGTTCCACACATTTTTCAGCAAAATGATTGCAGTCGTAAACATATACAGGACTAGTCTAATTTCAATGTATAATGAACAGGATTTCGCCAGGCATTCCCATTAAGCCACTATAAAAAGTTCGTTCGCGGTCGAGCGGGTGATCAGACGAAAGGACAAGAAGCGTTCAGCTGTAGCACCCTTCCGGTGCCTAACTGCCATGCCACCAGAAGGAAGCACGAGGGCTGCGATACTGCCAGGTTGCCTAAGCCTAGACAGGGGAAGTCGAGAGGCAGAGGTCGGGTTCGAATCACGGACCTTCTGGTCAGTAAATTTGCGCTCTAACCACTGAGCCATCTCGCCCTGGGTGATCAGACGAAAAGACATTCACTGACACTTCAATTTATTTCACCAATTTAAGCTAAACCTGCAACAGCTTTGTTTTTCTTCCACGGAGATTTGATAGTCCCGACCGTCTCGGATTGCACGGAAAAAACGGATCGCTCTTTAGAGGCGTACTGTGTAGGGGAACTTGTCTCACGAATAAGTGATCCTGCAGGACAGGTGATCTCCTTCCATGAAGTACCTATTAGGGCGAGTCCTTCGAAATCACGCCTTCCTAGTTCGTCAATGCCATAAAGAGCATTCGCTCCGAAACTGCCTATCGGACGAAGAGATGGTGGTTTTTTACTGAAATACTTCGAATTAGAAGTCACGCGTATGGATAGTTCCTCATCAACCAGGACCGCAAACTCAAAATGTAACCCCATTTTTCCATCCTGGAGCAGTCTCTCATCGGATTCTCTCCGCGTATATGTTCGATGAGGAAACATACACTTCGAAGCGACGAGCCACATAGGATGCAGGACCCCTCCAACAACAGCTGCACGAAACGGATGAATAGTAAGACTCAACTAACCAAATTGAAAACCAAAAAACGTAAAATATTCTATGCTCGTGGCAACAACGACTAAACACCGAAAGTCACACGAGCCCTTATAACGTTAGGGTGAGGTAAACGGATGGCCTGAATCAAAAGGTTTCGTGCGAGTACTGTTGGTTACTGTGCTCAGAAAAAGCTAACAGTTTCGGGTTTTGATTGCGCAGCGGAATCTAGGACGCTGTGTAACCTGATTCACAAATATGTCACGTATTGTTGTAGCCGTGCTGTTAACTAGCTGAAGCATGGGCCGTAGGTTTTCATAGACAGGCAACGGTCCGTCTGATATTTGTCTGTTTCAGTACAACTGCAAGCGAACTGACAAATGAAATATGCGGTAGAATGGTCAGGCACACTCCCGGATTTAGGGTGAAACTTAACCCTCTGGTTTCGGGGACCACGCGTCAGAGCAGCTGTAGACGTAGTTTTAGAGCAGACTTGAGTTTTTATCCAACTTTGTTAGCAGTGTGATCGCCCTTAAACGGTAGGCACACTACAACCTCCATCATACCACAGGGTTTCACTGTTTGCTGTTTACTGCGAAGGGTGACGAACCCGTTTCACATATGTTTCTCGCTCTGTGGAATAGAGTCTTCACTAAGGCTCATCGGTTAAGACGCGAACTTACAGATCAGAAGGTCCGTGTTTCGAACCCAACCTGTGCATCTCGACTGCTCCTGTCTAGACTTGGGCAACCTGGAAGAATGTCAGCACTCGTGCTTCCTTCCGCTGGTATGGCAGCTAGGCACCGAAAGGGTGCTACAGCTGGACGATTGATTGTTTCTGTTTGAGGCTTGCTTATACGCAACCAATGAGAAACTATCAGAGTGGCTTTGCGTTAGACGGCTCGTCGCACGGTTCTGTTCGGACATCGAGTTGGGAGAACATATTCCTTGTGGGACACAGACACACAGTCAAAAAATAACTGAAATTATGATCGAAAATAGAAGAATCATAAACACCGGAAGAATTTATGTGAATGGCTCAGTGGTTAAAGTGCGAATTTACTGACCGTGGAAGGTCCGTGGTTCGAAACCGACCTCTGCCTTTCGACTTCCCCTGTCTAGGCTTGGGCGAACTGGCAGCATCCCAGCCCTCGTGCTTCCTTCTGGTAGCATGGCAGTTAGGCACCGAAGGGGTGCTACAGCCGAACGATTTTTTTCATGTGAATTTCTACATTCAGTCTATGTTACCTAAATCCTAATGGTGACTGTGAAGAAAAATCTCACCTCCATGAATGCAGGATTCGAATCTACAGTTTGGGGAATTGATTGAAGGACTGGTTTCTTTACCCCACTTTCTGTTGGCCGTTTCTGCAAGCTGGGTGATTTGGATGACTTTGTGTTAAAAGGGGGATTTCGATTCGGGCTCAGTATAATCCCTGAAGAGATTCCGCTGCTCGAAGTTGTGAGTGAAGATCGCGGAGAACATGCGTAACGACGGTCACCGGGTGAACAACCCATTTTATTCAGCTTTGGTGATGTGCATTGCGAATTTTTCACGGTTGATCGGTCATTAGTAGTGAACGCGGAAAAAGAATCACTAGGCTCTGCCCGGTTCCGGCCACCCTTGTTCGGTGTACTCACAGAATCACAGTAGTTTTGCGGAGGAATCTGGAGATTAAGCGTTTCCCTGCTAGGGTAAGTCTTCAGGGGATGGTTTGACCTGGAATAATAAAATAGCGTGAATCAACAACAGTGAAATTAGTAGTCCTGTTTCGCAGGACAAACCCACCCACATAAGGGAAAAGTTACGCACGGGGGCGAGATGGCTCAGTGGTAAGAGCGCTAATTTACTGACCAGAAGGTCCGTGGTTCGAACCCGACATCTGCCTCTCAAATTCTCCTATCTAGGCTTGGGCAACCTGGCAGTATCTCAGCCCTCGTGCTTCCTACGGGTGGCATGGCAGTTAGGCACCGAAAGGATGCTACAGCTGAACGGTTTTTTACGCACAGGTAAATATTATGAATTAATGTCAGAAAGAGGTATAAAATTGGCTCACGCGATCATACTCACCTATAACGGATTTACGCAGATAGTAGCTACCAGTATGAAACAGGAAGGCACCGAATTATGCAGTCGACAGGACAACAGTGAGCGAAAAAGCCGCTGTCCTGGTGGTGTTTGGCTCAATGCTGTCAGATATATGTGTTAGTTAGTGTATGACGCATCCCCGAAAAGAACAGTGAGGTAAGCACTTCAACTACTGTTTTCAACGATAAACTATAACCTTCCAAACTGATTTCTGGAAACAGAGCGAACCTCGATCGACCGAAGCAATTATTCAGACACGAGAATATTCCCTCCGAGGATACTGGGACATCTGCCCAGTGACGGTTAAGCATCGGGGATACCGGGGTAAATAAATTTCACTTATGGAAAACGCTTGGAGCCAAATGAGTAGTCATCGTTTTCGAAAAAGTTTGGTAACAATCGGTAGATTTATTGCTGGGCAACGTTTCGCTTTTGACATAAAAGCCAAGTGACTAGGTCACGAGGTTGGTCGAGATTTAAGGCGGAAGGAGAACCAGTCAGCTAAGTCAAGCTAAATCTCTGTTAGGTGTCGGCCGAGGGATTTTTGTGTGTTAAGGTAGGTGACCAAGTGTTAGGCCTATGGGGAAGCCTACATGGATTTGGGTCCAGCCTAGGGTCCAGCTCATCTGGTTCGGTTCACATGATGATCCCCGAAACGTTGTCCAGCAATAAATCTACCGATTGTTACCAAACTTTTCCGAAAATTTCACTTGTATCCATGTGTAGGTAACTAATGAAGGTGTGAGATGATATTTCGCTTCGTCTGGAAAGAACCTTTCAATTATTCGAGGAACGTGTACATCCGTAGCTGACCTACAATTCAAACGTGGTGATCCTGTTCAAAGATGCTCGGCTCCCACCGTTCAGACCATCATCAGTGCGTGATTTTCGTACCGCCAAGATCAACTTTAGTGAGAATCATATAAGACATACACACACACACACAAACACACATAAGATAAACAGTATAAACAGTTATAACTGGCTTGAACATAACAATCGAGCCATTTGAGTGTTGTTTCCATTCCGCGTTTCTGGTATATCCGGTTCATTTGAATAAGACATTATGCTAGCAGCGTTTTTTCCATGGAAGAGTAAGCAAGGGGTCCGCAGTGTGGACAGCGTATGACTTGGGAGAAGGGTGTGAAGAAGTTTGTTGATGCGGTCTGCCCTATAGGATGAGAACACCGTGACCCTTCCCCCTGCACTTGGCTGGAGACATTACAGGAAATGGTGGCTGATCGGTGTCAGTGGTGCTCGTGTTGTCAGTTTCTTCCCAGATTGTCTGACTGAGCACTTGGAGGTGTAGGCACCTCAGAATGCTTATCATAGCCCAGCACCAGATCCCCTCTCTCACCTATCTTTTCTCTTCTTTTTCACTTTAAGGCTTTACGTAAACTTCAAGTAAACTTTGTGGTTGTGCGATAGTGTCAACACCGATGTTGCTGTTTTTGACGGTAGTGATGCTCATCTGTGGGTTGCTTCCACGGAAAAACCGCTTGCACTGGAAAATCGTTGGAGCGGCAATTAGCTTTCTGTGGAGAGCATTACGTTAGCTATTTTGGAGTGGACTGGCTAATTCGGAGAAACATATCGTTCGATTCCAGTTTCCATTGGTGAGTGATGAGGATTATGTCTCCGGAAACTAACCAATGAACCTTCACTTGGACGTTCGCCAGTGGGTTGAGGCGGGCTATCGAGAGCTGGTGCGTACGGAACACAATGTCGCTCAATCCATCCTCACTCTCCTCTGCTAACAGATTGCGGGCTTGAACGGCAATCAAATCCTAGGACAGGGACGGGACTACGACAGATCACCTGGGTTAATCCGAAAGACATAAGTTAGGAGCCAAGCACCTCTACTTCCCGGCTAATTTCACAAGACAATGAATGAGTTCACAGAACTTGTTACCGCTCACACAAATATTCAATCATTGGCAGACGGATATTCACCGAATAATCAGGCATGTAGAAAACGAGACAGTCTAGTCGGTCACCTTTGTGTTGAATTCTCCGATAATCGTCGACAGATTTGCTGCTTGACAAGCATTCGGAAATAAGTAACACTCCGCGAAGTCAGACAAAAAAATTCGAAAGCCTGTGAGAACAACAGCCACTAAAATTACCCGGAAAACTCGGATCGCTTCGAGTGGTAAATTCAGTCGATCACAAGCTCTGATTTTTCTGTGACGTCAATAAAGGAAGCAATGAGAATTTTCGCAACGGAAAAACACGACAGATGCAAATGAGGCATGCCAACTGATCGCGTCTCAAGTTCAAACCACAAGGGTTCTTCTGGTGGAACTATCGAACCGAAAGAATGTCTGTCGGGCGTGGCCAAATTATCGAGTGGTACATCATCTAATTTGCTTCTGGAAACTGGCGTTCCACACATAAGTGTTCGAGTGTCCGAGTTTGAGCAACCTGGTAGTATCTCAGCCCTCGTGATTCTTCGGCAATCGGATACAGATCAGAAGATCCGTGGTTCGAATCCAGCCCCTGCAACTCGACCGCTCGTGTCCGAGTTTGAGCAACCTGGTAGTATCTCAGCCCTCGTGCTTCCCTCCAGTGGCATGACAGCTAGGCACCGAAAGCATGTTACAGCTAAACGATTATTTGATTAGTGGTTAATCGCGAGAAGTGTAGTCCACTTTGTCGGACAGGTAGACATAAAAACGGACAAACCAAGAGCTACATAACGGTGACGTATATTGTTGGTAAAGGTCCCCGAAACGTCGGGTTAACCATACTATCCTATCCCACATGATGAAAAACCCCAGTACAGCACCCAAATTCGGTAACCCTATCCAACCAATTCTTTGGGGACAAAACGATTCACGATCGTTTACTCCAGGTGGCAACGGTATTCGCACTCCACGAGATGTTTTGGAAATGATAGGAAGGTCAGTATAAACTGAAATTATGCTACTCACCTCAAAGTACGTTTTGTAGTGAAAATACCGCGCGCCAGAGCGGAAATAGCTTTCCAACCGGACTTCAAATTGGGCATCACAGGACGAGCGCCTAAACCCCAGGAGTTGCGGATAGCTCCACAAACGGGACAGCGGGTTTTGAAATCACTCGCATTCATTGACAGACTGAACTGGGACATTGGAATGGACGGTGTGGCCGGAGTCATGCCTGAAGCGGAATCTAGCTGATCCAGGGCATTCAGGCTCAAACTCCCAGAAGAGTTCAAACATCGAGAAACCGAGGGTGCTACCTGTTTGTGCTGTTCCGAGCGAACGCTCGTTAGGTATTGGAAATCACTTTGAACAGGCGGTAAAGAAAGCTGGGCGAACTGGAGTTCCAGTTGCATATTCACCTTTCGAGAGAGTTCTTCATAGTGTTCTCGTTCCCTGACAGGCAATAAAAAAATAATAATAGAGAGATAAAAGGAGCAAGCCTAAGAAGAGCATGAAATTAGCCCCTGAAGAGGCGGCATCTTCACTTGAACTACCGAACTTGCTCCACGAAACAGACGAGCAACAAACCTTGCGAACTTAGAAAAGTAGAACTAGGTTTCGAAAGTTCAGCTGGTGAGTCAGAAACCCATGGAGGTCAAGGGTATACGGCGAGGTAGATGCTGAATTCAAGATGTCACTAATGCTTGTACGCCTATGGTATCACTACCTTGCCCTTAGTAGTAGTGTAACGATGCATACTATTGGTGAAGCATGCGAGTAGTCTATGGTCAGTGTCCAAGCTCCGCCCACGCATCTGATGGAAGATGAAGTTTATTGTGGAAATTGTGCAACTGCTTTGCAGTGTTCGTTTACTATTGTTTAATAGTCAATGCACATCTAGGAAAGTTCAAGAGAATGCGTGGGAATGTTCAGTTTTTAAAGACTATGTGCATAGGAGATGTTTACTTTCCTGTCTAATGACTTGTAACCGCTTAGTTCGGGTTTGCTAACAAATGACCTCGCGGCGAAGGGCTTTCCTCCTTTCAGCAGGAGTGGTAGCCTTACAAGTCACCAAATTTACCGCTGAAGTTGACCAGGCATGAACTATTATCATGATGATTTGAATAATCTGTTGACCAGGAAGAGTGCTGGCTGAACACAAAAGGGAACAGAGCTGGTCACTGCGTCATACCCATGCCAGGAATATCCTATTAATAATAGGGAAAACTTTGCAACCAAGAAAACATTCAAATCTTGGCAAAACGACATCAGGCGGAACAACCGTCCGGCTGTGTGCATGAAGACTGTTGGGAGAAACCATAAAGTTGAACCGGTATTGATCAATTGACCCGTAAAATCAAGCACCGTTCACCTGGGTCTCTAGTCTTTGATAAATCCAGTGACGGAGCATGGTAAATCAAACGTCCATTTGTTTTACCGTACCCCTTTTGCCATTTTGTAAATGAGATGGATCCGGAGGGTGGAGAGTACTAAGAACTAAAATGCAAGACGAGGAAATAAACATGGAATAGTGCGTTGGACGTTAAGGCTGCGGGACAGCACACAACAGAGCATTTGTCATGATAGCAATGTCTGGCCACAAGCGGAGTGGGTCCCTAATGCCTCAATCTCGTAGACGACAGAAGACAACGTACCTGAGATCTGTTGATGAGGTTCTCATACTTCATCTCCAATTCATGCTTTGTCCACCCAAAATGTCCCAATCAGTGAAGGCCTCGGCAAACAAAGTGCAACGAGACAATCAACCAACTGACCGACTCAGGGTAAACGACTCGGTCATGTCGTATCCCTGTGATTCGTTGTTCAATACAATTCGTGACACTCCACCATCTCTAAATTCGTATCCCCACGATACATGCACAATGCTTCAAAGGCACTGGCAGTCAAAGGACAAACCCTATCTATCTTCAACGCATGATGTCCATGCTTTAAAACCTTTACGCAACACTTGAGCTCGATGTGGCCCAATATTTAAAGCGTGAAATTACGACCCACATAAATGAGTTTTCCAACCCATTCGACGGCCTTAGAAGCTAAGATCGGGCTCTTGTCATGTTCAGGCAGCCCTGGGGTAGCGCTTCGCACTTTGAAGATGCGAAACAGACTTCAAAGCGCACGGTAAAGCTATGGATGCTATTTCTCACACTCAACAAAACGTAAGTTATTGAAGCCTCAACGCCACAGTAAGTGAACATCGCACGGCTTTCTTCCATAAGTCTTTCGACTAGGAAGCTGAACATGAAAGGTTGTACCGGACAGCACAGACAAACACCGATTCAGTGATCAATTCAGGAGAACATTCTAAGGGATGCTGGATTGCTTAAATATGATAATTGAAGAAATCCTCAGATTATTGGGCAGCTTTATGGGGCGAGATGGCTCAGGGGTTAGAGCGCGAATTTACTGACCGGAGGGTAAAGTGGTTCGAACCCGACCTCTGCATCTCGACTTCTCATGTCTAGGCTTGGGCGATTTGGTATTATCCCAGCTATCGTGCTTCCTTCGGGTGGCATGGCAGCTAGGCACCGAAGGGGTGTTACAGCTGAACGATTATCTTTATTGTCTTATGGAAAAAGGCGCACACAGACCATGCACAACATGGCTGACCCCGAGTGCTGGAAAGCCTAGATAAGATAATACTTATTAGCAGTTTAGAAGAGGCAGTTTGCAAACCAATGCCCAGCTGTTTCGCACATTAGGACACGTATCGCCATCAAAAGTTCTGTCGCCAACCGAATGCTGTCTTAAAAATGCTTTGTCACTATGAATATATGTATCTCTCTTGAATAATGTGGCTTACATTTCAACCGAAAAATAGCGAATTCTCCCCAGTGCCTACTCCACCAAATTCGGGTTTCGCCAATTTATGGATGTGTGTTTTCTAAACTGAAATCAGGTTTTCGATAATACGAACAGTAAAGCTCACAACAAAATAACACGCACCATTTCACACCATCCACCTGAATACTCACGCTCGGACTAGTAGTTTTACTGTTTTCACTTTAATGCTGCACCGGGTGGTTAGAATAGTCGTCAACACGGTGAGGTTTTTGCAGTCTATCCTCTATATTTCGCCATGAGCGCACTGGAAGAATTCCGTTACTACTCACCTAGGGAGTCGCACGCTTGCGGCTGGGATAAAGAGGTTACCGTAGTTGGGATAGTAAAAATGAACTAAATGAGCCGTATTGCTAAAGCTAAGTTATCGACACGATCAAACTCACTGGTGCCTTGCGGTCACAGATGAGGTCCACCGAGCGGACGGAAGGACACAATTGGAGAAAAACCCCTTTGGAGGCACGTTGCCGACGAAATGCAAGAGAAAATGTCACAGCTAGGAACCGATAAGCCTTACAAAATTCGCTAAGCAATTAAATCATAGTAGCTTTGCCAAAGAGGGACTGTTGTATCTATCAATGGTCATGGTTTGCAAGGACTGTGAAGATTGGTGTGAAAAAAATCGGGCTCATCCCAGTGAAAATTGGTCATTTGTAAGGCTACTCAAACGGCACAAGTAGTATAAAAACGAAACTAGTTTGCGAAATCAGGAACAATGGAGTCAAAAAACCCAGGTAGTGGAGAGTTCCAGTCGATTATTCAGGTAGCGGCATCACAGAAGAGTCTCATAAAAAGTATGCGCGGCTCTTGTGTCAATTTCGTGCCTGTTCTGGATGGAACAATGGGGGATCGGATGGTGGGACCGCCACATACAAAGCTGAAGGTATGCGTCACATGACTCGAACAAAGCACCGAGCCACGTACGTTAGAAAGCGACTATGTTGGCTCTCACTATTCAACGACGTGAAAATACACCACATTTCGAAACGTTTGATTACACGCTTTCCAAACAAGGCTGCAATCCCCATGAATAGCACGATTTATCTGCCATAAATTGCAGAAATATAAAATGCCTAAGGTATAGACTGCTTTCATAGTGATCCCAATGCTATACATGGCGCACGTAAATCCGCGAAAGATCAGGCCTCGCCGGGATTATCTTGAACAGGGTGATTGATACCAGGAGAACGAGATCTAAACGAACCAGCCTAAAACTCAGACGTTCAAACAATGTCCCGCCTTCCAAACGGGATAAAGAAGACCTCTTGTCTTATCTAAAGTTTCTGGACAAGAAAACTAAAAACCATTACGGCAGTATTTCGTGACCAAGGACCTTCCGTTCAGTCCTATAATCACGCCGGAATTCACGTGGCCATTGTGATTCCCACGAACTACCTGCTGTCCTCACACATTTTAGCATCAAACTGTGATGTGAAGTTATCTGTGTGTGCCAAGCAGATTCTGTGGTCTACAGATGTTACACAAGAGGGCGAGATACTCTCAGTGTAATCACATCAGTGCTGTGGAAAAGACTAATTAACAAAACGCCACATGGTTGAATCACGTGGCTAACATCTTCACCGAGTGTTTCTATTTAGGTAAGTCAGGCGATCCCCGTCCCCCAATGCACGGCATACTGCAGGCTCACGTCGATCAAAGCAAGGCTGAAAATGACGCTCCAGTACTTGCCACGAGGAGAGGGGCTAGGAAATCACACTTTACAATTATTTTTCTCAAACCTATTTGGCGCGAAATTTTCTCAGATGGGTGTCGCTAGCATGTAAAATAACCTATCTTATTCATCCTGTTTTGTACGTTGAACTACTGCATGACCGGGAGATACAGATCAACAACAGTTCAGCGTGGCTTGCCTAGATAAGTAGGCGTTAATCATACAGTTGTGAAGGATTTTCGCAGAGCTTACAAGGACTTCGTACGAGGAGAGCTCGAAAGAACACTCCATTCATGTGGTGCCCTCTGGACCTTGATGAAAAACTCTGACCATCACAGTCAACCGTAGACGAGATGGAAGCAGCCATAAAGGGGATCCTCGTCCGCAATCGGCCGAACGAAGAGCCGCTGTGAACTGGACATCGTCGATTAAATGAATCAGAAACTAGTTTATCTTTCAGCGCATGGTTTTGTCCCACGAGTGACCCAATAATTTAATAGGCCAGTGATTGCATTTGAAATCCGGTCATAGCGATTGTCTATCACATCCATCCTTGAATGCGAACTAAACAACAACACTTCTTGGTTGTAAATCAGGTGACTGTTGATCTGTTCGCCCGGATCGGGAATTTGCCTGCATACGTTTGATCACCACTTGTGGGAACATCACCAGTGGGCGAATTGCGACGAACTTCACGGTTGATAGACAATTCACAACCGCACTAAACGCAATTCCAAGTAAATTTATCACTGAGTGGATTCCGTCTCATGAGTCCCAAGATAAGCAGAACGCCCCAACTAAGTGGTCATGCAACCGACAGTCTATTACGTCACAAACCTTTAAAATATTCAGTTGTACGCACACAAAACGCCGCACACGTGCTACTCACTTGATGGCCAGACAACGTTGCTCCTCGACCTCACGCATCAACATTTGCAGTTCGGTGCACAGGTCATTGACTCGTTCCAATTTATCATCATAATGACGACGGAGGTCCTGAGCATGTCGGAGCTCTTCTCGCCTACGACGAAGAAGTAGGACCTCCGGTTTCGTGTGATTGTTGTTGCCTTCAATACGTATGTCCTAATGAATGACGAATGGAAAACAATGATGAAAGAATGAGAGTAGGAAATGAAATTGATGCACCACCCCCGTTAAGGTAGGTTCTCAAGTGAATGAATACCATGTTAAACCAAGATTGTATCGGCCTAGTAGCCGAATAACAGGCGTCACAGACTAGTCACGATAAACACGGGTCATTACCTCTAACTGAAGCGCAATCTCTTCCTTCCACAACTGTTGCGCAACCAGGAACTCCGCCCGACTGTACTGCAACAGATCGTTACAAGCAAACTCCAGGTGTGACAGAATTTGCCGGAAGCTCGGTCGGCTTCGCGGTTTGTTATTCCTACACATGAAAAAAAGGTGAATGTCAGTAGTGTTGACTTCGACGGAAAAGGCAGGCTGTGTACATTTTGCAGCAAACTACCATACGGTGAACGCTCCTCCTTACGGCAGTGTTGAACACTGATGTCATGCTGCCGATGATGACGATGATGAACGCTCCCCGTCACTTTACAAATTACAGCTGCAGACTAACGAATAGATTGCATATTTTATCATACAGCTTGTATCAGAACAGTTTCGTGGTGTGAGATTTGGGATTTTCTAATTGATAGTTCGTCCTGTAAGCGACGCCAATCTGTGCGAAAAAGACGATACGTACTGTTTAGCTGTTTCGCCCTTATTGAGAATCATCAGCAGTGCGCATCTCACGAAACTCTGGAGAGTTTCGAAAACCCGTCACCTTCCGGCTATTAGTTTGAACACAAACTACAACGCCACAAGCGGCTAACTCGTACTCAAACAGGATATAGTGCCGCTCATCCTTTAATAACGGAATGCACACCAGGTGGTCACACGTTGACTGGCTCCTCGAGTGATAACTTCTCCCAAGGAAATTTTACTCATCACGTGACTTTATTCTTCTTCTGAACTATTTATGGATAGTTAGTAGTGTGGGGAGATTTGCAATAGGTGATTCGGGTGAGCTGAACCACCTTCTCGTGGTGCCGACTTGGTAGCCTGGATGTCAGTCTGTGTGAGCTAAGAGTTCAACCACTCCAGACAGGGCTAACCACCCTGTTTGGTTTCAATGTGCTGGTTACTTTCGACAATGTAGAATACGAATCATCTGGCGCCTCCGCACCAGTTTCAACCAGTGCACAGGAGAGACTCGTGGGGCAAGTGCTGCAAATCGAAAACTGACTTGGTAGCCCACCATCGAAATCACGGCAATCAAAGTGTTGGTACGAACATGGTCACCCAATAAGCCTGCGCTGACTGTTCCCGCCTTTTTCCGACGAAGATTGACCTGAGTCAACATCGTCGGCACGCACACCGCACCCAGCATAATGCAGATAATCTTGGCCGAGTGAAGTATTCCCGGGTCCGTTGGTCCCAACAAGAGTCACAATCGCTCTTGCGCCTGGCTAACAATTTATAT
>SJOL01004899.1:241073-259506 GCA_004794785.1 Opisthorchis felineus | reverse complement strand
AAAAATAAACGATAATTGTGGGTTGTGTTCAAACTACTGGCCGGTAGGTCACGGGTTCGAAACTAAATGGAACTTCCCAAGAATGAAACAGCTGTACAGTGCTTCTCGGCTTTTCAGCATAGACTGGCTTCACTTACAGGATGAAACCTCAAAAGAGAATGTAGTGTGAGTGCATTAGGCCAAGTTACATTTCCATCCACATCAAACCAGCATAATTATACCACAATAACTTACAACTAGATAGCAACCTCGCTCACGTCGGCCGGAAACGTCATTGCCATCGACTTACAGTAACATATGGGCTATAGTTCTACTTAGCTTTTCCACCATGCGTTAAAAGAGGCCAGTTTGTTTTGACAGGATCTGCGACCAAAGTGGACACGTTTTGCACCAGCTAGTGTTCGCAGTCTTCACGCACGTTGATCTCGTGTTATTGAAATACCCAACAGTGATCACTGGAAGTTGTTTGAATTTATGGCAACTTTCTCCTGACAATTTGTGCATAAAAGAGATCATGGCACACACAGAGAGACAGTATGGCGGTTGGATGGCTCGTCGTACCTGCGTGTTTTCCAGTTCTACTGATTTTGACGGCAACCAAAATTTTTTTACAAGTTTCCGACAGACTGACAAAATCATCATCATCATCATCATCATCGTCACCGAAAGCACAGCATCAATTCTCAACACTGGCGCTTTGCTGCCGTACAGCCGTAATTTATTTGAAAGCCTTATTGCGAAGAAAAGAATAAAACTGGATGGGAAAGGGATTTAGTGCTAGCTTGCTACAATCATTCCGAGGTGCCTACACCTCCATAAGCTCATTCGAACACTCTGGATAGAAACTGACAACGTGAAGGCCATTAACATCAACTAGCAGGCATACATTGCAGCATCCCCAATCATGCACAGGAGAATTACGCGGGCCCCAACCTGGAAGGAAAGTCGGACCGAGAGTAATCCCAATCGCCTTCACATTCTGCTGCCAGGTCTGACAAATTCAGTTTCCTGTCTTCCACATCACTCTGAGAAAACGGGCAATATGACAGGTATTCCTCGGACTGTAACAAAGACGGACAGTGAAATGGGCCGGTACACCCGACCGTATTAGCTTCCACGGAGCCACAAATGCGCCCTTTCTCCGAATCTACGCATGTCAAATCAAGTAGAAGCGAAGGGTATGAGACAAATGTGACAGCTATTGAGAATATATTAGGAAGAGAGTCAGACACGAGTCGATATAGGAAAAAAATGCGCAGAAATTTACGGAACACCAGGAACATACACATACCGATTGGTTACTAAACAGTGTGCCTAATGAAACAAACGTGACCGTTACAACCGGAATTACAATCACCAACACAACCTTATCTCTGTTTGGAGGCGGGAAAAGGCGAAATCATAATAATGATTCCGTTCAGATTGGTTCTAAAGACATGTGCTGCTGTTTGGTACGGTCCTAGCACTGGTAAAACAAGTCCGAAAAAAAGTGACACACATACCAACACATGTTGATAAGTATTCGCAGTTCGGTTGGGCAGTTGGCTGGAACTAAGAGCCGAAGTTTCCCACTTCCCACGCCCCAGATAATGGCGCTGGAATCCACACCATTATAGGGAATTTCGCCGGTTAACAGTTCCCAGAGGATGACTCCGTACGACCTAAAACAGTAATCGACAGTGATTAGGGCCAGAAGTCGTATTATTACTAAAACGTATGTGAGTGATAAAAAAAGCGAATGAGTCAAGGTTAGGAAAAAAGAAACACAAAAGTCAGATTGTTACTCCAGATGTCCGCAGTCCCTCCATTCCATTTCACGATAAAATGAAGTCGGCTAGAGCAAAGGCACTGCAACTGACAATTTCCACTCTACGTAAGCGAATTCCCAAGGGTACAAACTTGTCAATAAGAGTAATTCCGTGGAACTTTTGATCAGTGCTGCTTAATCATTTTATGCTGGTTGCAGGGTTGTGCGACCGGGCTGTGCACGTTCGCAACACGCCGCAGAACAACGTAAATCATGGCATAAATCAATAGAATATAAAAATATCGTCGGTAAAGCACCACCTTCTTGCAGCATTCATTGAGAACTGTGTAGTTGGAAAGTTTTTTTTCGGTGGGAAGGAATGGGATGCAGGATAAAAAGTCCCAATAATCAATAATAACAATAATAATAATAATGAGTAATAATAAAGTACGCACCACACATCCACTTTCAGTGAGCAAGGCTCATTCCGGATCACCTCAGGAGCCATCCATGCCACGGTCCCAGCGAATGACATTTTAACCGAGTGTTCGGTCCATTCTCGTGAGGCGCCGAAGTCCGAAATCTTCAGCACGTAATCTTGACCAACCAAGATGCTGGGGATGAAAGAGAAACGGACGAAATCTATCTGAGTGGCCTGGCGGAGAGTGGTGAGCTAACAAACACCAAGGTCGCCTGTAAAGTGACAAGCTAGGGCACATCTAAGTGTCTCAGTTGTCAGTCTACCTGCGAAAGGATGCGCTAGACACAGTTACACAAGCAAAGGACGTGCTTAACCGATGAAGTTTTCGAAGTAAACAGAACTAAAAAACTGGCTTCGCAACAGGGGTTCACAAGCGCCCAGAATGATAACCAACTGTCACCCTGGATGGGGTGAACAGGCTGATTTGGTTGCGTTCACAGACCTCTTTCCATAATGCAACGCCTGAGAACAAGTTTGGGTCTACGGGAAGTGGATTCACACCTCTGAAGTTAAATCACCTTCTGGGGCGTCGCAACAAAAGAGCAGCGTGCCACACACAACTGGTACTTTCCCAGCCTCTGAGCTCGACAGAGCTCGGTGGTTAAGGAACAAACTTACTAAGCGGAGAGTCCGTGGTTCGAACCAAACCTCAGCACTTCGAATGCTCCTATCTAGGTTTGGGAAACCTGGCAGCATCTCAGCCCTCGTACTTCCTTCGGTTGGCATGGTAGATAGGCACAGAAAGGGTATCACAGCTGAGTAATTATCTTTTCATGTTTACTAAAGCCTATAGAACCATGCTGGAAAGTGTGCGTCACGGGTCTAGCTTCAGCAAACCACTAGCCGAATTTCAAATAAGGGTTTAGCCGAGTAAGACCAGCAAAACGGGTGTTGATGATGACCACAAGTAGTGACAATCAGCTTTTGGAGTCGCAAAAAAGGCCGTTAAATCAAACCACATTCGAGAACGGCTACTAAACTGATAAGTAAACTTGTAGCATATATATTATCATCAAAATGGAAAACAGCAATGCAATCCAATAGATCCGCATCTTGCTGCACAGCCATCGCGGTGTTCGTTCAGCACGTGATCGAAGAAATCTATACCAAACTTCTGAGTTGTTATAAGACAGAAAACAGCTAATCTCGTTTGACGTGGGGTTTGTATCTGGCGCGGACGTTGCATGGTAAAAAGCTACCAAACTAGTTCGTTTTCCTTCGCTTGTTTGCATACGGGTACAAACGGATACCGTGCACATCCACACCAGTTCAAAATGCATCTCATCTTACGGCTGAGACCATACTGTTTCGATTAGCGGTGTCGTATTGCGAAAAGAGTTGGCCATCCGACCACAGCAGCCAGTAGCAATGGTGTGGGTTTTTTAGAAGACATTTTCGCATGGGCGAGCAGTGTCCCGTCCGTAATTTAGAACAAACTGAGTAGTAAATGTTATGGAATATATTGTGGACGTTTCGGAAGCTCATTCAAAAACTGACGACGTGATTATCCCAGTGTTGACGGAAGTGTACGAAAGCTAGGGCACAGGATGAGGTGGTGCAGTTTCTAAGACAATAAATAAGACCCCGAACACAGTGACTTCAAAGTAGAGCTTCAGACCATAACTAGCTTTGGCTAGGAAATGACAGGTTTTCAGGGGCCATTATTCAGAACGGTATATATTCGACAAAAAACGGTGATAGTTCATTATCCAGCGAACCTTCTTCTTCACGTAGGCCAGAACCAGCAACTACTCTTAAGCTGTTCGCCGAGTCAGGTATTTAACTTGCTGCATCAGTGTCCACATCGTCAACCGTGCACTGACCATCAGACTCTTGACCGATGACAAAGATGTAACACCTGTACAGTGCTTCTCAGCCTTTCAACAGGACAAATTACTAATAGGACGAAATCTCTAGTATTGATAAAACGTTTGCAAGCTAATCGACAAGCTCGGTGAACAGATCAACAGTCACCTGATCAGCAAGCACCAAATGCAGCCGACCAGCAATAGTTCGATCTGTTTAGCAACCAGGATTATCGTTACCAGTTGGAGTATTCAAGCGACCTCCAACGGATGCCAGATGATGACAGTAGACCACCGTATCGTAAAGCCAAAAATAACACCGCAAAACGTACTTGGGTGACTTCAAATCTCGATGGACAATCTTATTCGCGTGCAAATACTGCATCCCGGTTGCAATCTGTTTGGCCCAGTCCTGCACAAGAGGCGGACTCGTTTCGAACGCATTTGAATGAAGTAGCTCGTACAATTGCCCGTTGGGGCAGTATTCCATCAGTATACAGAAGCAACGCGGCTCCAAACAAATGCCTCTGGAAAAGCGGATGAAGAATCCGGGGGAGTGGATGGAACACAGTGAAGCTTCAAGAGCCAAAGATAGAAATAGAAAAAGTTTTTGACAAGATAAAACCAGCGAAACACCTGTCGAATAGACAACAAAACACAGTCGAAGCAATTTAATCTAGCGAGCGCAGTGATTTACCACTTCATTGCAAACACGATACAGCTATCTGAATCCTACTCTGCTAGGAAGGCACCGGTGATCAGACGTTTGAAGATAGAATGCAGTGACTTTATTTCTAAAGCAAAAGCACATTTCGCGTCATTGTACGGTCACAGTCTAATTTAGGATGCAAAGTCTAGAGAGGTGAGTAAAGCTTGTTTTGCAAAATAATGGCAAGTTTATGCTACAACTGTTTTAACGGAAGCTGATTGTCTACTGCCGGTCATTTTTGCGCTGGGTTTTGAAAGAACCTGCAGGATAATGCGGTCTTTTGTCACCAGTATTCGTATTAAGGTGGAGTTGAAGACTAGCGAAGTTTCCCATGAGGATGATTTGAAAGACGACGCCGAAACAATCAGGGGACTAGAGTCGACGTTAACAGACTCTGTTTAGGCAACCGAATACGTCAAGCAGTTTGCTTCGAAGCAACACCCAAAGTTTATGGTTGGAGGCAAGGATATTCAGCACGCGCAACTGATGTCTCCGAGTAACTTTTTTAAGATTAATTTCTGAAACCTCCCTTTCTGTGAGAGGCCAAAAGCCCGTGCTGGCCTTTATTCAAGAGGACTACAATGATGGACAAAGTGAGGAAATTGGGTAATTCTCAGATTTACCAACCATTAGTCAAAGTTACGTTCCGAAAGATATGTTAGTGGCAGGGAAATCCAAAAGCACACAAGCGTAGTAGCGCGATGATCCGTACCAAATCGGGCGGCTTCTATGAGGAAACAAGACTCACTTAGTTGGCTGATGGAGGATATCAAACAATTAACGGGAGAATGTCGGTATAAGATCGATTCACACTACATTTATGCTTTGAAATTCTTTTTTTTTTGTTGCACGTTAAAATCGAAATATTAGAAATCGAAACCTCTGTTGAAAAATTCCTGAGATAGTTGTCCAATACTGGCTTTCGTCTTGCTGTTGTTGCGGTGCCAGGGACGAAAATTGTCCGTGAACAACACTTTTCAGGATCGGGATACAATTGTACCGCCTGTCTGGAATTACACCACCATTAGATGGGTTATGCAAACGATCTACCTATCACCTTCCCATTTACCAGTATGGGTAGACAGATCATGGACCAATCAGTGCGTTGTACGCCATGGAGAGGGGAGAGATACTATTTTGGGTAGTTTCATGCTGCTAACGCCAGCGCACCCGGACAGTAGCGTAACCGACGTAACAAAAGATTGGTTAAGCCGTAACGAGGTTACCACTCGAAAATGTCAGCAGACAGTAACGCTGTGAATTGATTGCGTAATTGGACAAGAGTTGGAATTCTGTGACGAGCACTGGTTTCCCAATCGCAGTAACGAACAGTATAGTCGTTCGAATGTTGCTAATGTCCGCCATCCAATTGTCTGGATTCGGCGAGTTACGCATCTCCGTAACATCACGTACCCTGTTACATAATTCCAGTGACGGGGGAGATTCTGAGATACAAAGTGTAATTTTGAAGTTGTTGTAGTTTCTGTCTCGGACATGTAAACAAAGATGGCGACAACAGTGCTACAACAATGAAATTTCGCAAGACCCACGCGTTGCCTCTGTGTGATATTTACCACAGCTTACTATCGGGAAGATAATTTTGTCGCGATTTCCTATTTGCTTTACTACTCAGAGAAGCCGTAAGGAATAGTTAGAGAAGACGAAACTCGCATCCAATGTGTAAAAAGAAATGAAGAAGCAGTGCGAAATAGAAGAGAATTCGAGAGCAAACTGATGCTTGGTAGCGACAGGTTACACTGAAGTCATCAGAATGTGTGATAGGGAGAGAAGTAACGCGATTTTTGTGGGGATAGTGTTGGCTTAGCACAAAAGAATATGCCAGACAGACGTGCATTACTTTGTCATCAGGTTTTGATGCATTAAAACGGCAAAACCAAAAACCTGTTGAATTCTGCATTGCAAATGTTCGCGTTGGATTTATCCTGGAAAATTACAACGGAAATGTGTGCAACAACTGTGTTCGATAACAAGAAAGACGACGTTCCTACTAACCATGAGCGTTCAGCTGTGGTACCCTTTCAGTGCCTAGCTGCCATGTCACCCATAGGAAGAACGAGGGCTGGGATACTGCCAGGTTGCCCAAGCCTAGACAGGGAAAGTCGAGAGGCAGAGGTCGGGTTCGAACCACGGACCTTTCGGTCAATAAATTCGCGCTCTAACCATTGAGCCATCTCGCCCCTACAAACCATGCGAATTGATAATTTCCGGCTTTCAGATTGTGGAGTGAGCCAACTGGTTGTAGACTGGCGTTACGTTGTAAAGTAGGGAAGGCGCAACAGGCAGTCGTCATTCCGATGGTTGGTACGCTTCCGAGGTATCTGCTAGCTTAGTGATGACATACAGTTCGAGCCTCCGTTTTGGCTGGGGCCGTCCAAAATTATCCAGTATGTTTCAAGTGTTCGCGGCGCTACCTCACAGGTAAGTCCTAACATGCGGGTCAATCGATTCATACAACTAAGGTAGTTACCAAGTCGTCGTTCGAGGTATTGGGTAGACCAGTCAAGCACGAAGACGGTTCAAACGTAATGCGTCCTATGTGCACCGGTGCAGTGGTGGTAACACACACACCCTGTATGTCAAAAGTCCATGGTTCGAATCCCGTGCGCAACCAAGGACATACATTGCTGCTGAGACCAAGTAAATGCGAAACCCCCGTCCACTGAGTTCTCCCTTTGGTGTGGAACTGCTAGAATAGTTGCGCCAGGACAGTAGAGAGCAGTGTGAATGCAGACTCCAACTGAACCAAACGAGTCTTGTGGGTTTTCAAACTCAGGACTCATGAGATCCACATGGAAAACACAGTAGGGGGGGGGGTATGCAGGCCAATATCGTAGGATGGGTGGGAGTCGGGGTTGACTATATACTTGAGCTTCAACTACAACCAGTACACAACAAGTTACTACGGCAACTGACCAAGAGAGCAGGAATGAAGGTTGGTGCCGTCGACCTAACGTTGAGACGACAAGCTACGGTAGTAATCGAGTTCTAGCACACAAAAAAGTACGGGGTTGATAACAGGTTGTAAAAATATCCGGTTTGTGGAAGAACTGATTGGACCACTTTCTATTTCTATGCTCCAAAAAGTAGTACAGGTCAGAAAACGTTGACAACGGAGGAGCGTTATTTCATGTGGGCATTGTTTTACACTGAAGAACGCATAGTCATCAAGCGTTCGTCAGTGTAAAACAATGCGAGATGGCTCAGTGGTTAGAGCGTGAATTTACTGACCGGAAGGTCCATGGTTCGAACTGCATCTCGACTGCTCCTGTCTAGTCTTCGGCAACCTGGCAGTATCCCAGTCCTCTTGCTTCCTTCTGGTGGCAAGGCAGTTAGGCACCAAAAGGGTGCTACAGCTGAACGATTTTTACGAGTCATCAAGCTGTCCAGAAGGTGATCATTGGCACAACTAAGTCTTTTTCCTGTTAAGACGGTTTGGTAGTGTTCATACAGTGTCTTGAGTATCGAACCCTATGAACAGCCAAACACACACTTTAGCAAAAAAGACACATAGCCAATCATCCACTGGTCTATACGTGTAGGTGAGTTGAAAGTTTGTGCAAGGGTTGACGTGGGTTTCGCATATCCCCAGGGTTTTTCGCTTCCCTATCTCTTCAGCTTTTTGGATCCACCAACCTTCTTGATCAGCACAGATGCTCTTTTTAACCTGACGTATGACAATTGACCAAGCACTACTGTACTCTCCACGAGCACGAATATGCATTCAAGCTTCGAGCAAGGTTAGAGTCTTCGTCAAGATTCAGTGTCCAGATGTACCCGGTTGGGCCAAACAACATGCAGTGTCTGGCATCTTGCAAGGTTGCGGAGAGTACATTCCCATAAGCCCCCATCAGAAGATGGAATGGTCGAAAGGACTTCGGTAGGTACTTCTGATAAGTTTGCTTCATATTAAGCTCTGACAGCTTATCGATGGCCAGGCAAGATGTGCGTACCCCGAAATGTGCAAAGAAAACAGCAAAGGACAAGCGCGCAATCATAATCAACATAGGTGCTCCAGAACTGGCGGTAACTAGCAAGTGATTCGTGCCACCTATAGCTGAAGGCAATGTGTCTATCTGCGTTTGAGGCTGGCTCGTAAGTGACGGCATCATGTGGCCAAGCGGATCTGGTTGTTCCTGAAGTTGATGCTGCACAGTCCGTGATTAGTACATAACTGCAACAGGCGCTCACTCTCACGCACGCGACTTGATTCCGGTCCAAGTGAGCCTCGACAGAAGTAAATTTGTCCACTTATGCGTTCATATCCCCGACAATCATAACAACATTTGAGTCTTCAGCCAGTTGTAATAACGCTCAAGGTGTCAAAGCTTCGTTCCGATGGGGCGCTAGCAAATACAATGAACAGACAGTGAGTATGAGTGCCTTTACGGGATGCTTTTACAGACACTGACAAACGGATCGCACACAGTCGACGATCAATGGACATTCAGTCACACAGAGACCCTTCATCTCGATTAATTGAAATAATACCAATCCCTGTATAACCAGTCGCAGCGGCTTCTGGATCACCAGAGGCACGGAACTGGAAGCAAGAAGAAACCGATGGGAAGGTCGGTTCAACAACAACAATACTTGGGTCTTATGGCTTCGTTTCAAAGATTTTGCATATAACAACAGAGAGCAAGTCCAGCGTACAAGCAAGAGCAGTCTGATTTAGAATACGAACGTCAAAGGCGATCCAGATGAACTGAACGTCGGAGTTTGAAGAGTGATTTTCCAAGTGTCTAAGGCGGTTGTGGCCAAGTTAAGTGTACATGTTACGGCTAATGGCAGTGAACGGCGGGCAAGACTATCGAGTCTTAAGTAAACGTCGCTGACAACGGAATGGGGAAGACAAAAAAAGAAAGGCAATAGTCTGTTTCCACCTACCAGCCGTGCTGCGTGCATTGCGCAAGGCAACCCACTTGATGGTCCCCCGACGGCAGTCGATGTGGCATGAAGCTATTTGTAACCGTGCGATTCAGGGTGGAGAAGCAAGTCGCTACACATGCTCCAAACCCAACCTTGAGGACCGGGAGAATGTGTCACTCGAGCCTGCACCCATTGACCGACATGACATGAGAGCCTCTGTGAGTTTCACATGTATACCCCCAGTATAGTTCAAAGGATTATGGACAAAGACACCAGGAATGTCATTGGCGTGTCTGAAACGCATTTTCTCAAGTTAACCTGTGTCCTATCTCGAGACACGACGAGAAACCTAATCGGAAGACACCGTTGAACATCACTGTAAGGGAACCAGTAAACGGGAAAAAACTCTGCACAAAACCACGTACTTGAACCGGATTACATTTGGATGTCGGAGTTGGCGCAAATGTCTGATATCGGTGTCTCGCTGTTCATTCACTTTCTTCACAGCGACAGTTTCTCCACGTAAACGGCCGCGGAGCACAACGCCCTGAGCTCCGGAACCAATCCATTCTAAATCAGTGATCGTATCGAAGGGGACTTCCCAAGGAGGTTCTGAAGCATTCGAAGATAAAGTGTGAGGCTGTTCCATAGCGGAAAGCATCAATGATGTGGCTCAAAAGAGTCACTGAAGAAGATTTGACTCCTGGTCAAAGTATCGTACAGGGCTAAATCAGACAACTGCTACAGTTGTTCGAAGAGGTTCACACCACAACAGCTTGGGCAATCAAGTGTCATTTAAAGAGCCAGATGATCGGAAATATCAACACAGATTGTTAACGACTGGTATTCAATGAACAAATCCAGCAATTTCACCGTTGGACCGCATAGTGGTGGTCCACGCTCCTACAGGCCATACACCAAAGGTTCAAGCATGAGTCGTAGCACGAGCGCATCCGCATATCTGTCATACAGTGCCTCCTAGTTGAATTCATTTGAAAAAAAGGTTGCTACGCTTGGAAGGCAATAAGTATCCAATGATTTCCCGCCAGAATTAGAAAGAAAGACATCGAATTCACGAACACCAGTGTGTACGCAGATGGTCCAAATTTACTGATGTGCCTGATCAATGATTTGCCATACACATATTGGCGGTAGCCGCCAATATGACTAAGATTGCTGACTGTTTCCGTATATTAGCTAAACGTTGAAAATTCCATAGTGCTTGAGTGGAAAATGCCTCGCAGATTTTGTTCTCTTCGTGTTCAACAAACTTGACCAAGTCAGTACCATCAAAATGTTTGACATAATTTACTTACTTACAACCACTCCAACCTTCAGAAGCGTCCCTATTGCACTCAGCATATCTGCGTTGGATTGGAATGTTGTGTGCTGCTCCTGCTATCGTCTAATAATGTGGTATATTGAGAGCTATAATCCAACTTGTGCATCGGTAGACTAGAGAAAACTTATCTTTAGACCCTCGACTGTATTTTTGAATTCAACAGGAGAGAACAAGCAACAGTCCTGGCCTTGAAAAGGAGGATACCAAGACGGACAGAAGCTCGTAAATTGATCATCTGTGTACGTTCGTCTGCACGTTGACCTCTGCCCCTTTTGGCGACTTAAAAAAACTGTCCTTAGTTGATTTCTGCTCCCAAAGAAGTGTGAAACTCGGTCAGCTTTAAACTAGAAGCAATAAAAGTCCGTTAACCTTTTACTCAAGTGCATCTTACAGAATGACAGTAACTAACCACTGTATGTGTGTTATGTCGTCTAGAAACCATCGCGAATCTGATATCCCTACAACACTGATTTCAAGCGCTTAAAACACTGGAATTTATCGGCTTTATGATCCACATGGTGAGTTTTAACAGGCCAACATGTATGGCAAAAATTCACCACAAACCGAGAGAAAAAATTTGACATATAGACACCGTGGGAACGGTGACTGAGGTGGACTAAACCAAATATTCGAGCAGTTCGTGCACGGTCCCGCCCGTTCAGCTATGGAGACGGTAGAGCGGCTGATTTTTTGTACGAGCCCATAATATAAACCGTCTAGTGTACAAAGTGGACCATACTGTGCAAACACAAAGCGTTATTCATCAGAACTGATTTATTCCGCACTCGCAGTCAATAGAACGCTGTTAGAGCAAACTGCCAATTCGGTTCCGAACACAAATCGCTAATCAGTGATAACATCAATGGGATAAACTGAGGCCTTTTCAGCTAATACACTGACGTCTCCCTTGATATTACTGGGACATTGAGAACAAACGCAACAGACGCGAAGATATGTAGGCCATTATCGATTTACGGACGACTGCAAAAATGAGTGCTGGGCATACATTGGTAATATAGCTCTCTGATTACAAAAGCATAAACGAGTTCCTTCGAAGTCAAAGGAAATTCAGAAAATACGTCACAGGTTGACTAAGATGGCATGTTTACTGTACGGTGTGTCTCCATCCAAAAAGGGACAACCACGGGAATAGCATTCTTGATTAGGAGAAACAAAACAAAACAAAATGCAGCAATACATCGGTCAACATTCTCTGTTACGTTCCTCAGGGTAACCATGCCAACCAAGTGTCACTGGGTGAAATTCCGGAAGAATTTTCTGTTGTGTAACGGTGACTTAGCAGCATACCCGCATTGATATTGACAAATTTATCGACCAAAATTGGCAATCGTGTAAAACATAAAGAATAACAGAAAAAACCCGGAAGGTAGTTGTAGAGAATAAAATTGAAATGTGGATCAAACACGCATTTTACTACTGAACAGCACGCAAGCTGTCAGTAACCAGTACCTGAGAGCGATTGCAGACTTACCTGATTCCGTAAGTAGCATGGAATTTCTTACGCGTGAAACCGATCCAAACGAACGTAGACAACCCATTATTCTATCAAAAAGAGACCACTTTGTCGAATGTTGTGTACTATCTCCGGGATCACATGATTTTTTCGTGACAGTGACGACATCATCTCCTTCGTCGCATGTATAGTTCGGATCATGAAGAACTCCTGAGTTCATAACAGCGCACTGGGACTGTACGAGCATCACTTTGGCCATGACCGAAGAATTGCCTGGCAGTGCTTGCTGAAGTATGCTGGCAGGTATAGCTTCGACCCGCTTACTTGGGCTGATATCCCCCGAGGTACACAACTGTGGTACGGGCAGCGATCCCTCACCATGACGTTCCACGAGGTCCGCAGGCATTCGACTCGTACTAATCCTCTAATCAACAGTGGTCGTCGTGAATGTGATCGACAGTGTAAACATGAGTACTACATACGGAGAAATTCTTCCGTGAAGCTGAAAGATAAAGTGACGTGAAGGGTAGGACTTGTAGCTACCTACGCCTGAACGGCTCAAGCCAACAAAAACCGGTAGTGTCTGTCTGAAATTGCCAAAAAAAACTGGTTTTCAGGAGCACAGACCCATAAAATATGCGCTTCATCTGAAGTAAGAAAGAGTGAGACTGGCCTGACGAGAAACGTCGAATTACCCTGTAGCATTGGCAACTCGCGTCCAGTAAAATCACCTACCTGAGGAAATTTATTAAATTGGGGCACTATTATCACACGCACTCCTCTGAAAAGAGTAGGACTCGCAACACTGCAGCAACCCAACAACATTGTGTTACCTAAAAACACAGTAACCCAGACTGAAGATAGCTGAATGGCTAAGACTCACGTTACTGATATACAACCTGCGATTCCAAGCACCCTCTCTCCTGACTTTTCAATGTAATCTGTCTACGCCTGGGAGTCTTGCTTCCATCAAATATCCCATCTACCGGATGATTTGTTCTCAAACGTTGAACTATGACAGGCGGTTAACAGCGGAAACTCGTAAACGCACAGATGCGTCGTCGGAAAACATTCTTTGGTAGCTCTTGGTCCAGCACTTCCTACGAAGTGCTTCTCAGACGCGCTGGCACTTGATGCATGCGACTTCTTATGTATCAACAAATCACCTGAAGAACGAACTCTGTTATTTTCGATCTTTTACTCATGTCTTCCCAATTACCACCGCTTTAGAATTCGTACCCTAAGGCACACCAGTAAAAGGCTGGTTAGGCTAGAAAACTAAAGCCATTTGAGCTTCATAATTTCTGCCCCTTCCATATCTACTACCACATTCATTCATCCCTTTTTTGGACAACCTACTGCTTCAGCTTTGGGACGGCCCAATGTTGGTAATGTGTTAAAATATTGGCAGCTCGGGTGTGCTTATTGGTTGCTGATCACCCACTCAACTGCGCACTCGTCGCATAGTGACGAAACGTTCGAAAGCCAATTGTTAACTTCGACGAACAGATAAACAACCAGCTGAATAACAACTAGTGTTGGTAGTTTTGCATAAAGAATCCGAGCCGTTCTTCTTGAGCCGATTCCACTCGGCGACTGTATCGGTGCACTAAGAATTCAATGTCCTCTTCGGGCTAACAAAAAGAGGAGACAAGCATGTCTACTTTGTCATAACCGAATGTGCGCTCACTTATAGCCCACACGAGGCAGAAAACGCCTTCTACCAGCGCTTGTGCATTCTCAGAAATCATTCAACTATGACACTTGGCACGCACTTGCTGTACAACTCAAGTGAGGCAAAGAAGTTCACCAAACCTACAAAGGAGCAAATGCAAAACGATGGGTGGAGCAGAACCAGGGACCTTCCGGTCAGTGGCCTCACGCCTTGACCGTTGTACTGCCTCGAGCTCCTTCAGAAGATGCAAACGTCCTGCATGTGGTGTGAGTTGGCGGCTTTAATGTTAGAGCAAAACAGTAATCAACCAATAAGCGCATCTAGGTGGTCATTTCAGCCTCGATGCAAATAGCGTTAATTACGCTGATAGATAATCGAGCTGGCGCTAGGACCACAGCTTGCTCTTTGCCACTATAGTATTCTAACCAGCAGAGATCGTCCATGTAAATTTATCGAAGTGGTTCATTTCGATAGAAAGTCTCTTCAAGGGAGCCGATGAAGGCTTTGTTGAGTGACAAATGAATGGCACTTGAGACAGCTCAAGTGAATAGAGCGCGAATTTACTGACCAGAAGGTCCGTGGTTCGAACCCGACCTCTGCCTCTCGACTTCCCCTGTCTAGGCTTGGGCAACCTGGCAGTATCCCAGCCCTCGTGCTTCCTTTGGGTGGCATGGCAGCTAGTCACCTAGTGTTACAGCTGAACGATCATTATTATTATCTAGAAACTTGAGTCTAAAGATCGGTATGTTCATCTGCATTTGAAAGAATTAGATCTTTAGTTGCGCTCCTTTGGAATAGAATTACCTCACAATGGGGCGGCGAAAGTGAATGATACAAAATGCCAAAACCTCTTCATTAGTTGTCACACATCTCTTCGGGCTGTTTGATTCCCCTTAAGTTTTTCACCCGAAAAGAACATCGTCTGCATATGTTGTCCGACAAAAGTTCCTTGACAAACCGCCAACGGTCATTGCCTACTCCAAATGCACATAGCCCTACGAAACAACGATAGGCCCATGGACCTCGAAATCAAAAAAATGTACCAGAGCAGCCCTCACCAACGGCTGATTTTGTTTCGGATCACTGGAGCGGGGTATTCGAAGTCGTGCGTACTACAGGAATTCCTATCTATAGTAGAGACCGCGCAGTCTCCTTCAAACACCGGAGTGCAACCGATTAGTTTATCGCCTGCCTTATGCTCCAAATCTTATGCCCTCATCTCAATATATTTCCATCCAACTACCAGCTTCGTCTTTAAAACGTGCGCTACAACTGTTCCAAAAGGGAAAAATTCTGACGGCTTTACAGATGAAACTCAAACAAATGATAGCCCAAAACTGTATCCCTTATAGCTACTCTGATTCGATATTATTAAGATTGACTATGCCATCACCTTCAATGTCTGGCTATACTTCTCATGATCCCCCATTTTGGTGACCGAAACTGTATTGGCTAGAACCAACGTGTCCATGATACGTGGTTTATAACTGACAAACTAACTAACAACTAAACGTACACTAAAATATCTGGAATGGAGGTAGAATACCGACAAAACGGAATGCTTCAGGGTGATTCTAATATCTAAAAATGGTACCGGAAAATCGTGCGGAAACTACGGGGGTATCGATCTAATAGGCGCAACCTTCAAGGTGCTCTATGGTGTTATTCTACACCTCCTGATTAATTGTTGGAGAATGACACTGGGTTTCGTCCGGACAACGGTAACTTTACTCATATCTCCATTTTGCAACGAGTGCTATAACTACACTGTTTCGTCCGACACCCACGACTGTTGTTCTTTATTTAAAAGTTGATTCCGATTCTGTCGATAGTCAGAAACTATAGCGATATCTACCGACGAAAGGCGTCCCTTCTAAACCGTTGTTTCATAAGGGCTCTGTATGCTCACTCCCGTGAAAGCGTACGGGTACATGGCAAAATTCCGTCCAAGTTCACCACATACAATGGTATTAGGCAAGGCTACCTCAGTCACCCTTCCTCTCGAAAATTATATCTGGTATGCTACTTGAAACTTCAACATCATTGACAGCAACATACAGTAATACATGCTGGTGCTTAACTGTCATACAACCATGAGGGAAGAAAACCCTAGTAAAGAGTAGAAAGAAAACGGAAGGATTGGTACTTAGTGCGAATACACCCTATGTCTTTAAGGAAAACGATTGAGGATAAACTGTCTACACCTTTGGACAGCACCAGAGCTGAGATACTGCTAGGTCGCCCAAGTCTAGACAGCAGCAGTCAAGATGCCAGGGTTCGGCTCGAACTACGAACCTTCCGATCAGTAGGTTCGCGCCTCAACTAGTGAGCCATCTCGAACTCCTCTTTTTCATATCGGACAAACAGAACAACTTAACGTCAATGAAATGACTGACCCATCACCTTCAACACGTAACTGTCATTCTCTTGTTCTCCTCATCCTCAATGAGAAACTAGCGCACACTGGCACATCCTCGATTGCTGAATAGCTGACGTCCTTCAAAGTCGCAGCTTGCAGTGTTCGGAATTTAAGGTAACCCGGTCAGCACACCGAACTGGCCGAAACGATGGACACCTCTGAGACCAGGTTTCAAGATTCCAACGGAGTGGTGGTTTTACTACTCCGAGCACGAATTGCTACTTACACACTTCTGGAAGCCCTGATATGATGGAAGATATTGCTCTTACCTACCATGCGTTTGTTGTGGTTTGCAGTGCGCATTACAGGTACTTGCGCTCTCCATGGGGAATTGGATGCCTCGATTGTGCCATCGGTGAGCATTCGGTCTACTTCGGTTAGTAGGAACTGTTCGTCTTCCGGTGTATAACGACGAGATTTCGTGGCGATCGTTTTGCAATCCGCAGGAAGACCAGTGAATGAAGATGGGGATTCCAGATTCGCAGATGTTAGGCCACATACAGTTAGGGTGCCCCGTTAGCCACCAAATGCAATTTCATCTTTATCATGTAACCCCAAGAAGTCACGTCCTAGAAAGACGTCTGCACAGAGCTCCGGTAATACACGAAGGTTGAACCGTTCGAATGTAGCATACTTGTACTGAATGGACACGAGGCAATAACCTTTGGTGGGACATGAATGTATCGTCGATGCCAGTGTTATCACATAATCGTACGGAAATAGTTTCCAGTTATGAGTTTGTAGGACTGATGAAGAAATGAAACTTCTGGAGCTGTGGGTTTCAATAAGAGCTCGGACAGAAACACCGTTGACCAGAATATTTGTCGTTTTAGACAGGTAATTAGGAGCCGCGGCACAGAATGACGAAGAGATTGAGGAATCTTGAGCTGAACCCACGTGAGATTTCGAAGTTTCGGACCGGTGGAAGGCCACGGATCCAGATTGCCGTTCCTTCTGGGGCACACAACTTGATTCTGATCACGCCATAGTGCGATTACGCCTGACAGTTCACTTCCATTCACGCCATCACAAGTTAGCAAGAAAGATAACAATCCATCATCTTCGGAGGACTACCATAGCTCAGCTACTCTCTACATTAAACTAACACTGTGCTGGTAGCCATCACGTGGAGGAAGCATGAGAAATTTGTGAAAGAAGCTATGATAGAGGCGTCCAACTTCTCTGATACAATGAAATGACCACTGGATATCGTCGAGGTGCAAGGACATTCATACAAGCACGCAACGAGTACGACGGCGCACACAAATCCCTCAAATGCCTAATAGTGAAGAGCCCAAGGAAAGACCGAGAGATTGGTGAACATCATAAGCTTAGGAGGTGGAGAAGGCTTTTGCTACCGGAAACAGCCGTGCCCTATATCAACTGATACGATCGACTGGCCCTAGGAAAGCAACGGTCAGAGAAACGACAAGTGAAAAAGATGGCTCATTAATTCACTCGCAAAAACGTCGACTGGAAAAACGGGCCGAAAACTTCAAAGAACAGTTTAGCTGGCCTCCCACAACACAGCCTCTGGTGACTGTGTATGCGGGTGAATGGAATGTGAGCCTCAATCGTCCCTGAGAAGAAATAAAGTACAAAATACGCCTGCTGAAACGTGAGAAGGCGCAAGGACCGGACGGTCTGCATGCGGCTCTCTTCAAAGAAGTTGGAGAAATCCCGGTTGCACATCTGACAAATTTTATAGGCGCTATAGGGAGTGAAGAGAGTACCTGCAGAATGGAGGAAGTCAACAGTTATTCACCTCTTCAAAAAGGATACGCGAGCGCTGTGTGAAAACCACCATGGCATTAGCCTCGTAACCGTGGTATCGAGGGTACCCTCTTGTCTTATCCCTCGAAGGCTGACTCGTTCGTCACTCAGTTGTAAC
>SJOL01004899.1:176253-206722 GCA_004794785.1 Opisthorchis felineus | reverse complement strand
GGCGGATCTTATCACAAGTTGTCGATTATTGTAGCCTACGCATATGGTCCGTGAAAACAGCCACAGCTGGTTGGGTCTCTCTTAAATATTGGCAAACATCTGGATAATTGCCCTAAATAATCATTTTAAGACAGATGTGGTCCCGGTTATTATGCGGTTTTCCAAGCCACGTCAATAGGCACTAGCTGTGTGAAAGGGTTGAAGAGAGCTCTTAGCTCTAGGGATGAATTCCACATTTGAAGATTCATAAATCTTCGTCACTTCTATACTACGTATTCATTTTTTCATGTGGGAGGATGCCAAAAGCTCTTCCATAGCCCACGATTGGTTTTGCCTTTATTGAAGCTCACCAGACGGGCGTGGTCTCCGAGTTTCCGTCGAGCTTATGTTCTACTTGAACCCAAATAGCTTGAAACTCGTGAACTGCACTCATTTGCATACCAATTTAATTTTACCCGAAGACTCGGCAAAACCCCAGCTGAATATTTTGTTCATGATATTCTTAGACTAAATGCGCCGCTTAAAGGGCACCTTACGTTTAATTTGCGACGACATTCGAGATTTTGCAGTCTAGATGGAGCAAACACCTCATACTCGCCAACAGCACACCACCGATTTTCCCCCTTTTTGCAGCTCATAATCAAATAGCGGTCCAGCTTTGGTTCAGTGAAGTCTCCCTTTAGAATCAAATAGTTAGCAAATTATTCATTTTCTTAAAACTGCGAGCATATATCCTGTTTTTGAATGCGTCACCACACATAATTTAGTATAAAAACTCCGCATACGCAGTAAAATGACCAGAGATAAAACGCTGGATAATCCATGCTAGGTAGTCATCTATGTCATCGCGTCGACAAAACTTCAAGTCGACCTTAACTTGAGCTCCAGCAATATACTTCGGAACATACTCCTGAGCGTTTCCGTAAAATCAACCTATCTTGAATCTTTTTGGAGACTAATAAAACCTTGTTACCCCATCGGTTACCTAAGGGCCTGATGTTTACACACAAAAGCGCCTCGTGAGAGAAAATCTGCTTTATCAAACAAAGGATTTTGATGTTGATTTCAGCCACCCAGTCATTTAGATGATTTTACATTTTTGTTCATTGTAGTGCCATTTGATATAGGTCACTTTTCACAAACTGCAGTGAGATGCCACAGGGTAATAAAGAATTTACAGTTTACTCATGTACCTCTTTTATTTTGAGTTACGCCCGTCTGCATAATTGCAGCCACTACATTTTTAGGGGTGGAATATCTCCAAGCTGACTACATGAATTGGATGTGTCTGATTTATATGAATACTCCACCATGATATTGGAAATGTGTGCTTATAGCCGAAAGTATAGATGTCGACTGAACAGCGTAAGGCGTCAATTTAACGATACTTATTACTCAAAATCTAGGGGAAAATTTATATAATGAACTGCTACCCGTTGGAAGAAAAGAAGGAACTCTTTTAACCGCCCAAGTTTCTAAGACAGCCCGGAGTTTTCAGAACATTTAACAAAATCGATTCAAGGAAGATTCGCATCATAGGATATTTACTTGGTGATAGAATTTGCTTTTGATTTTTCGTACGTTGCTGGTCACATTTCGAAAGAGTCCCGTCGGAAGCAAAATTCAGTATAGCTACCAATTTCAGAGATAACCCCCTCTTTTCTAGGATGTCGGTATGGCTGATAAATATAAAGACAAGTTTCAATAAGATTTTGCGTCGTTATATATATGTATGAATATCAATCCTGAGTTGTATCCATTGCACTTTAAGCAAATGTCCATCTCGTTAGACTGTATTCTGAGTTTAAAGCTCTGCACCTGGCTCCATCCTTCGGTTTTGAAAAATTTCCCATAGAATTTACTTGTATGTACAATGCAGTAATGCGACATGGATTTTCAAATGATCCGGTTACTACAGCCTCATTTATTAATAATTAGTTGGTTTAATTGCAAAATGCTACTGTTAGTAATATAGTTTGCAGCAAATTGAAGGCTCATTATCTCCTATTTTATTCTTTTGAAACTGCAAATAAAGTTTGCGAGTGTTTGTGAAAAACGTGGGGCCTTGACATTTGCTCAAGGATTTTGTTTTGCAAGTAAAATAAACCCAAGCTTGAAGTGCTCAGGTAATTGTACATGGGTTGAGGGATTTACATCTGTTTAAAATCTTGTGTGACAAAAGGATGGCTCAGTTTCACCAAAACCAATTTAAAAGGCTTGACATGGCAATTCAAACAATTTTTCTGATGCATATTTATTTAAATGAACTCTTTTAATTGACGATATCTTTCTGGATAGGAAATATCGTGCTTATATCACCATCAGTTGCGAACACGTTTAGAGAATACGCTCCCCCCGTAAACAGGGGCTGGGATACCAGACTAACCACGGAAATCTCTGACTGGACAGTGTGAAAGCCAAATGTGGTCGAGGAGAACGTTCGGTCAACTAAACGATCCTGTTACAGAAAGCTCTGGAAAGACCCTCCTCAAGACGAAATCGCCGGAGATGCCATCCACCGGACATAAATGTACATCAGTTCACCAAATAAACACTTGTTTTGTCAGCGAAAGTTTATGAAGGACATTATTTGAGGAAATATGACATCTGTCCAAAACAAGTTAAAGTGCCTCTGATTAGTTGAAATGTTAACGACTGCTACTTTTTGAAGAGCATTGCATGAAGTTGGCATCTTAAGGGCAAATTTGGTTAGAAATACCGGACTTCACGTCCTAACAAACACAACTGCGTTTGCTGAGTTAAAGCGGAATGCATAACACAATATACCGGATATATTATACAAGCGCATCTTTTTTGTACATAAAATATGAAAGGTATTGAGATCAGATTTCTTGGATTTAAGGCTCTTCGAGCAGGAAATATTCTACTCAGCGGTGGACGTGTATTGTGTAGGATCACGTGAACTTTCCTAGTGACACAAGTCATTGAATTATGCACTAGGTAACGTACGATTTTTTCTACACTATATTTTATTAAGCATCCACTTTTTTTGGTCGTCTAAATTGGGTCTGGATTCCTCACATTCTTGTTACCGGGGATATGGGTTTATCAACCCTTCACCGGACAATCTGTACTCATCTGCCGAGTGTCATTTCACCGCCATTGTCTTCAATTCACGATAACATATCAGCACACTCATTTTTTTAAAGGCAGCAAACTTGTCTCTGCGAAGAAAGTGCAACCCATCAACTGTGATATCTCCTTACAACAGCAGGAGAGTTCATATCTGAGCAGCAGTGGGAATGTCTCACAACGAGTACACACGAAATCTCTGTGTAAATTTTCTTGATAAAATGCAGCAAGCAACAAATTACACGCAGCTTGGCATTCATGCCAGTCTTGACATCTAAAATGACTGCTTGTACGCAAATAGGCAACCTCTGATTAGGTCTCAGCTAGAGAGTTCACTTACCCAACCCAAGATTCTTTGAACTTTTCGCTAACCACACGTAAAAGGAGCCAGAAAGTTAAGCACTCTTGATAAAACAAAGGAAAAAATACTCTTCAGTGGTTTCTCAGGTCACTGGCGCTCACTGGCTAATATTATAAAGCGGAACATTCTTTTAAGACTCCGGGTGTTTTCAAATTCTCTTTTTACTCAGACTACCTGGCTGTTTTTCTCATGTGGGAAGGTTTCAGATAGTTGGTAGTGTGAGGGGATTTGGGAATTTTTGTGGAGCTTCTATCCTGTAAGTGAAACCAATCTATGCTGAAAAGCCAAGAAGCACTGTACAGCTGTTTCATCCTAATTGGGAATCATCAGCAGTGTGCATCTCGCGAAACTCCGGTGGGCCTCGAACCCGCGACCTCCTGGCTAGTAGTCTGAACATTTAACCGTTCGGCCACGAGTGGCTGGTTAGCAGTGTGATTAACTCGAACTTAGACAGGATATAGCGCCGCCCATACTTCAATCACGGGATCCACATCACGCGGTCACACGTGTTGACTGGCTCCTCGAGCAACGACTTCTCAGACGGAAGTTTCACTCATCGGGTGAAGTTTATTCTTCCACTGAGCTACTTATAGATTGTTGGTAGTGTGAGGGGATTTGGGAATTAGGTGATTCCCAGTAGGGATGAAACAGCTGTACAGATTCAGACTGTTGTAGGATAATAACACTGGACGAATTCTTCCTTAGTTCCACATTACCGAAGTGCTGGTATTCCGCTCTGATCTTAATGCAGGCCGTTATCACAATGGCGAAATTGACATTGATGATATAAATTATAGTAGCAATGGTGATAATAATAACGTCGTTGATGATTACAACAGTGCTCGTTACGCATAAGTGAGTATGATAAATTTCCTCTGCGTGTGAAGGACGATTTTTATATGATAAATGTCAAATAGAGCTCTTATGGGAGCAAGCTTTCCGTCAAATTGTTTGAGAAGAATGACGCAATCCTAATAAACGTTAGAAAATTCAGATTTCTAGGGAAAAGTTTTGTTTAGACTTTTAAATTATCCAACCAGTTTGAATAGTTTGTTAATACTACATACACTTTCTTACTCTTTGTCTCAAATTGAAGCACCAACCAAATTAATGAACGGTTCACAGACATTTGAAAAGTTACAGCGAGCAAAAGCCATCGCATATAATTGAGTGTAGTAGTTCATTTGATCATTTAAACAGGCGTAATTTCCGGTAGACGAACAGTCATTTGCTCATTGGGTAAGTGTTAACGGGAGAGTTTATTAAATTTCAGGTAAGTATCTCGTTTATAATCTCTGACTGAATGTGTTGCACAAGAGCCGCTTCTCGTAGCGCTTGAGATGATATTCACGATATTTTAATAGAGTCAGGATATCTTATTTCCAACTGAGATTTCTCCCTCTCAGTGAAGTCACTCTGCCGGATAGCCGAAAAGTACTGTACAGGTGTTTCGTCCTGATTGGGACTCATCAGCTGTGCGGAACCTATGAAATGCAGGAAGTTCCCAACCCGCTACTTTTCAGTCATTGGTTGATCCGTTAACTTTTCGGCCTCGGGCTACTGAACAAGATGAAATCTCGATTTAAAATTACAAAACATATTCACACTACGACCAGTTCATAAGTGGTTCAGAGAGAGAATGATTTCCTTCTGAAGAACGAGCCTTGCTATATCTTGTCTAACTGAAAGCTAATCACATCACTGTTCAGCCGCTCGAGGCCGAAAGGTCATGGGTTCGAAACTCTGTGAGTTTCGTGGGTCGCGCACTGCTGATGATTCCCAATAAGGATGAAACAGGTGTGCAGTGCTTTGCGGCTTGTCAGCAAAGATTGGCCTCACTGACAGGACGAAACCTTAGTTGAGGACTAAAGTATGTTTCCTTGATACAACTTACTGCTCGTAAGTTTGTTGAAAGCCCGTCGACCACCACCGCTTTTCCAGCTTGTGAGACTCGTCTACCGTATTCCTCTCTTAAACGACAGGGTGTATGCGAATGGTGTTAAGAGGGGACTCAGATAAACGTCAGCCGAGTCGCCCGCTGGTGATTTTACATGGCCAATGTTGCCTTTTTGCATGATACAAGTGACTGTGTACACATTTTCCGTGCCTAGAATACAAGAGTCAAGCCGTTGATTGTTGCCGAAAGTGCCTGTCCAAGTAAATTAATTCGTAAAACAGGCATGTGTTTGTTAAATATTCCACGATGTTTCAATGATTTTGCTGTGAGCCATTGCTAGGATCGCATTTGTATACATCTAAATGTTTAACAGTGACACTGGTTCAGAAGAGTATACCACGTTGTGATTAGACCACAAGCTTGGTTGTTTAGCATTACACATATTTACGTAGCCAGTCGTTTTGGACTGCAAACAAAGAACTTTTGGCGCACTTCATCTACTAATCCCCGGGGTAGAACTCGGGTTGCCAAGTCAACTTCAGTGATTCTGGCCCTAACAACTCAGTCTAACTGAAAGACAAACCAGGTACCTTTGTCACACTTAGTTGCTTATTACTCATGCGACCGCACAAAGTGCTTGCGACTAGGTGAAAAGACCTCACGGAAGTTTACACTTGCCTCTTCATACGAGTACAAACACTCTCGACCAATTTTATCGCGTTTTATTGGAGCTGAACAAAAAATGGACGTTGTAGGTTGTATCATACAAACACTGGTATTCGAAAGTGTGACAACAGCACATTGCTTTGCGTTCACATCGGTCTCCTACGAGAGACGTTTTCATATCCCCTGCAACTGTACACCAAATTTCATAAAGAGACTGCTCGCAAGGTTTCTGAAAACTCTTTGACTGCCCATGACCGGTTTTACCTTCTTGGGGCTCATCAGGTAGGCGCAGTCCCCGAGTTTCCGTCAACCTTATGTTCTACTTGAACCCAAATTGGACTGATTTCGACAAATACACTCATTCGTATATTAATTTGGTTTTCACGGGAGACTCGCCTGAATCTCTTGTTTGTGATATTCTAATGTGTATTTGTCAAAATCTGTCCAGTTTGGTGTTAAGCAGAGCATAAGGTTGACGGAAATTTGGGGACTGCGCCTACCTAATAAGCCCCAGGAATGGCGGGGCTGTCGAACAGTTTTCAGCAACCTTGTGAGTAGTTTCCTTTGTGACAATAAACTGCGTTTTCCCTTTTGGCTCAAAACGAACGTCAAATCAAGACAGCATTTAAAAGCACAGGAATCTCTTGGTTTCGGCCTGATTGTGTATTAGTTTTGAGAGCAGAGAGCAGGTGCTAGAGGAAAATCCCTGCCGCAATGCCTCGTAAAATAATAACACGACAGTTTTCATTGACTATCTGGTCACATTTCTTTGCGAATGCAGCGACTTCAAGGTAATCCGTTTGTGCTGGAATAGTTTTAATTTTAAGATGAAACAAAATATTACAAGTAGTCGAACATCTCAGTAATACGTAACTTGTACGTTTCCACAGGGCAAACGTATTCACCCGATTCTGTTTTGGGTTTCAGAAGAGACAGCGGTGACGTAATGTTTCTCTTTTAGTGGCCTGTGTTATGGAGGACGGTTCTGCTGGCATCTAAAAGTTGATGAACTGGGGATCTGGTTTGTTGCCCAGCTAGCCAGCAAACGGGCGATTTTTTCCTTGAGGTCTCGCAAAAGTTCAACGCCCGGGGTTTTTGGTGGGGGATGTAATCCTCGATGTTTTTTGAAGGCACTGCCCACCAATCAAAAGAGTTTTCCGAATTCACCGGCGTTGGACAGCATTCTGTTTATTTAGCCTTTTTTTAACCAACAGTGGTAGCGATCAATCAGGGTGAAGTTCGTTGTTTTAAGCCGTACACTTTAAAAATCTGGCTACTTTACAACACCGGAAAAAACACTGAGCTATACTTGGGCGAACTGTTCTGCAGAACGCTTAAGATTGATTAAGCCTATATATTTCGGTGAATCCGCTTTCTTTCCCATCAATTTAGGGGCGAAATGTTTTGTATAAGGCCCAACGGTAAACAATGGCCCTAAGCAACCGAAAGTCGAGACATTTTGGAGGGCATCACTCGGATTACATATTTGGGCGTAGATTTATTCGCACACGTACAAGCATGTGATTGGATTCTATCATACGTTCAAATAAACAGTGTAGTCAAGATATTGAGTTTACCCCATCTGAGTAGGGATGTTGGAAAAGTGCATTAGAAACAAACATTGGGTTATCAAAGTTTCACAGTGTCGCATCGGTGAATAAGTGCAAAGCGGTTTTGGAACTGTGACGCTTAGTTTTACTAACTGGTATTTTAACTGCCAGCTATCGCGAAAATGTTTAATACGAAAGACTGTAGCCGACAGTACGTCTGTCTTAGCTCAATGGTCGGGTTGTTAAGTGGACTGCAATGACAGGGAGAATCAAGTTGGCGATATCTGAAGTGAGGTAGCATATTCCTTGGAAATATGGGTCTACAGGAAATTTTCACTCCAACTGCATTTTGACTGAGAGCCGATGTGATCTTTTTTAATGATATAATGAGGAAATAGCACCTGAGATCATCGTAGATTCTGATATGTGAATCAAGTAACCAGACAGTTTGTCAATATCCAGCAAGTGGTTTATTAGGCAGCGTTAAACCTCCAAGTTGTAAAATGTCCACAAGTATGTAGGTATAAGGACAGGTCCAAGCATACAGATTCTGTTTAATCATGGGTCTGAGCATTGAGGTAGCTCAGTGAGTGTGCACTGCAGCAGTCTAAAGAGTACCAGTCTTTTAGGAATACTGGAAAAATCCCACTTCGAAATAACAAAATCTGTGACCAAGAAGAGATAAGCGATTGCGTGTACCACGCACCAGGGAGTGTCTTTCCGTCCCGGCTGTCTAAGTGATCTCTGGTGGAAAGTCGCAAACGGAACCGCTTTCTTTCAGTCTGTGACAAACCAGACAAAGGAATCTGTCTTGTTTCTTTACGGTGCTAGATGCGTTTTAAGGGTTTTTGTTCATTTTATTGTTGCGTAAATACTGATATAGTTTTAACTCTAACGTGAGAAACGCGAGCTGCAGGTGTTCTGAATCGCAGAATTTTTCTGAATGTGCCTCTGTGCATAACCAAGTATTCTGATGCATTTTTGGGAAGGTTTTAAACTTATTTGGTTGTACAGGCCTTGCAAACTCACTGTGTTCCAATCTGTGTTCATTTTCTCGTCGTATCTTCTATGCATGGAGGCCAACCGGAGGGGGGATTAATTAACGACAAATGCATACATAAATAACTGATGAATCAAAAACTGAATTTATTGTTGTGAAGCTCACGAGAGGCATTTGGACAAACGCAACACGTCCACGACAGCAGGAATGCCACGTAATCGAAAGCAATCGTCTGGTTCTGCGTTTCGCTGCCTCCACGCTATTCCGCCCGCACCAAGACCTGTGTTTTATCATTCATACTCTAACTGGCTCCTACAAGCCATCCATAATAAACGAGTTCAGGTGTTCAAACTTATTTTCACCCCAGGAGAGCGTAACGCGGATGGACATTATTTAAGGCGTTTTTTAAGGTTTTTAAGCGTGTCAAATTATATTCTTAACTCTTCTAAATATCTGCATTGTATCTGAACATGTCATTTAGTAAAGTCACTGGGAAGTATATATGGGCATACGGAATTTTACTTAAAGTGACCCATTGAATGAGTATCACTCATTTCATGCAAAATTTTCCCCTTCGTATAGCCTAATTTTCCCTTAACGTCTACAAATTCTTTGGACTAATTGCAATAGCACTTGCCAGTCCTTTCCATATTTTGCGCCGGTTGTGTTTCCAACTCTTGAACACTTTTCGTGTGCCTAAATGGAGTTTCTCTATGAATGAGACGTCCCAGAAACGTTTAGGAATCCATAAAATCGACGAGGACATTGTGACACCATCAACTCTGTGCCATTTTATGAGTATATCTTTTTAGCTCAGTTGCCAGAAAACACAAGAATGATGTTTTCTGGCTGCACGTTTCTCGCGCTGCTTGTCAGACGGAAACTCCCTTGTCGTGACAAGCTATCTAGACGTGTAATGTTTGGTCGTAATGGCAATCCATAATATCGCTTAGTATGTTGCTTACACTTGGAACTCTACCGTGGAAATCGGTCGACTCAACCATGCCAAGAATTTTGCAGTCTTATAGATGCAACATTTTAATATGCTTATTCCGTGGGATCCCCGGTTTGATGAGTGGCTGTGGGTAACAAGTTAAACAAGGCAAAAATGTCGACAATTCAGATGCCCTTAGTGGAAAAAGGTTCTTGATTCCCACGGAATGTGTACGATTTTCAGTAATAGCGCGACACTGCAATACAAGGCGCGTGGGAGGAAGTAATGACGGTTCTGGAAATTGGTGAACTCAGTCATGCCTAAATGATGGCCAAGGTTTGGGCTGTATTTATTGGCATTTCAGGATTACCTGTAAATGAATATAAGACGGATAGCTTCAGAGAAAACTGTTCAGAGTGTACTACTCAGTAACAACCATGCTGCTGGTGAGACGGCTTATGGCGAAATTCCTATCACGATTATTAAAGAATAAGTTTCTAAATTCTTAGTGGTAGCAGTTGTGGTGAATAGTAATCGTATAATAGTCAAGTCGAATCATTGATTTACCTGTTACGACAGGGTTTGTTCAGTTTACAAAATCCCTACACCTACTAACCCTCCCATCGATCTCTTCAGCTGATTGTAGAGGTTTGAATGTATAAGCAGGTTGCGCACAAATGGGTCATGTAACCCAGTTTGGAAAGCTGTCTCACGGAACTGGTCAGTGGGTCCCAGATCACGATGTGATCAAGCTTTGTTTCTCGTAGTTGGATGCCGAAGGTTTGGACTGCTGTCTAATCGCGTTACACCGTGGTCGACTCACACAGGGCCCAGTTACTAACGGGAAGTTTGCTGGGTAGGAATCTTCCAAGACAGTTGTGGAGATGAACACTGCTGGTGACTTCAAAACAAGCATAATCAGCTATACGGTGTTCCTCGACTTTCATCACACGGTGACTTCAATTTCAGGGCGAAAGTTATGTTGAGATGATATGCGGTAGCTTGCAAGTTGGACCAGCTCTGGAGCTTCGTCAAATACACACTGATGGTTGATCACAAAATGGTTGCGTAATTTCTTTGGTCCTTTCAGCTTACTTTATTGCGGGAAAGGTCAGTATTTATCACCCATGGTAAAGAGCAGAGTTTTATTCACGGTAAAAATCTCATCTCACATAACTTAGCGTTTGATTTCTTGAGCAATGGCTTTCACGGTCTTTTTCAAATGCTCGATAACAACCTTACAGTTTCGTGGTGGAACCCTACGCTCACTTACTGAATCCTTGATTTTTGCAAAATGGGGGAATTTTTAGACGTTCCTGATGTACAATCCTTCCTGGACATTCTTCATCCATTGCCAAGAAAGTGTTTAATACACTAGGCTGGTCTGTCCCGACACAACAACAGTTGTGTCATAGCAACACCGCATGCACATTGAGGCGCTTGCCTTGAATTTATCCACGGCTGTCATGTCACCGCTGTCGTCCGTTCGACTATAACTGGCTAAAACTGATACTTTAAAACATTGTCTCTAAAGAGACTAAAAATGTGGAGTAGGTTGGTCTAGACTCTAACTCAGTCACCTGACCAAAGTTACCTTGTCATTTAGGGTAGAGCGAGCATTGGTATACGGTTAAAGAATTGCATGGATAAAGTTTTGTGGGTGAAAAACTGCCAGACATTGAACATAGCAAGACGAACAGTTACTCAAAGCTTCAGTGTCCTGGAGCTCTGAGCGTTGGGGTAAATGTGAGTATGTATCCTACAAGGTCCTGCAACCACCAACAACTGAAGCAAAATACGTACAGCAGGTTTCAAGCGTCTGTGGCGCTATCTGACTGGAAAGTCCTGACTGGCGGGCCAGTCAATCGACACAACCAAGGTATGTTACTGGGTCGTCGTTCGAGGCGTCGGGCATTCCGCTCACATCACTCAAGCGCGAACATGTTCACCTATTCAGACGTAAAAATTCGGATGAGTCCAGCGGGTGCTGGTGGAGTAGTGGTAACACGTTCGCCTGGCATGTCAGATGTGCAGAGTTCAAACCCCTGCACAGCCACTGGATATGCACTGCTGATGAGCTATAATAAGAGCAAAACTCGAGTCCAGTGCTTTCCCCCTTGGTACGGACTCACCAGAATGAGTGCGCTATGACAGGAGGACGATCGTTCAAACGAGAGTCATGTGAATATGTATCCTCAAAATCCCGCAATCACTGACACCTGAAATGTACTATTGTCAACTTAAGCTGTCACACGTGATCTGCACTACAAAGTTTAAGTGGAACTTCTTTGTTTTGCTAAGCGACCTACGCAATACTAAATTTTGAAAATGATGACAAAACAGAAATTTATCGAATAATGTACCAACTGAAACATGAAACGATCTGGTTCAGCACATTCTGTGGAAGCGGACCATCATAAATAAGAAATTCAGCCGGATTCAGTTGAGTCTGTTGTCAAAAGTGAATTCGTGTGAAAATGGAAGCATCTGTCAAAATCTGTTCAATTTGGGCTCAAATGGAACGTGAGGATGGGGGAAGCTCGGAGAATGCCTCTGCTTAATGAGCCCCAAAAAAGTCGAATCCGGTCATGGGCAGTCGAAGAGTTGGGTAGCGTGTTACGTTCGGTAATTTATTCAATTTCGCGCATCAGTATAACTTGCACAAAATAATTTAGGCAAAGACGTGGGCAGCTCCTTGCTTGATGCACAGTAGAATTGGTAAAGGCATCTAATAATATGCAACGTTAGACTGTGACGGTGCACACTACTGATGAGACATGTGAGTAGCATTTTTTTGTAATAAAGCGACGTCCACATAGCTGATAGAAGGTTGATAAGGAAGTTACTGAATCGTTTTGCAGCATCTGTTTATTAGTGTTCAGTATTTAAACAACGACTCACTCAATCCCGCACGGACGATGATTGGTGATGAAACGTTTGCAATCCAACTGCCAAGCTTGGCGAACACAGCAACAACGAGGCAGCGCATCGGAGCTACCTATATTCCGACATTTCAAAACCTCTGTGTAAAGGATATTTTTTGCTCTTTGATAGCTCATGTGGCTCAACAAGGCACTTTTCACTCAGACAGAATTTGGGAAACAGTGTTATCGCGTTGTTTAAACGGCGTTCATCTCCACGACATTGCGTTACGGAAAAGATGTTTATACAACTTAACCTGTCATGTTCCAGCTAAATTTATGAAGAGTAACGTCAATTGTGAACCACTAAACAGACACACCTTCAATAAAATAACTTGATATATACAGGAAAAGTCTTCCTGTGTCACATATTATGGTGAGGAGTTTACTTTGCTGTTTCACGGGACTTCGGCTTAACTAGCCCTCGTTATAGTTTGAACTCATGAGTAGTGAAACCGAAGTTTGGAGATGAATTCTGATAAACTCATAAGCAACTTTTTCTGTTGGTGTTGAGTACGTTTCTAGCAGTGTGAACAGAGTAAACTCCTCTGGAATTAGTCACGCTCCAAAGACAGACAGATCAAAGGAAGGGGGCAAGTAAGTCCGATATTTCCCTTCACGTCAGAATAATCGTGTACTGGATACAAATTCTTGGACAGATCACTACATCTTGGGCGCTCATCAGGTGAGCCCTAAACAGTAGGAAACAGATGGTGTGCTGTCCAAAAGTTTCCATCAACCTTATGGGTAATGTCGTATGTTTTATCTCAACAGAAAGAGTGCCATACACTCAGCTGAATGAGGAATTCAGCTCAGATCTACCTGAGTCTTTGGTTAATACTTAAATACGGTGGCTCACAACATGCCGATATACAACGCATTACTCCCACATTTTTGTGTTCACGCTTCATTATGCGAGCTGCACGTGAATTCAACTTCGGCGAGCTTGTCGGCACACTCGCCTTGTGTGAGTCAGGATTTTTGAGCGAAAGTTGTGGATACTCGAAGCAAGCTTCCAGGTAAAATACCCGTAATTCACAATACATTGTACTTATCTACAACCACAGTATCGCACTTGAAGAAACGATGTGGCTAACGCACGACTGATAAGAAATATTAGCTCAAGAGCATTGCTTTCTCAGTGGGGTTTATACTTCTAGTTTCTCTGGTCTGTGACGTATAGTTCGTTTATCTGAAAAGCCCATACGAATGTTCTGGATCAGCCCTGCTGCTTTCAGTTTCCTACTCGCCGAATGCTCAGCGGTTTCCGCGACACTCTGACCTAAAGCACAGTAAATTGGCGAGATCACCAGAACACGAGCTGTCCGATTTTTTTTAACAACGACCGCCTTTGTGTTTTTGATCAATAATTCCTTCATCATTGCTCAGTCAGCCAAACGTTTGATCTAAACTCATCTCCTGAAATATGGATGGCATAAATCCGGCGGTAATGCACAGTGCACTTGACACAGTAATTTTGTATGCTAAAGCCTGAAAATCCCCCCTCGAGCAATGGAAAGCATTTCCCTTGACCCACCGTGTGCGTCAGTATGTCCCAACAACCATATTTTCCTCTCTGTTCATTCATTTAATTCTGTTTAAAATGCTCCTCTCTCTGTTCGGACGAGTTAAATCGGTTGACATTACTTGAGCATGATTTCTACCGGTTTGAGGAGGAAAGCCCTTCGCTGCAGAGTCGTTTATTAGAGAAACGCCAACTAAACAGTCACAGATTATTGGACACGTTTTTTTAAAAACTGAATATCAGTCTTCTTCTTGAACGAGTCTTCTTGAACTCTCCTAGATATTCATTGACTACCGCACAATTGCAAGCAAAAACTGCAAAGTAGTTCCACAAATTCCGTAACAAATCCCACCTTCCATTAGATCAAGGCAACGTTACGAGAACACATACTACTCGCATGCGTCATCAGTAGCACCCACCGTTACACCGGTAGTGTGGAATCCGCCCTATGACCATCGTCTTATTCCTAGATCCCCAATATATATTACCAGAACTACCTAATAACATCTCTACTGAACAAATAAAATGACAAACGTCTACAATCATGTGGACGTAGAAAACTCTCCGATTTGGTACAATTAAGGGCTAAGAATGTCGATGTACCGAGTTCACCATGTTAAAAGCCGTCCTGAAGAAATTCGCTGGAACATGGAAACCGAGAGGTTCTCTAGAAATATCATGATCTTTCGGCGGCAGGCCGTTTTGACAATAAATAACCAATAATATTGGTGGCACACGAAATTTATCAACGATGAATGAATGTTTGTGGCCTGATGAGAAGTATCCCTCCTAATAAAGACTATTCATAGGGAACGGCCCAAGACGTCTAGGCTTTCCAAATCTTGTGCGCGTGATTCTGTGAATCTTGCCCGAACGAAATGTTGGGAAACACTTGGTTGGCGGTCATTATTTATTGTCCAACTAGTCATCGATTTTCTCCGGTGATCCGCTAACCACCCTCTCATGGACTTGGAATTCTACCGAATTTTCATAGTCCAGGCTGGTCTGTCTCGTGATCTCGCATTTTCTGAACTGGATCGCAGCTAATCTCCGCATTTCAAACGTAAAATTTGTTTGACGCTGCGTGGCTACAGCTGCTTGAGTTGAGAGACTCTTAGGGAAAGCAGTCTTGAGTAATTCCTTTCAAAAGTTTGTATGATGCATAGTTTGAAACTGTCATCACTGGGGCAAACTAAATTAAACTCTGGTGGAATTCACTCAAATAATGACCGTTTTCTCTCACGTGGATTTTGTTTATCCCAATTTTTCTAGCTTCGGCTGTCGGGATGTACTGCTTAACGGACCTACGGCCCTCAGTTACCATCAGTACTTGAATGAAAAATGTGATTACACTACAAAACAACAGAGCGAATACATGTTCGTCAGATTTTTCATATAATTGGCAAGGAATTTTGTTACTTCAATTAATGAATAATTTACACACTCGGCCACTAAACAAGGGGCAAATTAATCTCTTTGAATGCCACGAAATTCCGACTTTTTAGACTTTTTTTAGGGTGATGATTCATTTCAACTATTTGGGATCTGTTTTCATATACTTTGTATACAGTTCGGAACGAAATCTTTGAAGAGTGGCATTTACCATCTAAGATCTTCATTATTACATCTTAGGACCCGAGATATTTCTTCCATTGTGTGAAACATGGCAAAAATTCCGCGGTAGGTTATTTAATATCAGAATCAAAATAATTCTTTTTTACAACAGCCTATCCAATTTAGAACGTTTTTTTATTGCCTTGAGCAACATTCTAAGGCCAAGTTGACAACTTGTCCCGCGCACATGTCACTCATCAGCCAAGAGTGACATAACGCGTTTAGAATGCTGACAAATGTGTACGTTGTTGTGCGGTTCTCGGCCGACCCATGGTGATTGTCGATGTCTCGATAAAATGATGATCCAAGGGTCAAGTTTATAAAATAATAATCAGTCTGATTCCACGCAGTTCAGTAAACAGAATGTTCAGACCATCTGATATTTAGGGGAGAATTTTATCCGGATAAGTTCAACGGCTGGTTCTGACAAGTGGTTGGTTCCCCAACACTCAGCTAACATGTCAAACCGTCAACCCATCGGTAGTGCACTACATTCAGTTTTACAGTCCGTAAACAAACAGGTTGTTGGAACAGTTGAACCTTCATTGTCTCCTTTCAATAATCAACCCGATGAAGCAACCTTAATTCATTCGTATCCTACATGCCCTTTCAGATTGTATTCTCAGAGAGTGAGAAAATCCCCTGGCTGTATTTTCACTCACCCTATTCTGTGTGTATGTCTACGCGTGAAGATGGAATACTGGTGATATAAATTTGAATCTGCACGTTTCACAATTATTGCCAGTTGGTGGTCGTTCCAAGCTTTGTAGTTTTTTGTCTGTTTTCCCGTCCGACCTACCGAAATGTTACTTTGCATGGTCTTCTCAATTGGGTGAATATATAATACACGTTGTCTGAAATGGAGTCAGAGGGTGCATCGTTTCTTCTCAGCCAAACTAACGAAAATGTTATGTGGTAAACTGCTGAACAGTCTCTGAGTTTCGTTGTGCTTTCGGTCAGGTTTTGCCAGTTGTTGTCGCGATACACACGTCATACTGCTCTGATTCAAAAGGTGAACTACAACACAGCTAGAGAGAAACGGTACCTTCTTTGTAAAAGTGGCCAAAGAGCTAGTTTCGATTTTAAACACGATCCTCTTCTCCCCTCCCTACTTGCAGAAAACAACGTAAAGAGGCATGTAGGGAAATAGATAACTTTTCAAATTTTGGCAATGAATCACACAATCCAAGCATGTTTACGGTTTGGAAGCAAGACGAACGCTTGTTTGTGTGTGTGTTTGTGTCTGATTTATTCCTGCTCAGCCGCTTATCATCCAGTTTTCAATTTAGTAAATGCGAGAAAAACGACATATCTGTTAGAGTTCATATCACATTTTCCTTGCAGTCAGCATGTTCAAAACTACTGAGGTCGCGTAATCGTTTGCTAGAGTCATTGCGTCGTGCACAATACATATTACAAACCACCCTTACAATCCGAAGTGTAGCATTCCGTTGGTGCAAGGTGTTGTACAGACTAATGGAGTGCCTTCTTTAAATCAATAATAGTTCTAATCCACCTTTCCACACTTCATCCATCACAGGGTGAAAAAGTCTCCCGGCTCGGGCTTTTCCAGCCCTGGGAAAGGTACAGTGACCTCGGAGGGACAGTCAAGACAATCGCGCGTTGATACCGAACAAAATCACGCCAGATCCCTATCCTCACCAGCCGATAATCGGTCAAAATCTCGCGGCCAGCCAATCCCGTTACACACAAACCTGGACGATAGAAAAGAAGACCATAGTATGAACTTGTTTATGGTGGAAGTCAAACTGTTGAGTGATGAAGAGGCGCCTCTACAACTAGAGGTCACGGTAAGTTGAAAACCTGAGGAGGTCTGACGAATGATCCTCATTTGGGAAGGAACTGCCGTGGTCTTTCCGGCGACTGACTACGTTTATTAATGAGACCGTGTATGAACCTTGTCATCGTGTCTACCCTTTGGTCTACAATATTTGCATTCAACCAGTAGACAGTAGTGGAAATAATCAGAGTAACGCATGTAAGGGCTCGTGGTTGGTGAGGAGATGACTTAGTTCTGAAGCCGTCATGAATAGACTGGACCTTACCGTGGTATGATGGTTTGTGCTCCTCCGTGACCCATTGAGCGGTACTGGAGGCTGTCCGCGCCACAATCACAGAGTCTCTCATACCGGGTTGTTCATTGCGTGGGGGTCTGATCAACACAGTCTCCAACGCTCCAGGTTGGGGGTTGGAAAATGTGTGGCGAACTATTCTACAAGAAAGGTTATTCACCTGTATCTCCAGCGAAGCACAGCTACCTTGCAGTCAGACTTTTGAGCCAAACGCTTTGGTTGAAGGACCTAATCGTCCTCTTGTCTAGGTATGAGCTCCCTGGTAGTATCTCAGCCCATGTAGAACCATGAATTGCACACTTGCAGACAATCTCATGCCAAATCGGCCGTCGCGTAGTGCCATCAGCTGGGTCGCTTACTTGCTGCTTGCAGCTGGGCGGGTAAGTAAAAACAGTCAGTTTCTGAGGCCTACTTTCTTTGTCTGTCGCATACTTTTCCTTCCCCTTCTCCTACACCCCATTTATAACTCCCGTTCTTGTAGGCCCGTCAGTTAAGACTGATGACTCCGTTCGCCCTGCATCAGTTTTGGCACCAACATCTTCACGTCACCCGGCGCTGACATCCTTAGGCAGCTGAAAATCAGTCTTTAATCACCAAGCCCGGCCTATCTCGCTGTCCACACTCTGATACGAGCAGGACAACAAGCTTTTCTTGTTCACACACTGGACTTGATTGACATTGATGTGTGCTGTGTCTCAGAAACAAGAATTCGAGATCCAAGCACAGTGGTTAAGCTAAATGCTCCATCACTCTACATTCCCTTCCGGCTGCGCACCTCTGGCGATCCAGAGGCCATTGCGGTAAGATATTCAGGGTTTTGGTATCGTCCTAAGTCACCGAGCGGAAGGATCTTTGCTTGACTGGATGCCCGTTTACGGTCACCTCTGTGCGGTCCGTCTGGCGACATCCGTAAGGGAGTCTCACAAGCGGGCAGTTGATCACTGTTCGTTCGTCGTGTCTGCTTACGGTCCAACTGACTGAAACTCTGACACAAACAAAGCCAGGTTTTATGACGCCTTGAATGCCTTCTTACGGCAGCGAAGCATCAGTTTTGAACACTAATGTTATGCTGTCGATGATGATGCTGACGTTTTGAAGGTGGATTTAATCCGGCAAGTAAAGACTGCCCCTAATGAAGAGATTATAAGCCGTGATTCCATCAGTACTGGGCGTCCTCAGCGGCCTGCATCTCACGAGCGAGATTCAAACACAGGCTGATCACTCAGTTGCAATTAATTGGGCAACTATTCTGACACTGGAACAATTGGAATACCCAGCAAAATCCACTGTCACCCAGCAACAATGGGGTTGATTCGGACAGCGCACAACTTCGATCACAAGCAAAGTGATATCCGTCATTCGTATCCATCGTATCGTAGAAAGTTTAGAGTTACTCACAAATTCATTAACATATAAAAAAACTGCTTCAAGGTACTGCATTGCCTAAAAACATTGAAAACAAATACGAAGCAATGTTTGTGGGTCATGAATATTGGTTATTCTTTGAAACCCGACTGGAAAACTAATATACACGCATGTTCGAAGTTTGACGGACGATCATGAGCTGCAGTTTGGTTTTATCATCATACAAAATGACTAAATAATGTCACCGTTTGAAGAAACAAAATTGTTTGGAAAATTTCGCACGAATTCCCAGTTGAAGGCTTGCAATTCTGATAAACAATGGGCTTTATTATGAGTATCTTAAAGAATGGAAGCGACTGATTGTATCGATTCCAGACGCTCAGCTGCACAGTTATTGCTTTACGAACATTCCCACCCCGTTGTAGACCGGCACGATATGACTAGAAGAGTACAACCGAAGTTGTTCTCCGCTTCTCTAGTGTATCAGACAAGTTAGACCTGGCGGACACGGCCATATACCGGCTGTAGATCTCTTATTTAGGAGCTTTAGTTCAGTGAACACACCAAAGTTTGCCCGCCCACATTTTTGTTTACTGAGTATTCCAAGATAAGGGAGTAAGATCTACTTTATTTCAATGTCGAATATCACTTGAACATTGGTTCCATACTTGTCAGAATTGTTGGTCATGCAATCACAAAGTCATGATAGATTCGTCAAGGAGACCAGTCTCAACATAACGACGTAAGTTTTCAGTCGTTAGAATCTCTAATAACAACTGCACTTGTGGTGCGCTTACTTCTGACGGCATCCGTAATTTTATACTTTTATCTAGCTTTTAACTGAGCTTTCCCCCATTAAGTGAAGCCAGTGTATGCCGAGAAGCATTGCTCATCCTTATCGGCAATCAACAGTAATGCGCACCTCACGAAACCTCATGAAGTATCGAACTTGGGACCTCCCAGCTGGTAGTTGGAACACTTAACCATTTGCCCATGAGCCGTTGTTCAGCAGTGTGGTTAACCCGCACTCAGACAGGCTACAGCACCACTCATCTTTCGGCCATGGAATCCACATCACGTGGTCACGTGTTGACTATCTAGTTGACTGTCTGCTGATCCGAATTCGCGTGACTTTTGAACTCCCATTTTATGGCTTAGTCAGTTCGTTCGCGATGCACTGGAACATAAATCTCGCCGGCTCACTTAAAAATAACTGAACCTAGCCACACTGGATGTAATAGTTGATGGACATCAAGAACGTAGACGTAGGTGCGTAGACACAATATCACAATAGGTTGGTATTGACTGACAGAAAAATGTTGTAGCAAGTGAGTTCCATTGTTCTGAAGGAAAGCCGGAGTTGGCAAACACCCGGGGTTTGTGACGCCAATACCTCAGGCCGACTTGAACCTGAAAAGAAGGGAAAACCTCCTTCTATGTTGACACCCGGGGAGACAAATCGGGCAAATTGAATTCGCCACTTTTAAGACTGTGTGGAGCAACAAATCAAGCCGTAAATGAACGGTACATTCTTCGACATTTTCAGGCTAGTGACCAGTTCCAAGTGCCTACGGTTTAAATGATTACCACTTTTAAAGCATTTGGAACAGTCATTGAATAACTTTTGGCTTTCTCATATACGTTTTATTTGCAGAAGAAAAACTCCGGTTAAACAGCATTTTTCTCAATATGTCAATATGTCCTTTCGTCAGTCGTTCCGGTTTTTCTACGTTGAGCTGTTGCACAAATTTTACTTTGTTTTTGTTCAGTTGCCACCAGCGCATTGCCAAAGATTACCGATCCCTTACAGATCGATATGTCAGATAGCATAACAAATGTGTGGGTCTTCCAGGGTCTTAGAACAAGTTGGCTTGACGGTGAAAAACGGGCGGGAAGTCATTAGATTAATCAATTAAAAAATCAATGCTTCTCTTACAATGAGAATGTTGCACGTTTAAGATCGCACAAACCAGTTGCGTTATAAGGTCAGTGCAGCGTAATTAGAACGGCGGAATCGGCAATGGTCCATTAGATTAGTGGTTTTCTGAAATCGAATTCCGTCATATTTTACCAAATTTGTTCATGCTGACAAACTCAATCGTTCACGGATGTGTAGTCACGGATACTGGAATTTGAAGATCGAGGGTTTTTTCTAGACTGAAATATGGACAGACATTTTTGAGTTGACTTGTTAGCACCGAAATTGCTTACTCGCAAAATGGCTTGTTGTTGAACGCCTTGTACTAAACTTATTGGGAGTTTGAGGTAAGCTCGTTTTCCTTCGTCACGAGTTTCTACTGCCCACCAGTGGACACGATTTTATGCCTAACGTTTCGAGTTTATCAAAGGCTGGAATAAGAAAACCGCTTAATTTCCAACTAATATGCACCCGGCTATGGATACTGTCCACTGATGTTGTACTTTCTTCATAGAAGCTTGTTAACCAAAACGTCGATAAATATGTTCAGCTAAGACCATCCAGTTGAACCATAATGGCGTCCAAATGTACCGTAGGACATGCATTTACGATGTGTTATGTCCTAATTGTTCAGAAGTTTTCAGTTCCAAAATGCTATTCTCCGCTGCCCGAGAATGGACCAGGTCTTCTGAGTAAGTCTTGTAATCGCCAACATCGGATAAATTTCTGAGCGGAAATGAGTTGAAATGTGACTTGAAACTATTATGAAAAAGTGTAAAGGAAGTGCTATGGTTAGCGAAATACACTCATTTGCAAACAAATTTGGTTTTGCGAGGGACTCACCTGGAACCCAGCTGAATCTCTCGTTTGTGATGTTTCCATGCAACTGAATGTGCTGTACCAGGTCGCCTCATGTTTCAGTTGGTACGATATTCGAGATATCGCGATAAATGTATATACGTAATACACTACTCATAAGGTTGCTGAAAATTCTCCGACAGTCCACGACCGGTTTCGCCCTTCTTGGGGCTCACCAGCTAGGCGCAGTCCCCGGGTTTCCGTCAACTTTATGTTCTACTTGAAACCAAATTGCACGAAATTAGCGAAATGCACTCATTGGCATGCGCCTCATGTTTCAGTTTGTTTGCTATGGTGCTATGGTTGTTGGAGAGAAAGAGCTTCAAAGTCAGTAGAAGACATCCTCGAATTTCGTCGTATTTAAGAAGAAACAGTTGGGTCGTGCTGATTCGGAGAAGTATGGAAGCTGAACAAAAAATAGTGGTCTTGTGGTTTTGAGTTGCACGTCTCAGTCAAGTTATTCACGCAATACTTCAGTATTTTGCTGATGGTAAAAAAACATGCTGTACGTTTTGGTATTGAATGATTCAAAGACCTGCATGCTTGATTGGTTGGTTTGTTCTTTTCGGCAGCGGTCGAATTTCCACGAAGACTCCAAAGTTTCTTGCATGCAGGATGTTGCGATAATATTTTCATCTATCCCAAACGGTGGCCTAATTTGAAACCCACACTCCAACTTTTGTTGTAACAGCTTGAAGTAACAGACTGTGATATAAAGCTAACGAAGTACAATAGGCCACTTGAAAGATGTGTTGCATACAGTCTACCTTGACGTTTAGTCAACCAACAAAAACTCTCATGGTTTTTGCGTTTTAAGTCTAGTTCAGAAGTTGAAGCACCGTGGCAATGAAAACATTAATGGCTTAACAGTCTAAATTGATCACTGAAAACATCACAGCTCATCTTCAGAACTCACTAATTTCAAATATCGTGGTACTGTGACCCTTTTCATATTCATGTTACCCAAGCCCTGTAAGTCGGGTAACCATTACGGTGAGAAAGAAGTCACGGGGTCGAGTTCCGTTCAGGAAATCTATCTTTCCATTTGTACTACCTCTAATTGAGTCTCACACAGTACTGGTTCCCATGCTTATATGAATAAAACTCAGAATATGAAGAAAACGCCAACTCTCTGATGTCCATATTATCAGCCAGTTGTCACTGGCTGTCATCATACTCCTTAGGGTGAGTAGCCTACTGGAAGAAATATGGGCAATCTCTGTTTCAACATATTTTTGGTTACCTAGCAACCGATTCCTACCTAAAAGCTCGATCTAAAAATAGGATTTCTGATAATCGAATAAACTAGAGGTGTTTTTACCAAAGTAAAATGATTTCATTGGACCTTATGTATTGATTTGGAAAAGAATGAAATAATGTGGTAAAAGGCAACCACCTGTAAGGAGCACATTGTCCCCAGCTACATATCCAGTAGAATTGGATAAAAAGGCTACGAGAAGTTATTCACACCGTTAGGACATTTCTGAAACCTCGTCCTGTGCAGCACGGATTGTGTACAAATATATATGTACAAATATTTATATGCATACTATGTATATATACTGTATATATATGTATATGTATATATATGTGCATACATATATATATAATGTATGTATGTATGTATGTATGTATGTATGTATGTATGTATGTATGTATGTATGTATGTATGTATGTATGTATGTATGTATGTATGTATGTATGTATGTATGTATGTATATCTATATGTATATGTATATATGTATACATATATATGTCTGACAGATGGCTTGCTTCACTAATGACCCATATATTTATCTGCACTTATTTCCACGAATTTTGACTCAATATAACACGCCCAAAAGCGCTGAGAAACTGTACTGTTGTGTGAGCAAGTCGCTCCTGTCCACGGTATTCGGATCATTGAATTTCCATCTGCTATCCGAACTCTACTTCGATTTCGACAGGCTTTACCTAGATAAGCCAAAAAAGGAAATCGAACTTTAAAGAACACAAACCACACAGCCCGATGTGGTTATATCAGCACTGGAAAAAGTTCGTAAACCTCACAGAGAAAAGATAGACATTTCTCTGTGTAACTGAAAATGAATGAAACAATTGAGTCACGAAATTCTGTGCCAATCAAAGCGCTGGTTGTGTGAGGAGATTACTTAATTTTTAATGGAAATTTCTTCCTGAAATTGAATCCTAGAAGCACTGCACAGCTGTTTTACCCCTACTGGGGATCATCAGTGGTGCGCATCTCACAAAACTCCAGGGGGTCTCGAACCGGCGATTTTCCAACTAGTTGTTGGAACCATCCGGCTTTTCAGCACAGATTAACTGTACTTAAACTACGGAATTTCCATTAAACAAATCACCCGTTATCGCCTTACTCAATATCAAAATTCTGAAGGTTTGCTTGGTCAGGTCAAGTGTCTAGGTTACGAAGTTGGTCGAGATTTAAGGCGGAAAGAGAACCAATCAGCTGAGTCAAGCTAAATCTCTGTTAGGTGTCGGCCGAGGGATTTTTGTGTGCTAGGGTGGGTGACCAAGTGTTGGGCCGATGGGGAAACCTACATGGATTTGGTTCCAGCCTAGGGTCTAGTTCTTCTGGTTCGGTCCACGTGGACGTCGTTTGCACTTTCCATCCGTCTGTGTGGATGAGCAAGTGCTACGATAGTCGTGTAAGAGGGATTCTGTGAACTGGGATTTCCATCCCCCCACCCCCCCCATCCCCGTTTTTGCTAATGATTCTACGTGCATCGACAACCACACACAGTCACGTGTCAACTCGGCTTATCTAAGACCGCTTTCCATACGCTCGCCAGTTCCACACCCTCGATTCTGTTCACGTTGTGATGCTTAGTGATTTCCACCGCCTCGGCTATCAACCGCTGTGGTGTGAATCGCAGTCCCCGTCTTAAAGCTTCCACATTATCCAAATCTATTCTATGTCCCGTGTCTAAGGCATGTACCGCCATCGCTGAGTCTTTCACCAGTGTTTGATATTCTTCCGCATTCCTTGGTGGTTTGTTTATTCTCCTTTTATGCTCACCAATTCTGGTGTGCAATTCCCTGGCAGTTTGTCCTATGTAAACCTTAGTGCAATCGTTGCAATTAATTTTATACACACAGTCCCTAGTCCTTTCAACCGGGAGGGGATCTTTCAAATGCACCAAAACTGAGCGTAGCGTTTTTCCCTTCTGGAAAGCTACTCGAATGTTGGCTAAGTTCAGCAGTCTTCGAATAACCTCCGATGTTCCTGCTTTATATGGAATGACTGCTATGCCAATCCATTCCTTACTGGGTCTTGATACCGGAGCCAATATCTTTCTTAGTTGACGCCTAATCAAACTCACTGGGTATCCTATTTCTTGAAGCCTGTTGTCAATCTCGATAAGAGCTGCCGATCGATCTCTTCTGTGCACAGCGCTCTGACTCGACGAAACATCGTTGAGACAATTTTAGCGTACACGGACTTTGGGTGTGCTGATGAGTAATTTAGGACGGTTCCTGTGTCTGTTGGTTTCTGGTAGCCAGTTTCGCTCTGGAGGTTTTTTGAGATGCGCAGTGCTTGTGATTCTCAACATAGACGTTTGTAATCCAACTGTCATGCTCGGCGAACAAGCCAACAACCAGAGACGAGACAGCAGTGCTTCTTGGTCCTTCGGTGCAGACTATTTGAAGGAAGAAACATCTGTGAAAAAGTTGAAAATGTGTTCGTACACTCATCAGCCCAAGGAATTTTTGTCAACATGTCACGGTGATCAGTTAGATCAACAATGTGTAGGCATGCAGCCACGCAGATTCACGACAGATTCGATAATCCCTTCGAGGGCAGAGTGAAAGTGGGTTCCCTGATCCTCACTGAGATGTGTTCTCTCCCTAACGGGGTTTCTCACTGAAGCTTGGCTGGTGCGAGGATCTTAGCGACATCTTCAACAGGTGTTACTTTCATGAGTTGAACTAAGCTGACTACTGACTTCCATCAAAGTACCCGTTTAGATGGTTTTCAAATTTTTGTGACTTGTTCATTAATTTCATCCGACTGCATGTTGTTTCCAACTTTCGGGAATCATAGGAATTGACCTACGGGGAATCCAGAAGATGTCACCGTGATTAGAATGTCATTTTCCGAGCGATTACTCATTGCGTCCTTTGATCTATGCTACTTGTTTGAGATTTTTTTGGAGGAAGCAACTAAGGAAACGCTCGAGGTAATTGACTTCCTTTCAACTTGGAAAGAACAACAAAAATTCAATCAGTCTGTTTCAAAATACACCAAGTACAAATCCAAGTGCAGAACAAACAGTTTTTCGAAGACTGTGCATAGTTCGTATGGTCAGTAATTTATCGTATAATTCCATTCTTATTTAGACAGACTGGTCGTGGGTCGGTCTGGGCGTGGTATGTTAGCTGAAAGCTAAAAAATAGCATGTGATACACCAAATATCTCCGTTTTTCACCATAGCTTGGACCACTCATTAGACCCCGTTAATAGTACATAATAACTTGTTCACCTGTGTTACCATGACAGCAGAGTGTACGGCGATCGTTGCAAAAAGGTAAACTCCAGAGAACACAGTGATCAATAGTTGATTTCGTGCTATTTGTTCTTGTGTACGGCAGTGCTCTTAGTGTCTTTTTGCCCGTACGAAGTAGTTGTACTCATTGCATCCTGAATAGTCCAGTATACCTTGCTGATAGACCCGTCCGTAGATTCACTGTAGGTAAGTTAATTCTCGTTTCCTGTAGACCAAAGTGCTGGTGGCTTTATAGTCTCGTCTTAAGTATGTGATTCTCTATGAAAGTTTGGACCAGAATTCCGAAACTGAGCAATTTATGATTATGATAAAATAGAGGCTGTTCCAATTAGACGCGATTAAATATTGCGATAACTTCTCAATATGTGAAGATTTCCCGCAATTGCGTGGTTAAAATATGGTGTTCAACTATTAGCCAGGACGTCTCGGGTTCAAAACTCCCCAGATGTTGGCAAGATGCGCACTGCTGGTGATTCGCAATAAGGATGAAACAGCTATACAGTGCTCCTTCGCATTTCAGCATAGACTGATTTCACTCACAGAGCGAAAATCCCATTTATGACCGAGAAATTGTCTAGCAGTCTTCCTGGCTGTGAAGTCGTGACTACCAGATCAGTCGGTCCACAAAGCCGAGACAGGAGCTGGATCGTGCTGTTGGGAAAGCCAAACACATCGCTCAAGTCTGAGCATCTTCACCTGGTTAGATGTAATGATTCAGGGGTCTCTATCATGCACAGTGCTCTGATGGTGAGCTCTAATAGAAGTAAAACCCAAGTTGGTAGAGATTTGCCAGAATAATTCCATTAGGAAAGGAGGGTGAACGACCAAACGAGAGTGAGGATATTTAAATGTAAGTAGAAAGTAGTCAGTTCGAGACGATACGCACATACTCTCGAACATTTTAGAACAAATGTGTTTTGAGTATGTTCTTCTCCAGTAGTTGTGCATGGAGTATCCACCAAATGGGATAAAAGGTGTAGAAAAAGCACCCATTGTGAGTACTGTTCCCTGGTGGGTTTGGATGTAAAAGCTAGTTGGAAAATTCCGCTTCGGTTTCTTGACGCCACCGAGAAGTTTATCAGAAAAGCGCTTGTGTTATGTATGCCGCTGCGTTGCTCACGAGAGACAGTCACCCGAAGCGTAGGTGGGCTATAGTAAAGGAATTTGTCGAGATGATATCTTGATATCGAGATGCATGACCGTGTGATAAGGCAAAATGGATGTGTCAATCATATGTTTCACGAATGCTCATTGCACGCCAAGGTTTCATGTGTGGACGCGCCCATGAATTGGTCATCACTGACCGGGAAATTTGTGTAGGCTGTGTAGACCTGCGTAATCGCATGAGAGTGAATTGTGTTCACACATTGCACTGCGTATTCGACTGTCCTCAGTAAGTAGCTGGCTGCTTCATTCATACGAAGTTGTAGGCATAAGTTCCCCACGAACTACATCAGAATTTCCCAGAATCCAGCTTTTCTTCTTGCCACATGCGCAGGAAAAACAAACAAACCAGTTGTTTGATGCAACCGGCTAGAAACAGTTTGGACACATCATGTTGTTTATGTTGATAACTGTGAATCTGCGACCTTTTGATGGCCCGACCCCTGAATCGGGATCCGGAAGTCTGATGACACATGCGAGTAATCAAGAAAAAATTCCTCATCAACGTTCTTGATAGATATTTGAAGTTGCGCCTCTACCTGTAATCAAGGTTTGGTTTTAGGCAGAACCAAACATTCTCATCAAGAAACCATAGAAATGTTTCTAATGGGCAATAAAATATAGTACTCGTTTAAATGTAACATCCTTTTGGGGTTAGCCGAAAAAAGAACTAGGTCACCAAAGGCTAGAGCAAACCAGTCAAGATGCTGGTTCGAACCACGGACCTTCCGGTCAGTGGTTCTCAGCCATCTCGAGTTCAGTGGCTGCAAATCACTAATCAGTTCATTAACTGTTTCTTGTAAATTAAACCTAGTTTAAAGTAACGAATTAGTAGAACTGCTGGAACAAACCTTAGCAAACCCCGAGTTGTCAGCTAACCAGTATACAATAGCCTTCACCTAAACCACCGACTCTTTGATATAATCATTTCTCCACATTAACTTAAAAATGACGAGGTCTAAAATTGCTTGTGCTATCGTCTGCAAAAGGAGATATTACGAAACAAACGGTTTGATCAAAAAGCATCCTTGCTCATATGTTAGAATACCTAAAAAAACTCTAACTTGCCTACTCAATTAAAGAAAATATTCTACGGACAGAGGTTAATCCCTTTGAAACTGGCTACGTAGATTCCGAACGACCTTAATTAACTCAGTTCTGCAGGCTGCCAATAGGTTACACCCAGATTCCTCGGTCCAAAGGAAATGAAATCTATCCTACACTGCTCTATGCACAAGAATGACAAAAATGAACCTGTTCAGTGAAACATCGTGCTGTTCATAGACATTATAAGCTGACTCGTATCATGGCTAAAGTAGCCTTGAGGAAATATCCCAAGAATGATACAACTGTGAGATGGGCGGCCTTTTGAAAACGAACTGTAACAGTAGGTACAGTCGCATCCGAGAAAGGCGTTACCAACGCAGTTATCAGTCCACTTTTATAGCACACAGGTTCCGGTGCTAAGAAGCGCTGTACATTTGTGCACATCATCAGCATTGCGAATGTCACGAAACTCTGGGAGTTTCGAACGCGCCACATTACGTCTAGTATTTTGTACACATAACCGGTCGGCCACGACCGGCTGAGCAGTAGTGTGGGTAACTCTCACTCAGACAACGTACAGCGGCCCTCATACTTCAATCACGGTTTCCAAATCAACTGGTCTCAAGTAACGGATACTCATATGAAGGCTTTACTCGTCTTGTGAGTTACTCTTCCGCAAGCTACTTAAAGATCGCTAGTAGTATGAGATGATCCGGATGTTTGTAACTGAGATTTCGCTCTGTAAGTGAAACCAATCTGTGCTGAAAAGTTAGGACCGACTGAATCCAGCAACCCGAGTTTGTGTCTCGGTGGAACCTCCACCGTCACGAAAAGACTGGACCTTATCGTGGTGTGACGGTTTGCGCACCTCAGCGACGCATTGAGCTATACTGGGGGTTGTCCCCGCCACATTCACAGAGTCTCTCATACCAGGTTGGTCAATCGCTAGAGGTCTGACAAACACAATCTCCTGGTCCTCCAGGTTGGGGGTTGGAACAGGTGTGGCGACTTGTTCTCTAAAAACACCGCCAAACACCGCTGCCTTGGGGTTAGGCTTTTGAGACAAAGGCTTTGGTTGAGGACCCAAATCGTCCTCCTGTCTAGGTGTGGGCGCTCTGACGGTATTCCAGCCTACGTACAACCATGATACCTACGTCCAACAATGAATTCATGCCACATCGGCTGTTGTGTGGTGCCATCAGCCGGGTCGCCTTACTTGCTGCATACAGCAAGGCGGGTAAGCGGAAACAGGCTACTGCCTGCCTTCTTTTTTTAACATACATTTTTCCCCCTCTCCCCACCCCATTAATAACTCTCTCCTTGTAGGCTCAGCACTCATACGTCAGCGAAGCATCGGTGTTGAACACAGATGTCATGCTGTCGATGATAATGATGATGATGAAGTATCTCATGGTCAAACGAATTTATAGTCTACAGCTTTGAACCCGTGACACATTCCACTATTGGACTACGTCCTACCAGTCTATGTATTATCATCTGTGTGTTATTCGTTCTAGATCCATCACAATACTTGTTGTGTTTACCGCAAGCTACATAATGAAACTTTCCCCTTTCCTCACCACTTGGTTCAGTCGTCATTGTAGATGTTGTTGGAGTTGGTAACGGTCACTATCCAACTCTTTTCTGTGACGACAATTTGCTCAAAGAATTTAAGGTCACCAACGACACTTTGATCGTGGAAAGACAAATGTCACAATGACGTTACAGCTGAAAGCAGTTCGGCTGAAGAAGTTTGTACAGAGCGCAGACTGGGTTTCGAGAACGCTTACCACCTCCTGCGTTGATTTTATTGTGCATGAGCTGCTCCACCCGTGAAAAAAAAGCAAATAGATTTAACCAGATTAAATACGCTTCAAAGAGTAAATAGCTCACGAATAAGTGGCACGAAACTTCCCAATAATACGGTAATGGGTGTT
>SJOL01004899.1:139960-176215 GCA_004794785.1 Opisthorchis felineus | reverse complement strand
ATGGAGACCCCGGGACTCAACTCACAAATGGTTAATGACACTGACGGAAATGGCCCAATCGCGCAGTCAGCGTCGATCGTGCATCAAAGCTATCGCCTTCAACGCGTAACTACCCAGTTTCCGAACCTACTGAACACACCATGGCCTCCAGTGCTTGGATATATATATATATATATATATATATATATATATAGTGCGCGTCAGAATAATGTGGAAGCTGTTGGCTAGTCGCTGTCCAAGTAGGGGTGGTGAGGTCGAAAAAAGTCTGTTCTTTTATTTTTACCTTGTGATGTATTGCGCGACCTAGTAAAATCTGGCTGAAAATAGACCCTTCGTGTATCAACTTTAGGTCCTCAAGTCTCCTGGATATTGTCTCATTACCAACATCCTATTTGCTATTTCAGAACTCATGCCTTGGTCGAGCTCTTTTCAATCAAGTTATTGAACGGTTGAATGGGATTGTTGCGAAAGACTACTTCGGCTTGAGGTACCTTGATCGAAACAAACAGCGCGTAAGTCCTTTTGACAGTCAGCCCATTTACGTTCCAGCCTTTTCTCCCCAGCCTGTGTGGTTTTGTCTGCTTGTCCCACTCAGTTGTTGCCACGACAACCAGCTGGGCGTCTGTGATGACTTCAGTGTAATCAGGAAACGGTAAATGCAATACACCCAGTCTAGTTTCTACTGGATTGTTTTGCTAACACCACGCAGATACACACCAGCCCACTTAATCTGGTCTATCGAACTACCGTAGAGTACACTTGTGATGGATTACTGGTCACGTATGTCATCTAAAACGACCTCACTGGAAAAATGCAGCAAGAACGCATACGTGAACAGATCTTACAATGTCTGATAAAGTTAAGTGATATCAAGAAGCGTTAGTGGGTTGATTTACAAGTAGGCTGAGAATGAATACTCTCTTTCCTGTGTAGACTTCGGTGTTGTGATGGCGTTCTGAGTAATCACTAGTCTGGGGTAATCTTTCGATGACCAGACTAATCTAGGCAAGTCGCTGATAGGTAAGTAACAATCCGCCTGTAAATTCAGCATGAAGCCCCCCGATAAAAGCCGCTTACCACCTGCAGAAAAGCTTGTTTACTACTGACAGATTGGTCGTTCAGAACTAGACATTAGAGGCAACACAGCACTGTTCCATTGATACACGTTAACAGGAGCTTACTAGGCTCGCTAAAAAAACTGACAAAGTCGTCGACGTTGGTACCACAATTTAGGAAAACACCGACAGGATTTCCGCTCAACTTGGCTTGTCTGCCAAGTCAAGCCTGGTCCAAAAGGAACTTCGTACCCTTAGTGCAAGTCTACCGTGATGCAGTGCATAACATTAATGAGAAAACGTCAAAAACACGAAAGTAAAAAGATATCACAACCCATATTTTTTTCACAAGATATGGCGTTTGAAATTCGCCCTAATAAGCTTTTATTCTGCTAGAATACACTGGATAGGAAAACGGAATCTAGGACGAACGTAAACAGGCAAGAAGCCTCTGGATATGTTAACATGTAATGGTCTCATAGCAGTTTGAAACATACAATTATTTCATACCAACTGACGAAATAATCGCAGTCGAGAACAAAGCCAAAGTGGCCAATTGTATTTCAGTATCTGCCGAGTTCCAGACATTTCCAATGGACTTAGTACGCTACTATCAGAAGTTGTAAACTTTTGTGACAGGCGGACGAATATGCCTTGAAAACATCGGCCTTGTGGGTTCACAGTCCATCCAGATTAATGAAAATAGATGGAATGACCATGTGCTAATGGGTCGCCAAGGAGAATAATTGTAAAATATTGTATGGTGGAGACGTGATAAGATTGACAGGTGGGATGGATACCTTGCTGATGAGTAAATAACCGGTGCCGATGCTCATTACCTTGTCATCTTGTTTAACCGGCTGATAGTTTTTTAGCAGGTCACTGCATGTTCGCCTCCCTATCTTGGCCCATCGGGGCTAACTCCGTCGTACCAAGAGCTTGCTAGCATTACTACAGGCGGCGCGGATTCTCTGTGGCCGTGCACTGCTAACCTGCAAACTCGACTCGGATGACAGCCGTCTATCAAAATCTTTTTTCCGTTCAGGCCTGGTTGTGCAATGTGAAAATGGCCGATAACTAGGGATCAGAATGTCAAGATATGACAAATAGTTTGTACTTTACTGCATCTTAGTTGTATGCTTTCAAGGTCATTGCGTATCACTAGAACGTTTAACCTGGTTGATGCAAAATACGTTCTTACAAATCCTTCCAAAACAATCGTTTATCGAGTTCCGGAGAGGTCGGAGAACTATTCTATTGATCCTTCCTGATAGAGAGGTTTTTGTTCCACATCAGGGTGTTCCTTTAGAATGGGATCCAGTACAATACGTTCATCCCATGTAGGGCTGCTTTGCACCAGGTGTCCGATCAACTAAATTCTTTTCTCACAATGTTCTGAACTTTTTGTTTGCATTTTCAGCAATGGCTTGAAATGTCAAAGACTGTATACAAACAGTTAAAGCGTGAGTCTACCTGAGCTAGTTGTCATGACCATATTACCATTGTTCTGATATCTTGTTGTGGACAGTTTTTAAACCAGATGCAGTTTTTTTCGGTCATTACATCCAAAGTCTTGAACTGCCAGATATAAATATTCATCCAGTTATGACGCGAAAATCACTACTTGTTCATGAGAGGGGGAGCAGTCATTCTCTAACGAAATAATTCCCATGGCAAACTGCCTCGAGGGATGGATCAACTATCTTCTACAGTCCCTGAAATTTGCTAATCGGTCGTTATATTGAGCCACAAATCGCACTGGTAAAGTGCGCGTAAGTTCTCACACCCATGCATCACAAGGCTGAATCGCCCAGCGCGCCTAGATGATTTCGTCCAGAGATACTACTTATTTCCTAAATGACTGACTGAATGTAGATGAACAATAAAGTGGTGTCAAGCATCACCCATCAGCTCGACAGCCTTACCGCTACAATTAGTGGCAAGCTGTACGTGAGGGCATACTTTGAACATTCCGTCAAGCGATTGATAGGATAGTATAATGAACAAGTAGTGAGAATTTTTCAAAATTTTTATCAGTTACCACCAGGATACTCGAATTCAACTTGAAAATGAATTTCGAATGTAGATGCAGCGCAGGTTGATAACCAATTCATCGTATCAACGTTTTCTAATGAGGTCAGTGTCACACGACTACTTATAAACAGAGGTTCCAGACTCTCTCAGTGTGCACCCGTTAAGCGAGGGAAACAAAATCGCCTCGCATGTTAAATGAGCGGAGTTCAACTATCATTGTAGTTATTGACCAGTATAGGAAGGAGATAACTTAGACGAGAATGGTGTGTGTGATGTGGTTCCCGATAGGGAATTTTGAGTCACGCGTAGGTTTGACGATCCCGAATATCAAAAGAAGTTAGTGGGTTCGAAAGTCTACTGTACTATTCACACAAAGTTGAGCAAAATCATACAATAAACCTCAGTTGTCCACACTCGTGGGGTCAACAACTGCGCGAGTCTGTCACTGACCGGCACGGTGTATTGTCAAGGTCCGCACAGCCATCAATGGCGGTCTTCCCTTTCGAGACAAGTTTCGTGATTCCCATTGGCTGCACGATCTCACGGAGGGCACGGCAGAACAAGTCAGTGAAGGCTCAGTAGATGGGGCACGAACACAAATGGGTAAGTAGGTCAGTTGCGCACATTCACACACACACACACACGGGGCCCCTTGGCCGCACAATGGTGTTAGCTACAAAACCTTTGCGAGTGGAATAAAACTTTTTTTCGCCAAAATGTTGCATTTTGTTACGTATGTGCTCAAACCAAAAACCGCCCTAATCTACGTTCATACTTTCGCAGCTCACCAAATTTCATTGTCCACTGAAGCAATCACACTTCTGGCGGAAAAATTCTGGTGGAATACTTTCCTAGCATCACTGGGACCCCGGGATGCCTAGATGGGGCTCAAAAGTTTGGAGTGGTATTCTGAACTCACTTGCCTGTGTGTTTTAGTCCATCAGGGACAAGTCGTAGCTTTCGAAAATTCAATTCCATTGTGCTAATACTGAGCTACCACACACACGCATGCTAATATGCCAGTGTCGAATGGGGCGGCCTTTGCGGCAAGGGGAATGGCGAAATCGGATGAACAAAACATGTGGAGATCAAAAGTACATAGGCTGAGTAAGCAAATGAATGGGGGAATTATTATGAGATTAAGCTAGATTCAACAGTGTTCCGAAGTGTTATTGCCTCTATACAAGAGACTACTGAGTAGCTCTCAAGTATACAATAGGTGCGGAAATTGGTCCAGGCTTTCTGCATTTCAACTTTTTTACCTAGCTTCTTCCAGAAGAACAAATGTAGTGCTACCAGGGATTCGAATACCACTCTAGTCGTTCGCTTCAATCGATAGAATCATAAAATATTCAATATTAACCATCCTCATGGGGTCAGTCTGCTTTTCCATTTGTTGCCTCATCCACTGGTTGGTTATTCTCATACTCTCCATAATGATGACTAGTCATCATTATTTCTATACAATGAATTGCGATATCTCACATATGGTACCAACTGAAACATGAGGCAGCCTGTTGCAGTACATTCAGTTGATTATAAAAATCCTGAACGTGAGATTCAGCTGGGTTCCAGGTGAGTCTCCCGCAAGACCAAATTGGTTTGCAAATGAGTGTAGTTCGCTAATTTCGTGCGAGAGACTTAACTGAATCTCTTGTTTATGACATTCTTCAACCTAATGTGCTGCACACAGGTCGCCTCATGTTTCAGTTGTCGAAATCAGTACAATTTGGATTCAACTAGAACATAAGATTGACGGAAACTCACGGACTGTGCCTACCTGATGAGCCCAACAAGGACAGCGAAACCGCTCTCGAACTTTCGAAGAGATTTCAGCAACCTTATGAGTACTGGAATACGTCTAGCCATCATCTGATTATATGGTCACGTGAGGAAAATTTGTGCTGTGGTGCTGAATATAAATTCCATAATGCACCAAACCTGGTAAATTGGCTCAGGATGGACGAAACAACTCTAAGTTGCGACTAACCTTTCGGTGTTTCCCTCTTAAGTTGTCGGAATACTTGGTATGACTTGTCACAGAACCTATCTGCGAATTGGGCACGAGCTGACGTCTGACTCAGCCGTGGCATGCTTAACCAAGGTTAGCTGCCGTATTCTTTTACTATACAGATTATGCCTACTTGAGCGGTATTCAGAACAAAATAATCTACCCTGCGTTTACAAGTGTGGCTCAAGTGTACGTACTCCACAAACGTAATCCTTTTGTACGGCAAGTTATTTTAGCCACAGGAATGTGTACCAGAGTTAGACAATGTAGCTTAACTTGGATTTGAAAGATCCTAGCTTTACCCAAATGAACAAAAACCCACTTTGACATGGCGCAGTATTTGAACCCCCTCAGTTGTCGAGAAGGCAGTCACCATTCGGGAAAGGAAGAGGTAGCGCGGCTTAAATTTCCCAGTAATCTTCGCAGGGCCGGATATTTCGCTCAAATGAAAAGTTTGCCTGACCGGTCCAAGACGCTCTACCGACGAAGAAGTCTTATATTAACAGAAAACACATTACGGTCAACTACCTAGGAATCCAGATTTTCTCCTGGAAGTAAGGTTCATTTGCACTGCGAATCCGAAAAACACTATGTAGGTGTTTCAGCTCAACATTCAACCCCACATCCTGAGTTACCCCCTCTGTTTCCTCTTGTGAAGTCACAAGGGTTGTGCGTATCACAAATCTCAATCGAGATTCGAACTCGCGACATTCCGATTAGTATTTTCAGCTTGTCAGTGTACAATCGGCCAACGAGCAGTTTGGCAAACTCGCACCTAGCCACAAAACTGCTTTTTCCCGTTTTTTTTCAAACGTTCATAGGTAGCAAAAAAAAACCTAATATGCGATCTTTAAATCTAGACTTCGTATCAATTTTTCTAGGAAATCTCGTCGAAACTCTTTGGATCGTTCTGTAAGACCCACAAAGTGTGGATGAATCATTGAACAGGCTACAAGGTACAAGGGGAGTTCAGAGTTTGCGCGGCCTCCGGGACACAGTTTCACAGTGAGGCATCTCTGTATTGTCTTCGTGGCACTTTGATATCCCTGTTCAGTTATCTCAACAGTTTGTATTGAGATATTTAGCACAGGATGGTTCTAAGTCTCCTGACGAGTAAGGTCTAGTCCCTGTTGCCAGGCGCGGCAGGAAATAATCCCAGTCTAGGGGACCAGATGGTTGACACCAAAGCGAATGCTTTACTGACGAACATGCACGGGAGTTCAAACTCCGATGCCATATTAAAGGATCCAAACGGGCGGTTGATTTTTCAACTTTACAGAATCTAAGGCTAAAAGCATTTCATCAAGTAGCAAATACTGAGAAGAGGCCGTCTCACTTTTAAACGTAATGAGTTTTGACGCACAAGATTCTTTATAAACGTCCTAGTTGATTGTCTCAAGTTTAAAACAGGAAGATATGATCGTTAACACCGCAACAACTAGGCAACATGGATGTGCTAGACCGATACAAAAACAATACCTCACCATTTTGTTTTTTACACAACTTGGTTGCTTTCAGACAGAAGTGGTTTTCGATGAATAAGTCGACAGCAGTACAAACAAACATACTACTCCGAAGACCTAGCGTTCGTCTTAAAAATCCGAGTTTCAATTCAGGTTGATGTGCAATTTGGTTACTCATTCTTCGGCATGCAAATTTCATTGTGTTTCCGTCGATAATATCACATTCTCCTTGGTCGTGTGCACATTTGATGATTGCAAATTCCTGCAAAATTGAAAATGGGAGTCAGTTCCATTTATGTAGACAGTGTTTGGCTGACCTTACGCACCTACATAGAGAGATGAAGGAGCCACATTTTGAACGTTGAAACTAGGTTCACCAGACGCGCTGCGTTTACTCAATTATTGATGATAAAACTCGTTGGGTAAAACTTTTTGCCCTAATTTTGCTTGCTCATCAGTGAGAACAGTTTTCATTCACCTGGCGAACAAAGGTCCATATACGGGCGTTGCTTGTAGGTAGAAGTGGACAGTGAGATTTTGGGTGCGACGGCGGGCATTTGCGATAGTCCCCACCAGGTGTGGTGCATAGACAACGACAAGGGTCACTCCTCTACTGAGTGTAAGGCACATACTGGTTTCAGTCGTTGATTTATTAGAAGTATAAATGCACCGATTTGGTGTTTACTTCGGATGGTCGATTCCACAACAATGAGTATGCTTATTTCTATGCAGTGGCCGGTTTTTAATTAGCTGGAAAATTCAATGAACTAGCTGATGAGCGTGACCTTTTGACTCCAGGATTTTGAACTGTATTTATTACAACGCGTTCTTACAACAGACAATAATCATTCTAAAGTAAATGAGTTTCCGGAAACTAAAAATGGCTATCGTAGGACACGTCTCAACAAAAAAACTTTCAGAATGCAACCAAATTGTCTTGAGGGGTCAAATAAATCAATAAGCATTCAGTTTTACCACCTTTTCGGTGCCTAGCTCTCACGCCATCCGGCAGAAACATAAGGGCTGAGATTCTTGCAGGTTGCTCAGGCCTGGTCAAGTGCAGTCGATATGCCAGGGTTGGGTTCGAACCATGGACCTTCCGGTCAGTAGGTTCGCGCTTTAACTACTGAGCTACCTCGAGGTCGTCTTAGAGAGAAAATATACTCAAATATGAAATAAATTGTGAAAAACCTGTCTCAGCTTTAATTGCAATTGGTTCGATCAAGACTTACTGCCTAGAACCAGCTGAACACACCTCAAACGTTGTTCTCAAACAGACGTAATGATTGATCCACGAATCTTATTGTGAGGGTCCTAGTAAACCAGAAGTGTTTCTCAGTTTATCAGCATACACCGACTTCAATCGCAGCAGGAAGTCTAAGATGAAAACATGTTGAATTCCCCTATAATACTTAAAAGTTATAAGTAGTTCAGAAAGAAAATTCACGCGACGAGTGAACCTCTCATGGTAACCCGAGGCACCAGTCAACACGTGGACAAGTGATGTCAATTCCGTGATGAAGGATGAGTTGCACTAGATTCTGTTTAAGTGCAAGCTAAGCACAATGTTGATCAACCGTCCGTGACCGGATAGTTTTTCTTCAGCTTCTAGCTGGTAGGTTGCGGAATCGAATTGAGATCCTAGGGATGCGCACTGTAGTGCTTCTCATCTATCCGGCATAAGTTGACTCCACTTACAGGACAAAGTGTCAGTTGAAGTGTTTAAAAAACCCTCATACTACATAAAATTACTGTTTACCCCGGTTATAAAACTAGTCAGCATTGCATGAAAACATGGATGTACCGACTATGAGAATTGGACAAATCACAAGGGAATCTTCAATATTTCCGGCCAGTAGTGAAAAAAAGAGTAGGTTCGGCATGCTATTCTGTCGTCTCCCATACACAAGTTGGGGCGAGATGGCTCAGTGGTTAGAGCACGAATTTACTGAACGCAAGGTCCGTGGTTCGAAACTGACCTCTGCCTCTCGACTTCCCCTGTCTAGGCTTGGGCAACCTGGCAATATCCCAGACCTCGTGCTTCCTCCGGGTGGCATGGCAGCTAGGCACCGAAAGGGTGTTACAGCTGAATGATTATCTTTTTTTACCATGCACAAGTTGAGGCGCAGCTATCAGCTGAGGCATTGCTTCGAATTAGTACCGACTCCACTTCAGTTGGCATCCGTCAACTGTTGTATACATGAGTTCTCTTGAAGTTTGTAGTTATGACTTCGTATCTCTGTTTCAGCTAATGATTGGTATTTCCCTTCAACAGTGACGAAAATGCATTCATGGTGACTGTAACCGGCGTACGAACTGCTATGGAAGGAAAATTCAGTAGATATCACATCAAGCTCCTGTTTGTTGTCAGCATCATATAGCTTTGCAGTCCAGGCAGTGCTGCTCTTTTCCACTGAGACAGTGCGCAGGTTGTATGGGTAGTATTTCTAACCACACACAAACGCCCTGTGTGATGTTGCATAGGTTTTTCAAAAAACCAAGCTGTTCGGTGGTCGCTCTTATTAGAGCTTGAAAAGTGCTGATCCAAGCATAAGGTGGCCGATCGCCCTGCACCCACGGGACAAGCCCAAAGAAACCAGAAAGCGTTCATTTCCGAGATCCAGTCGCACATTTGCCAGTTGAATGCCTGACTTATGGTTTTCTAAATTTGCGACTTCTCGCGGGAATCAAGAAAAGTCTGACTATTCACTAACTGTAAACGATTGTGTGACGCTGGTTAGAACACGAAGAATATTTACGACATGGCAATTCACTGACACCAGATATATGCGATTTACTAGGTCGACTGATTTAAGGGCTAATAAACCCTTGTTAAACAATGCTTAACACGATACTACTTGTTTCCCACTTGTAGTATGCACGTTCTCATAGAAATTGAAAAGGTCGTTAGCACGGCTACCACTCTGCTTTGCCATTGAGGGCTGTTGCACATAAATTCGAGTGTTCCTACAACTCATCTGAGTGCTAATTAATACAATATTGCTGATCAACGATTCTCATTCTGACAATGGGTGTGGAAATACGTATTCAGAATGTTACGATTTCAAATAACTCCTTAGATTTGTGAAACACGCATGGCTGCTATCTGACTAAAGAGGGGTCCACTACAGTGCACAGCTTTCGAGAATATGCCTGATCTGATCTCGTAGAGCGAAATATTTGTCCGAAAACCCCAAACACACTCGAGACTTTAAAAAGGGTTTAGAACAGGTATTCTTACAAGATGAAGAAAAACGCCAAGATGTCCTAGGTTCAGCTACCACAAACATTCAGACGAACTGTCACTAGCTTGGGGAAGTTTGGTAATTTTAACGGAGATTTGGTCCTCTAGGTGGAGCCAGTCTATGGTGCAGGGGCGGGAAGTACTCGGCAGCTGTATCAACCTAATTAGGAATCATCAGCACTGTGAATCACATGAAATTCCAGGAAAGTTGGTAACCGCCGCCTCCAGGCTAATAGTTTGAACAATTGACCGTTCGGTCCCGAGGGCTGATCAGCAGTGTGATTGACTCGGAGTTAGACAGGATGTGGCGCCGCTGATTCCCCAATCATGGGATTCGCACCACGTGGTTACACGTGTTGAATTCTTCCTCGAGTGGCGACTTCTTAAGATGAAATGGCCCTATAGTGCTTCTCTGCTTTTAAGCATAGATTCGTTTCACCTACCGGAGGAAACCTCCATTAGAATTATACAAACGAGATTTCCTAAAACTGATGGTTCGAACTTATACCAATGTGCCACAACCTGATCCTTGAAGAGGGGTTACTGTGAAGTTTGTTGCGTTTTCATTAGAGTTCATATAAATAACAGCAGTGGGTCATAATAGCAAAATAATTTTTCCTCACCAAGTAACGGAATGAGTAATCATGTATGAATTTTCCTTTTGCCCAACCCGCGCTTACTCCCCATATCTCTATTTACGGTTGTAGCTTTACCTAGCAGCTATCAGATTCAGCCGAAACCTTATCACGTTATAAATGCGGTTGATAATTCTCCTTTTGTTTGTCATTGCATTAATAAAGACATAGCCAATAGACAATCGGAGTAACATTTTATTTCAGGTTTTCAACCAACTTGCATTGCACTTTGGCCACCAAGCTTGGCACGTGTTTGAACCAAAAAAAGAATTCATTTTAAAACTCTTTTGTTTCATTTACGGTCCCATCTCTTCACTGAGGTCGCATAAACGGATTCCACAACCACCAGTTTTGAGTCCTTTGTTGTTCATCTGTCCTGAATTATGAGTTGCGGCATCACCCAATCGCCCCTGGTCCCATGGTCACGTGTTCCACTGTCCTAACGTCCGGACATACGTGATGCGAAGGACTTTTGGAAAAGGGCGTGGTACCTTGTGTTTATCTGATCACAAGGATGATGAGGGGCTTAGGCACTATTGTGCGGTTGCTCTGTCCATGTCGTGGCAAAGTAAATCACGTTTGGAAGGCAGCAGCAGCCGTCGATGCCTATGACAGATTAGGAAAAAATGCGTCCAACTAAAGCGATCATACTGATGTCCCACATTGTTGCACTTGGTCCAAAGCGCAATAAATGTGGATGAACCATACCATATGGGTAGTTTTTAAAACGTTCTGCTTTTTATTTACGTAGATTGCTATACTGTCGTAAATGGATGACATTTTTTGTGCTTCTGACCTTGGTCAGTGTGAAGGTTCAGTCAACCTGCTTGATAATTCATAGGATGAAGGCTTTATATTTTTTTCTCAATGGGTTATATTCTTCTTCCAAATCTTAGCTACCATTGTTCGTTTGTGTTCTGATATTGGTTAGGTGGTTACGGCCAAGCCCTGCATATTCAAGCTACACGACCACTAATCTATTGGGTAACGTCTACATATAGGTTTCATGTTAATCTCTTGGTAGGGTCAATAGCATGAAAGCGCCGATGGCCCACAAGGGTTTGAAAATGCTGAGGATTCATCGGGACAGCGCCTATAGATACGATGTGTTCAAGCAGCTTCTTGTTTTGACGGAACACACTACTCATAAGGTTGCTGAAAACTCTTTGAAAGCCCACGACGGGTTTCGACCTTCTTGGGTCTTATCAAGTAGGCGCAGTTCCAGAGTTTCCATCAACATTATGTTCTACTTGTACCTAAGTCTGACATATTTCGACAAATTCTCTCATTTGCACACAAATTTGGTTTCGACAAAAGACTCAGCTGAATCTCTTATTTATGGTGGTCAGCTACAACTGGGAGATCCAGCTGGATTCAGCTGGGTCTCGCGTCACAACCAAGTTATTGTGTAAATGGGAGTATTCGTCGAAAAGTTGACGGTCTTCCTTGGTTGGTTTAATCATTGAGACACCGTACATTTTAACTAAGGTATCATTACCACTGAACACCCTTAACTAGGATATGATACCATTCAAACGCTTACCAAAGAATCGTGTGCAAATCAAACAACAATCAAGTCCTGCTGATCTTAGCATAATAAGTCAATCGGTGTACAATGGAGGGTTTCAGGAAGCAAGAAGTTGATAGGTGCCAACGGGAACAGACCCTGATGAGTGCACGTACCCAGAGAGGTTGCAAATTGCCCGCAGTTACACAAAGTCACAGTGTTAATCACTGTCTCCACTTCTTAGCAAGCTTCAAGTTGAGTAGTTTCGAGTAAATCAATCTAAGCTAATGTTTTCGAAGAACTTTTCACACTGGACCAGAATTCATCTGCTTAGATGCCACAAGGAAAAATAAATCCGAGTAACAGTAGATGAACAACTGAGCTTCAGATAGGTTATTGGCATTAAAGACATTTGCAAGGACCGTGTACCATAAACTGCCTGCCGGAAGAATGCTGGAGCATGGTGTGCCTTATTGGGAACTATCCACTATTTATATTGATTTCTGAGTATATGGAACTACCACCAACAAACCGCTGACATCACACTTGCCTGACGGTCGATAATCACCGCGAACATAGCCAAAACTGACAGTAATCTGTTTGTAGATTAGCATACCATATGAAAAGTTTGTACTTTCCCAAAATGCGACAGTGTTTCTGTTTTAGATTTCCGTAAAACTTTGTGCTAAGTAATGTGTGATCAGCCATTTAAGTGTCCAAATTTCAAGTTTGCACCTCCCAAAGGATTCTCTTTCCTGCGACTGAGCAAAGTTACTAGTTTCGCTGAAGCACATCTCAGGTCGCCACTGCAGAAAACTTATTCTGGCGCTCGCATTGTCAGTAGAGAGAGTAGTCCGACAAGTACCATGCCAGTCAACACTCATTTCGTGAACGAGTTTTGTAATAGCATGCCGAGAGTGAAGTTAGGATTTTGTGAATCATTTTGCGGTTCTTGTTTACCCATTCTCGACACATTTGGACAAATTGAGTCTGTTAGTAGCACAGACGTCATTGCCTGTGACAATCGTGCCTGGTGCCAGAACTATCCGTTCATGTATGCAGCTGAATATGCCTTAGGCCACTTTAAGTGAGTCACATCATGTTTTCCGTGACAGTCGCCCAACTGAGTTTCAAGTTCTGGAGTGCTAACAACGAGCATCAGTTTTATGTTAGATCACTTGTGTGTCTGCTCTAAGCAATCAATAGCAAAGCAACCAATATCAAGTCGCAACACCTGTGGCGTTCGATATTCATACGATTCCCGCCATATTTTATCACTGTCCCATTTGACTACCACAGCACAGTAAGTAAGACGATGTCTGTGTACTCTTGATCTGGGGCGTGCACTGGGGTCGGAGGCAAACCAGTGATTTTCGTCTGTCGCCTGCTCTGTTGCGTCTGTACCGCCGGTGCACGGGGCAACCTGGGTCAGCCTACGCACGGACGAAAGCACACAAAAAGAACGCATGCCAGGGGCCTGTTGATGGGATGCGGGTTGGAAGCGGGCGATAAAGCACGGGATCGATTCAGAGCACGCCTGTAAATACGAGCTGGATGTAGCTATCGATCAGGCGTGATAAGGTGTTGTCCGCTAACGCCTATTGCACTTAGGCCTGCACTGGGTGGGCAAATAGCAAACAGGCCGTATGCTGATGGGCAGAGATTCTCTTTTGAGCTTAAAATGCTACTCTACATCAACACTGGATTGGTCCCCGAGTTAGTTTCATATTCCTACATGTAGTCTTTACAGCTTCCCGGCCGGGGGGTTTTACCTTAAAGTGGGAAACTAGAAACGTTGACGAAATCTTTGCCGTAGAATTATGGCTCATTGGACTAGTGGAACCAGTGGGGCAACGATTGTCAGTAACCCGTTCCCAGTATATTCCGTTTCAGGAGTTTGACATAAGGTCCAGCCCTCAAAGATTCATTCATGGGAACTAGTAGAATAAGATTTTCACCCAAATCTTGGAAATTGTCCCTATAACGTTTCCCCTAAGAGAAGAACGACTAACACATCTACTCGGAACACGCGTTTTACATCCCTGAAAACAGACTGTATCGTTTATTCACTACAAACTTGGGAGCTGATACACACTCACTTTTCCCTGAGGTTTTCTGAGACGAGCTGTGGGTAAGAAACTTATGTGATCAGGGGAATATGCCAACTTTAGTGACCACGCGCCTTCAGATTCGCGCAGCTTTACCTCTGTAGCAATGAGAATCTGCTCTGAAGTTGCATTAAGCCCGGAGCGCACAACGATAGCGAGTATTTTTTTGAGATATTGGCTTCCATTGTTACTCCTGCTGGTGCTTTGTGCGGCAGTGTTACTCCTCTTTATGCCCTTGGTTACCTGCTCCGCCCACTACAGTATATCAAAAGGGACGGTACCTTTGGGTATCTACAGAGTCATCACGTAATTTGCCATAAGGTCACGCTAGAGTCTTCTAGATGGTTCGACAGGCATCAAGCCAAAACATTTGATCCTGGTTGGCTCACATTCTGACCAATCATTGTGTGCCTTCGTATGGTCCGTAGCCTGCTCGTGGCACACCCTTCGAATGGTTATTTAGAGTGGCTGGCCTCCAGACAAATTATATCAGGAAAGAGAAGCTAGAGCTCCCATCTACACAGCTGAATGAAAGCCTTTTTGACCTGCTGAACACGAGGACTTATACCTGTCTGAATAGCGTGTCCCCCGCTTCAGACCTTCAGTTCAGGTTCAGAAATAAAGACCTGTTATACCTAAACCTCCCGGACAGTTTCCGTCTATGTTCCAGGTGCGCTGTTTGTCCATGCGTGGAAGATTACACTGGATGTACGGTTTGACAGTTCACTTGGACGATTTGGGTCACACCGCCATCTGGCTGGAGTGAGAGGACTAAAGTCGTCTGACACACCCGATTACGCAGTACGAAGCCTGACCTTCCCTAGAGCTTTTACAGCGTTTACTGCCGAACAGAAGTCAGTGCAGTACCGCGAAAAAGTGGTTCTCAAGGGACCTAACAAAGTTGCGCGTTTTTTCGCCGGAAGTGGCTTGAATCATCCCCACATTCACTTGCTACTTCCTGAAAGTTCATCGAACTAGTGAACTGAGCCTCGTAGTTTAATGGCCGCTAATCAGAACCATATACCCTTGTTTATTTCGTAGGTTGCTTCGTGTATTTCCTTCTTAGTCTTTACAAATTTGTGGCCTCTAGGAAGTTTGCCGAAAACGCGCAAGCCAAACTATCTCGGTTATTGTCCTAGAATGGAAAACGTACCGATTGAAAACTGTTTTTGCAGTTAGTTGGCCAAACTCACATGACAGCCTTAGTAGTTCGATGACGAATAATTCTCAGCTGATTTGGTCTACTTTGTTTGATATCATGCTGCCGAACATAGGGCTTCCTGTGGTTATCAGAATCATTTTCTGCTTCATGACGTGTTGTTATTTTTTGCTTCAAAAATGTGTTGTTAATCGTAAGGTAAAAGAAACATCATTGTCCTTTGGTAACCATGCACTTGTTCGAGTTTTATTTGAAGGCAATTTGACAACAAAAGGCTTACATCTTAGGGGAAAATCAGATAACTGAGAAGTGCTGAAGACAATTGTTCCGACAAACTGTTATAGGGTAATACGGCCTAAAAGGAGTGGAAGCCGCACGTTTAACATATCGACGTGGCGTCGTTTTTGACGCTGATGGAGTACCTATGCAACCTACCACAGGACTTCTTTCCAGTGCTGACGAATACATCAGAACAAAGATGATAAATTAGGGGAATTCAACCCAAAAAAAGACAGAACTACTGAATTTTGTGAGGTTTACCACATAAAATTTCTGTTGGGTGAGAAACAAAGAAACGCGTTCGATTCTCTGAGCCAGTCGTGTGTGTGTGTGTGTGATTTTCATTGAAGCCGGTTTTGGGAGAGCAGGGGATTGATATTTCACTCACATGCATTTGATTACTAAAGGGGATTTTTTAGTAAGCCGCTTTCCCACTGGTTGGCTAAGGAGAACGGATTTAGGGAAGCGAAATCAGTCAAACTTGGTGGATTTTGCTCTTTCGTTTGTAGCGTGAGGAGATCCGGGCACTCTCAATTGAGATTTCGTGCCATAAGTTAAACCAGTATATGCTGAAAAGCCAAGAAGCGATGTAGAGCTGTTTCATCGGTGTTGCGAAACGTCAGCAATGCGCATCTTACGAAACTCTCGTATCCGCGACCTCTTGGCTAGTAGTTTGAACTATTAACGGTTGGGTAACGAGCGGATAACGAACGGTTTAGTGTGTAAGCTACTAACCGAGAAGGTGCGGCTTCCAGACAGCGCGAACTTTTGTGAGTTGCACACTAATGATTACTCCCAATAGGGGTGACACAGCCGTACAGTGCTTCCCGGCTTTTCAGTCTAAATTGAACTCCCAGGACGAAGTCTCCGTTGGTATGGTTTACCCCTGAACGTCTGGAAACCTGAACCTCTTAGCTAGCCCCAAATCAGTTTAGTGATTAGGCACATGAATTGTCGATTGGGATGATGTGTTGGTTACTCAGTTTCCATGCGGTATCTGAAGCCGTTTGACACGGGTTTTGAAGAAGCCTCTGGTAAGATTTGACTTCAAGGAACTCATTACTCATAAAATTGGTGAAAGCTTTTCGGTAACTCACAGTTTCGCCTTTTGTGAAGTTTACCTGTTAGGCGCAGTCCTCTTGCTTCCGCCTAGATCATGTTCTACTTGAAGAATACCATAAGCGAGATATTCAGCTGGGATTTAGTCGAGTCTCAGCTTGGTATCAAACATACCGCGCTAACCGCGTATAAATTGGTGTGCAAGTGGAAAACAGGGTTGACGCAAACCCACGCACCATGCCTATTTGGTAGGCTCAAGCAAGGGGAGACCAATCGTGGGTTGCTGAAGAGTTTTCAGCAACCTTGTGAGTAGTGCGTTGCGTCAAGAAGCATAAAAGAGAGATTCAGCTAGAATTCAGTTAAGTCGCTTGTTAGAAACAAATTAGTTTGCAAACTAGTGGATTTCACGAGCATTAAACTTTTTGCAATCCTAGTTTCTTCTTTTGCTAGGTACTTTTTGGTTGCCTGTTGTTCACCAGGGCCTATGTGAGAAATTTGACTTATTCCGCTTCTACAACTCTAATCTCAAACCTGTCAGAGAATGCGTTTGATGCCTACGGCAGTTTGTGATATCAAGCCTTTGACACAAAATGCTTACCAAGCCACTCATCAAGTGGACGAGATCCTTGGAACCCTGCAAGAAACGGTTTCCCTTGTTAAACTGGCCGGTTTTTTCTGAAGAGTTAGCGTAACAAACAGTACAGTCGTTTCGTGATTTAGGTGAAAAATCCGGTGCCATAAAACTATTTGGACTCCACACAAAATCTGTGCCACAAAGCACGTTATTTTGTGTGACCTAAAGTAAGACTTGATCCCTTTCAAAACATTCAGTATAGACACAAGACTTTCATAACATATCAGCGTTTCACCTTTGGTTTTGTTAATTATCTGAGCCTGTCTGGGCCCTGTGTGACTGCCCATGAAACCAAAACTGACATTTTTTATGAAACCTTAAGGCAGTAATGCAATATACTAATAATAATAAAGAATAAATAATCGTTCAGCTGTAGCATCCTTTCGGTGTCTAACTTCCATGCCACCCGAAGGAAGCACGAAGACTGGGATACTGACGGGTTGCCCAAGCCTAGACAGGGGAAGTCAAGAGGCAGAGGTCGGGTTCGAACCACGGACCTTCCGGTCAGTGAATTCGCGCTCTAACTACTAAGCTATCTCGCCGAAATATACTACTTCAAACTCGAATGAAATCAGCATAAATACAATTCAGTGTGGCATATTAGTGGCGTTTCCGCGCTGCCTGCACGTTTCACCCTCGTAAGGAAAATCTAGGCATACACCAATCCGAGCCTTTTGATGATTTGGTCGAAATGAACTCGTTGATGAGGACCTACTGAAGACATATGTTTTAAAAAATGTGAAGTCGCAACAACCACCTACTGGTTAGTTTTCTTATGCCCATCCCTATGCTTGCGGTAGGAATAAGCACACTTTGAAGTTCCTAGCAAATGTTTCCAAGCCCATCATGAATGTATCGGTGGGTTTTGCACCTTCAATTTCCACCCTGGAAAATGATGCACTGTTTCCGAGAACCACTTGAGTCATTGGTCAATATATGACAGCAGTTTGCGAGATTAGTTCACTATCAATCACAGACACTTAATTACAGACATAGTGTGTGTTTCCAAGACAAAAATGGTGATTATCAAAGGGACCATGGAATGTGGTTTGCCTCAACTCTTTTGTCTCGGTTTCGACATCAGTCTAGAACACCAGCGACAACAGCCGGAGGTAAAAGTGATAAAACAGACATTTGTGCATTTTGTTCTGAACTAGTAGCCAATGGAAGAGAGAGATGTATTGCTATGAACAATTAACTGCCATTCCCTATCGGACGAATTACATTACAAAATTACGGGAGTATTGATTGAGAACAATATTCTATTGGGTTGGGCGTTAACCACAGTGAGAAGACTGACTGAGCCTTTAACCGTTCGATAATGCAGCAACGCGCGAAGCAAGCGCCAGTTACTCCCATATAGTTTTTACTAGAATATCTACCTTCCAGTCCTTTTCGAAATTTCAGAGGTCAGATTTATTGAACTGGGTGGGGCTGAAGGGACGTTCAACTTTTATTTTGGGAGATTAAATTGCACAAATATTGCTTATCTGGGTTTTCCCAGCACTTCGGTTAAACTCAAATGCTAATAAGATTGCGTAGGCGACCTAAATCCGGCATCAGTTATCAGGTGGAAATCAAGCTGAATCATGTAAGACACCCTGATTATGCGCTATTCATCATGGTCGTTTTGTTGAAATTGAATCCGTCCATCCGTACCGACAACTTGTGCATTTTAGGGGAGTAGTACTAGTTACCGCGATGTGAGCTGTGTAACAGACAGACCGGCAAACGAGACTGATGAAATCCGAACAGATACAAGGCGCACCTCAGCATATGTACTAATATAACGGTGTATACTACTGATGAGGCATGTGAGTAGCGTCTGCTCCGGTTTCCGAGCTCCGCCCCCGTATTTGACAGAAAGTGGTTACTACGGAGATTACGGAACCGCTTTGCAGTGTTCGTACATTATTGTTTAATATTCAAAGAACGTCCAGGAAAGTTCAAGAGGACGCTTGAGAATGTTCACTTTTCTGAAGATCTGTGTATCTTGTATCTGTGTATCTTTGTATCTAATGGCTGGTACCCGCTTAGTTTGTGTTTGCTAATTAATAATTTCGCAGCAAAAGACGTCCCTATTCTCAATGGTAGCAATAGAATATCTTCACAAATGAGTGACCGATTTTTTTCAATCTGAGTAGATTGCTCTCTTTGGTTCAGAAGTTATTCCTTTATATAACACAGCTTTCTTGGGAAATAAATTTACGAAGCTTAGCACTGAACTGCCTTGTAGAACGATTTTGTTTCTGGTTTGTATCCTGGTGGATCGCATTTTAACGTGTGAAAGTCCTCACTAAACAATGAATGCATTTTGAGATTCTATTAATCTTTAAGCTGCTTGGTTCCACTCATAAAAGTCAGTCGATAAACGCCAAGATAAGGGCAGGCTTAACCAGATTCGACCAATTAAAGACTCGTACGCCACAAAAATGTCCGAATAGCAGTTTGCTAGGATTGGCCAGCATCGAACTTGCGACTTTTACGTCCCCAAAGGGCACCAATTTCCTCTTGATAGCTGATTTTAGTTCGAACATAAGTTAGCGTAAAAATACCGGGATACTATGATTCAAGTCTTAGTTCGAATTTTTGAGCTAGCGTTGCAAAGCCGAAAATCGTGTCGCTCATTAACCCTACCGGCAAATCACCCTAAGCTGCTTAGGCCGTGCAGAGGAAGCAGCTTATGTGGCAGGATGTGCGCAGTGACTCAACAATTGTGTAAACCATCTTTATACGGGTCGTGTTCTTATCCGGAGGATGAGCTACATATGTTTTGGTCTGTATGAACAAAATCAATCGATACGATTTAAATTCTCATTACTACCGTCAACCATGTTTCACGATTATCTGGTTGTAACTTTTCTTGTTTTGTCTTCTTGAATCTTTCAACTTGTTGACAGAAAACATGGATAGTTATAAATCTTCTTAGAAGAGTTTGAAAAGGCAGCTTCTCGACTGAATCAAACTGCTTTCCAACTGCTTCAGAAACAAATCTTGTTTTCAAGGATGGGTTTGTACAAAATAATCATCTTTTGGGTAGATGTTGTAAACGAAACTTTGGTGACTAAACAAAATAGTACAATCACTCACCGATCTCAGAAATCAAACCAGAATTGCTGCGTAAATATTCGGCAGCTTTGCAGTTCATCAACAATAATAAATAGCTGATGTTCATTTAAATTCAAAAAGCGCACTTGTGACTGTTTAGCTCTGGAACAAATTACGCGATTAGTCCAGTACAAATAAGATATAATCCATGCCGTATGGAGATTTGGAGTATTCACTTTTGGGACCATATCTCTTAAATTTCTCACCTTGTTCTTGTAAACATTGCTTGTTTATTTAATCTGGACAGTATGTCATGCTGAAGTGTCGGCGCCAGGTGGCGCTATGTGCAATTAGATTTGCAGATCAAAACACAGCTTTGTGACATGCAGTACTATGGACGTAACAATGTTAAAAGTCGCCTTGTAAGCGCAAAAGATCCTGTGGCTCCACAGCGCCACATGGATTTTGCACATAATGTCCGGCTGAACATATCGGACAGATGACCAGCTAACTGGACATATGGAGAGTAAAGCACCTCGGGATCCCACTGAAAGCAGCAGGTTAAAAAGTAAATCTGACACAGCCCAACGTGTCTAAACCATCGGATTGGTTTTGCTGGCACACACTCTCCGACTGGGCCCCAAGTCATAGGAAGAAAATCTGGGTGCCAAAGGCACTCGACCTGCATAAACCGCAGCGGTGGAACAAATTTTCCCTTTATTTGGATCGGACTGTTTAGAAAGTTAACCAGGCATGGCAACCAGAAGCATGGCTGAAACTAGACACACGAGGCCTCACATGAAGCTCCCAATCACGTCAGAGTCTACCATCCAGAGGCAGTCACACTCACCGACACGCTAGTGCACTCAGACAGATTCACGCATGCCAGACACTAAGATTGGGACCAGGGTCAAACCAATCACGACACGCCGTGACAGACCTGTTTTACTGTTTCAGTTGCACATTTTCAGTTGGTAGTAGTGAGTCTTGACGAAGGTTCTCTAGGCTAGTCGAAACTGTAACACCATATCCCCGATTGTTGTTTTAGATTACAACACTTCCAAAACGTGTGTTCCTCCCTCAAAGATTTTCTGCGTTCAGAATATACTCCTATAATCTGATTTCACGGTAGTGATTTTTGAGGAATTCTCCCCCAATAATGTTCTAGTCTGCATTATTCTTCACATGACTTTCAAACACATTATCTTTTTTTCCTTCAGATGTCACTCCGCGGTCCCTGAACTTCCGAGTGAAACATTATCCAAGCGATCCGCTTGCAGAATTTCGTCAGGAGAAAACCCGGTACATGAAACTTTTGTTTTCGGTCCTTTCAACACCCTGCTTGCCTGTTTTTAAAGAAAGCTCAACAAAAATAGCCTATTTGGTCGTAGGTTTCAGGCAGTTCCACCGCTGACAATAGTGGATCATGTGATGCGCGTTGTTATCGATTTTTATGGTAGCTGCCGCTGAGTTCTAGGGCAGTGAGCATAAATCATTTGAAACCGCATAGCAGTGTGCTATTCGCTCCCGTGTCCAGCTAGGCACGTGATAGGACAAGGGAACTATAGCAACATTTGTTGAAATAATTTTCATGAATGAACCTGCCCCCACTACTAAGAACACTGATGGGTGCGAGGTTTTCCAAAATTGAAAATCATAGTGATTCGAACCTTCATGCCAGACCATGTTTTGATTGCTTCACCATTTATGCACCGATATAACCGAAACCTTGAAGCATATCACTACTGGTGATAGTTTCGGCTTTTTCACAAGTTGGACACGGTAACTACAATATCAAAAAGTCCCTGGTCGTTATTGCACCAAGATCTGAAAAGAAAGTTGCATCATCATGTTCCGTGTTCCACTTAATCTTTACCTCTTACTGGTACCGTAAAAGAGAGAGCAGTGCGACTGCAGTACATCCCATTAAACTAGTCTTAAAAGCACCAACTTCGGCTGTTTGAGAAACTTAAGGTGTCACAATCCTGGTAGTTCACGTGCGTTCACTGGTAGTTGATAAGGTGTCTGTTGACCTGCTTGCCGAGCTTGTCAATTTGCTTGCAAACGTTTTGGCTTCAGGCGAGGAAACTTCATCAGTTCCGAGTTAATGATTTGGGCCCGGTGTATTAGTGATGTCCTCTACATTGGGGACGGAATGTTTGCTAGCTGATTGCCGAGCTTGGCGAACAGATCAGCGACCACCTAATCAAACCACTGTAAATGAGAAACTGTAATCATCGATCTGAGCCAACATTCCGGCTTGAGCGCACTGAACATGTCTCCTCGACTTTTGCAAAGTTGCAAAGTTGCAAAGTTTGCAAAGTTGTTACCAAGCTCGGTGAACAGATTAACAGCCATCTGATCAGTTACCAATTAATGCACCCGAGCTACCAATGTTCCAACACATTCCGTTTTCAGTAAAGTGGCTTTGGACCTTTCCGGCTTTGTGCTTCAGTACATTGGTGTCTTGAGAAACCGATGCTAGATTATCTTGGTTTTTGCAGAGTAATTTATAGGCCCATCCCTGGGTCTTATTTGCAGCATGATTTCCTATGGAATTTTACATCGTTTTGATCCAAATAATTGATAGTCATTAAAAGAATGAATTCCATTTGATATAGAAAACACTGCAGTGTATTCTATATCGCCGACTTTTTAAAGTGGCAAGTAGTGATATGAATTAAACGAAGTACACTGGATTGCTCAAAGTCAGTTAGATAAGGCGGTGGGGAGAAGTCTTTCGGAAAGTGATTATTGTCGATCAGGTCGGCTGGATAGCGTTCACGTGATGTTTTCGTATACATGGAGGTGGATAACCTATTCTGCTCAAAGTAATTTAACCTGTTTCGAGTGTATTATTGATGCGACTCCTGAAAACTGCTGAGTTAGACTCGATGAGTCACATGGAACAATTCATTCACATTGTTTCTGTTGTTCATTTGGTTTGGTTGGGTTTTAATAACTGTTTTTCTTTGTCCAGATTTTCTGATAGCAGTACAAAACGACAAGCGCCGCGTCGATATGAACTGCACCTAACGAAAAAAATGTAGAAATGTCTTTGAATGACCAAATGTAGTCCAGCTGTCTTAAGAACATTTTCAGTTTTCCCCACCCAAAACAATGGCGTCGATTTCATTTTTATCGGAGGCTAATGCCATGTGCGATCGATGTAACTTGTTTTCTTTCGACGAAGGTTACTTTCTTTAGCTGCCTTGAACTGCGTCCTTGGATTTTGGGGCTTTCGTTGCATTGGTATGGTCGGTAAATCAAAGTATTGCAGTAAAACTTTTAATAGATAACCTCTGATAAAGCCGAAAAACCTAGCTTCGAATTACATAGTGCCGTGAATTGAAGGTTTTTCTGCAACAGATATTCTCCGCGTTATTCATCCCGATCAAGTGGCATGTAGATCGATGAAACCAGTGAAGTACACTGATAACTACAGAATAAATTCTGATCATACCTCAAATCGGCCACATTTGTCTTCGGCCGGTGAAGTCGATTAATCTTAGCATGGCTTCGTGATGTGGACCAACAGAGGCTGGATCAAAACACGACAATTGGAGAAGGTGTGGGTGTGCCTAGGTCAGATATAATATGAAGAGCATTGCCCATGACGTTTGAAATCTGTTGGAACCGAAACACACCTTGCTACTCAGGGCATACGCAATACTATGATCGTCTGAGTTTTTAACTCTCGTTTATTGGGGTGGCAGCAACACAGCAGAGCCGTTGGGTGCGTAGTTAATGCTTGGGTGAAGGGTCCACTATCGTACTGATACTGGTGGAAACCATATATCTCAGAACATCTACTCATCACGTAGATGGGGAATTCATGGACAAGTGATATGTTACTTCGTTGAGTGGTATGCTATTCGTTTCAGAAAGGCTTGGTAAACAATCGGTATGATTATATTCTATTGAACATGAAGGTCTGTCAGTTGAGAATTTTGTAAAGCAGCTGCTGGGCCGTACTTCCCTAATACGAACAAAATGTGGTGCTTGGGAAAACTGAGGCACTCTCAGATAGAAAGATTTCTATAACACGTAAGAATGAATGGCGAGAAATGAACGCAAGATACCACGCATGTCAGAAACACAGACATTTTGGGCACGATTCTGCGGAAGAAGCTGGCTAATTCAAAAGTGAAATGTGACGGATCAAAGCCCAGTCAAAATCTCAAGTCATTTGATATTTGTTGTTATTTTCTGCCTACACAGTAGATATTTGGAAATAGTTAGTAAATGGACTGAAATCCTCAGTATAATGCCCTCGACAATCATTGAAGCCACCAAAAGTTCCCGAGTGATTCGGCGTTATGACGCCGCCATTTAACTAGACAAAACACAAAGGTGAAATAGTCTAGACTCGTGTCATCAAAGCTGCTTCAGTAAGCTAACTTCCCTGTTTGAGTATTTGCAAAATCACTCGGTCCATTTTTATAACTGGTTGGTACGCATAAGGTAATCTAGTCATTACCATTATGTAGACGAAAATCTGCACATATATTGCAGTTCTTCCGTTAAATATCTTTTTTTCACGGCTCAGAATATGAGAGCTGTGTAATCATGTATCTTCAAAGGGCAGATCCCTCAGAAATATGAAAAAAAATTTCCCCGAGCGAAGTCATCCTACCAACTTTACACGTCCAATGCAGTGCATAGTAAACCTTTTCCCAATGGTGAGGCCATTCAGTCTTTTGACCTGTTATCAGAAATGACTGGTAACAATATTTTTCATCGCTGACCAAATTTCGGGTTTCAGTGAGCCTCCTATATCAACTCATCTCATCGAAAACGACAGGATTCGCGTGTGCATTCGCTTTTTCTCACTTGAAATTGTTATACAGCAGCGGCTGGGATATGTACACGTTGACTCACTCAGTTTTTAGGGATGTGGATGTATCATCTACACATAATCTAGACAGAGTACAGTGACTCGTACCGTCATGGTCACTGGTAAAGGCTAAGAGAATGCAGCTACTAGACTGGAACTGCACTATAATGAATTGTTTTTTCCTATTTTTTGACAACCACATCACGAGCCGTCACTGTAAAATCGCCCGGTACGTCCTAGACGAAGGTAATACATATTAATAATATCGGGTTGAAAACTGATTAACCCCCCACCTCAAGGGACGTTCCACACCTAGAAACCAAGGCCGAAAGACATTCTTATCATTAGAATACTAGAATATTAATGAAGTACATGAAAGTGCGTGTTGAAAGCCCGTGCTCAGGTGTTTGTGCATAGATTCTTCAGGAAGAAAATACATCACTATACAGGTCAGTCCATTTGGTGCGCAAACTGTGGCGTTTGCCACCAGAGTGAGCTTGAGAAGACAACCTACGGATTCACCTGTCAAAGATCAGCCGGCAGCCGAAATACATTTGAGGATGCGATAAACTTCTGGACCTCGTATTCTGAGTAGATTTTAGCAGAAATTGTCACACATTTATCATTGTGCCAACGTGCATCAAAATCCTACGGATGCTTAAGCGTTGCCGGTGTAGCCATCACTGATTTCATTCCCATACGGAAGTACTGGGGTACCTCACTATACTTATTCAAGCCTGATAATAGCTACTAATTTAAGAGGTTGGTGTGCATGCAGGTGAATTAATCAGTCATTTCCGTTTAACTACTTAAGACTATTGAGTAGTAAGCGGCAAAATTATTATGCGTCACTGGCGCATCTGAATTTCGCGTGGATAAGAAATCCTAGTCCCCAAGGATAGTAACATTCGATCTTTATTTAGGGCACAAATGGTGTGGCTCAGCAAACCGAACTGAAGCATCATGCAGTGTTATTTTTCCGTCTTGAAGTTCACTGCTTAAAAACATGAAACTGATGGATGCAGTTTGATTCAGATAAATTGATGTGAAAAAATTGTGAACTAGGACTAAAGATTACATCGAACATAAACCCATTGTGAATGTGAGCAGCGCTCATCTTTGAACTCTTGTTGGTTTAATGGCGTAATTCAAGCGTTTTGGCGTACAAGTTTACTGATACACCATGATGATCGATTAGTAAAGACCGATAACCTGGGAGGACACATCAGTATCATTAGCTATAGCTAGGCCTGTGGCAGGTTGGATGCTATTGTGGACGGATAAACGGGTCATAGCACCTTGAAAGCGCATATTTGGAAAGCTTGCAGTCTTGGCTTTTCCCAGAGCAGTTTTCTTTTGGGATGAGTTGATCAGTGAAACAGATGATAACTGGGGTTAAGACTGAACGCGAGTACATGGACAGGAAATGAACACAGCCTCTGAAGACGCTCCATCTTCATCACTGTCTTATGGTGAGAATGTGACTACTCTTGTGGAACACAGGGTGACAAAAATTGGAGAACGGAGCCTGATTCATGTGAATTCTTCAAAGTTTTCCTTAAATGCTTGTATAAAGGGGGGTTGTCAAATATGTGATCTAATCCCGAAAACCTCATTCTTAAAAGCACTGTCATCTACATTCGGAGTCATCCGATGGTAGCTAGATCATAATCATGACCTTTTGGTTAGAGATGTCATGCGGCACTTCAGATAATTTTGAAACTGCCTAAACCAGCGGTTGACCAGAGTTTTTGCAAAACATTCGGTCAATTTCCAGGCCATGGTTTATCAGGTCTTCTATGATGGCCGATGGACTAGACGGTCTGAAGGCAAACGGCTTTCTGAAGCCAGAGGCTGGTTAAGACTGATGTTCACCCCCTAGTTGAACACACACAACACACAATGTGACTGACACTTTACGGCAATTCATCCTATTTTATATCTCATACTGATATATCATATTGATTCCTCCTGGCCTATATAAAAAATTTCTGCTGATTTTCACTCTATCTAGCCGTCTCATCACTTGATACGTTCAACTCAACCAGGTTAGGGGTTGAGCAGTAAATTCATTATTCCGGTGTTGTGAAACTATCCTTTTGATCTCAACCGTATCCCTCGGTTTTTTTAAGGATTGGGAATGCTCTACTATAAAAAGCATTTGAATTCTTTTATTCGTTTCAATTTGTAGCTACCTACTTTACCTTCAACTCCGACGTGACCTTCACAGCGGCCGTTTGATTGGTCGAAACACGGAAATGCATATGCTTGCTGCATGCATACTTCAAGGTAACTGACAAAAAGTTTGATCGACATAACAGTATTGATCAACTAAATATCAGACGGTTTACGAGTGTGTGGCAAAGCGTTTACTCAATGTTTTTGGGTTAGGCAAGAACTAAGGTGACTTCCCTTATTCTCTTGAAACAAGAACCTCAGTAGAGTTGTCTGTGCAGACAGTATACTTTGAAATGTTCTTTGCATAATCAGTAATCTTGGGTCGAAAACGTATTTGCAACTATGTTTTTAAGCAAACATCAGTAAACTGAGTAAGCGGTGGTTGCTAAAGAATGATACAACATCTCATCTAATAAGGGAACGTGTCGTCCTAGTTATTTTCGTTCTTCAGGCAGGGGGAATTCATTTAGTGCGGGAGCGTGTAATACGGGAGCAGGTAATACCCACCAAGTTTGGCAATCACCTGATATCTCCCGAGCTTCAGATATCGCAGGGCACAAAACTGCCGACCGTTAGGTCTGTGGTTCAAACCCAACTCTGACTTTTTGATTGCTTCTAATATAGGACTGGGCAATATGACGATACCCGGTCGCTTTTTATATCATTTATAATTCTCCGAAACTGTGTAATTATTGATTTGTTCCTGTGAAACTTGTTTTGTCATTTTGCGGAAAGCCGTTGCGCTTCACAAAGAAAATCCGTACCATTGAAATAGAAAGTCAACGAGCGTTTATCTATGGTATGGTTTTAGCGCATTGCTGCCATGCAGCATGAATAACGCTCAATGACTGTACTGCTGCCCAAACCCATGTGAGAGCCACCGAAAACAAGCATTAGGTTCGGACGCCGAACCTTCCGGCACTTAGATTTGCAATGTAACCGCCAGCTATCTTGAGCTATCTGAAATAACAAACCCGTAATCCGGGCCTATATTTTTTGGCTTTACACATGAACCTTTCGTCAAAATCCCCTTTCGTTAGTGTTGTGATACAGTCTGCCCTACGGAAGGTCGATATTTTTAAATTAATCTCATGTAATACTGGTTTACGCAGTATTCCGCCGCCGCTCGATCCTAGGTCCAATGTTTTGTTCTTTAAACAAGGAAGCGTAGCATTGCAAACATAAGTTCACCTATCACCGGACGACCAGCCGTAAAACATGCAGGATCTTATCGAAATCAGTAAAGTTTTCATCAAATCAGCTCCTTTTAGGTGGTTCGTTTTCGCTATCCTGTCTATAAAACAGCTGTAGATCATTTTGTATCACATTTCTGGCGACTTGACGCAGTGTAGTTCTCAATTACTACGCTGGCGGTATCGTACATCAAATCCGTACGTCTGAATGACATATTTAGCTGAAGTTCTATTGAGGGGTAGGTTACGAGATCTTTCTAACGAGCACTGTATCTCAAGGTAGTAACTGTGTTTGAGGCAGTGTATCCATTTACACTCAAGGTTTATTATGGTTATGAGTTGCTGTGCATCACGTTAAACGGAAGCAAGCTGAAAACTCATGAGTATGGTTTGGTGAAATTTTCCAGGAAAGTCAACCGCACTAATGCTAGCAAAGCGGACTGACATTTTGCAAAATAAAATGAGAAAGCCATGCCTTCAAAAAAGATGTGTCGCAATTGTGATTGTATAGAGGTTACAAGAGCAGTTTTACCACCGGGACTGACCAGCAGTTTTACTCTAGTCGGACAATCCTACTAGCTATTTTGTGTTTGAAGCCTTTCAGACTTGCGTTATTTTCAAACAATTCGACGGGTCGAAACTAAATAGGAGAATACACCGACATAGGGAAAATTGCACTAATCACCATGATTTCACCGCTGCGGCCTTCTCAAAATATCAGAATGCTTTCCTAACAAGAATATGAAACGCAATATTCATACCATATCTTATCACATCTTATTCATATTTATTCATATAAGGAATACTTAGATGTTTGATAACGCATACATTCTGTTAGGAACTAGAACGTTTCTCCTCACAAAAACGCCATCTTGTTTGTAATGCGTTTAGCTGAGTTCCTGTGCGACACTCCTCATCATATGTTCCCTTCGACAAATTCCGGAAACATCGTATGACTACCTGTCTGTTACTGAGAGCTGTGTGCTTGACCCTGCAACGATCTTCCAAGATAATACTTGTAAAGAAAACCCTTTATTTATCTTTACAAACCTGTTCTAATGTTGATGCTGACGTGAACCCCAATTTTTTAGTCCCTGTTTTGTTTGTTTTAGCCGAGATAGGAGACTACGATGTCCTGGTTGACTACTTGGGGAGTGAAGGCACACTGGCCGATCTGAAGATGTTCGCAAACGTCACCCCGAGAACCGAAGCCAAGATTTGTGAACTACACAAAACGCTGAAGTAGGTTTAGTTTTTTCCCCTTCGTTGTAAAGTTATTTACTCAACGTTGTGCCCTATCTGCTTATTACTCTTTGTCAGGTTTGTTCCTCCACTTCACACTAGCCGGAATTCTTACGGTTATAGAAAGGCTAAAACCTACCTTGATGCAGTGAATTTTCATTCTGCAAGCTCACTGTGACATTGGAGAGAGCCCAGAAACTACCTACAAGTTTATTTGTATGTATAGATATGAAAACCCATTTTCCAGCCAATGCACTATAATGATCTGGACTGTAACGGTTGAACCACTCTGTCATTTATGAGCCTGGTACCCAAGCTCCATAATCAGATGTTTATTTCAAACGACTTGTTTAAGAATTTTGATGCAGTTCTTCTCTCCGCGTCCATCGATGAGTCCAATGGCTGTCTATGGTCAATATACTGACGTAGGCCGTCCAATGTCAGTGTATAAAACATAAAGTTCTCGAAAATCGTACCAACTGAAACACGAGACGGCCTGTGTGCAGCACAATCAGTTGAAGAATATCATAAACGAGAGATTCAGTTGAGTCTCTCGTGAAAACCAAAATGATTTGTAAATGAGTGTATCTATCGGAATCAGTCCCATTTGGGTTCAAGTAGAACATAAGGTTGACGGAATCTCGGGGACTGCGCCTATCTGATGAGCCCCAAGAAGGGCGAAACCGGTCGTGGGCTGTCGAGGAGTTTTCAGCAACCTTGTGAGTAGTTTCCTTCATGAAAAAGTTCTATTCACTTTTATAACCTCACTGTTTGAATAGGTAACTTTCAGTCAAATTTTACTCAGAAATTTGCAAACCCGCATGACGAGGGGTGTTCAGTATAGCAAGGTAAGGACTGCAGCGTTGGACACTGTGTAACGATCTACATGTTCTTGTTTGGACAAAAACAGGATTAAATTGTATGTTGACCCGATGATGATGAGTCAACGAGGAACTATGGTTTTCAGTAGAGAACTGGTTCATTATCCAGGGTTGTTGATTGAAATGAAGAAATCCCGGTGGCAGATTATTATACCTGGTGGCAACCCCTAATATAATCCATACGAGAATTCAGCCGCATAAACTGTATTGAAACCAACGCCGCCAACACCGTTGCCTGTGACAAATTGCACGGTCATTCAAGGGCCTGTGATTTATTAGTTTTGTTAAGTCAGCTGTTACTTTATTCAACATGGAAGTTTCTCGCACAAAAATCAAGTATCTTGCGCGGCAAATGGATGCGTGTAACTTCGTTTCTTCAGTTTACATTTACCGGGATTCTGAGTGATCGACGTTCAGAGACTTGCAACTTCTTCAACAACATCTAAGGCCAGGCATTTTTCCTAAAGCAGTTTCAGGCTAAATCTCTCCTTGGCGAAATACACTCATCTGCAAACAAATTTGGTTTTGCGAGAGACTCACCTGGAACCCAGCTGAATCTCTCTTTTGTGATGTTTCCAGGCAACTGAATGTGCTGCACCAGGTCGCCTCATTTTTCATTTGCTACGATATTCGAGATATCGCGATACACGTATATTCGTAATGCACTACTCAAAACCAAATTTGTTTGCAGATGAGTGTATTTCGCCAATTTAGTGCAATTTGGTTTCAAGTAGCACATAAATCTCTCTTTCTCCGTGTGAGGATGTGAAAGGCCTACAGTAAATTACCATGAAACATGTCCAACCATTTGATTTGATTTAAAATTTCCAGACAGATTCGACTCACATTGGTGTCTGCAAGTCCATAAGGACGTCAATCATATGGATAGACAAACTACGTCACACGTGTACAGCAGCTCTAGGTTAAGCGTCCATGCCTTTTAATCAACAAATATAACGTTTTGATGATGGCAGCCATCGTTGGATTTGCCATCAAAATTACAGTAGATTCGGAAGAGGGAGCACACTCTGGATATATGGCTCCCCTGAAATGGCTGTCCCTTTAGGGTAGGTTCGGACTTCAGGACCCAGGTGAACCATCTCTTCCCTCGGACTACAGTGCATTATTTGCAACCTAACTAACAAGTCCTCTACTCTATTTCTGTGATGAATCACCGGGTGCCCAAGAAGTATAGGTTGAAAGTTGAAGAGCGGCCATTTGACCCTCGAAAATTACGCCTAAATTGCTCCTTCAGCTGGCACGTTCACACAAGTTTGCTGTTATGTCATGTTTATCACCGTTAGTTGTTGCAAGTCATTCTTTCCTTTTACGTGAACCTGCATCGAAGGATGGGCGAGGCGCGATATTGCTTTTGAGAATAAATTGGGGGGGGGGTATTTTTATTTCTTCAGTTTGGTATTTAATGGAGGTGTTTTTAAACAGAAGTTGCCTCTGAAATTTCTTTCCCGAAAAGCCGACCGTGTTTGAAGAGTTAACCCTGCTGTCAAAAGCGGATCTGGCGCGCTCCTCAAGGTCATATCAAAAAAAGGGTTGGGCTAGTACTCAGTTAGACAATCTGAACATAAAACTGACAGCATGAATACCACTGGCACCAGTGAGCCGCCATACCGCTCACTGCCTCCAGCCAAGCTCGGGGAACGTCATGTGGGCCCCCATCGGTGGTCAAAGACCTGAATATTGTATCCTAGTTTCCGAAGTATTCTGCTCTTTTCGCCCGCTGTCTGGCCTGTCACCCGATATGACAGCAATGATATATATGGTAGGCTGCTGAGTTAAGGAATAGCGGGTAAACGTGGTGTCGGGCGAGAAAGTCACGCACAGGAAAGTCACAGAATACCACTCACTAAAAAAGCCAACGCCGTTCCGTGTATGATGGAGTCATTTTGAATCCTGAAAGATTCCGCATCGACAGACGCACAAGAAGCTAAATTTGATCACAAAACTAATATCGATCCAAACAAGTGACGTATGCTCGCTTCTCCTCTCGTTCGGGCACCACCCATTTTTGTGACGTCCCCAGGGTGGCTTTCTACAGATTCGGATTTGAAGACAGCAATATTCTTATACATTTCAAGTATTGCGGTAGGAAAATTTCGGTGTCTTACCTGCGAAAAACTTGTCTCCGGTAGTTAGGCTAACTACGAGACTTTATTTCCGTTAACAATATAGTTGAAAGGTTACCAGTGAAGCTTCATTCAGCTCCGTTTTTTTCAAAATATAATCTGACGCATTGTTTCACAGAAACCATAAAGCCTGGAAAACGAAGACTTAGTAGCAGGTTTATTACATCACTATGTTTCATCCCCACTTTTCAGAGGTCCATCGATGGAAGAGGCTGAGAATAAATTTCTGGAGCATGCATCACATTTTGAAACTTATGGAATCGAGCCCCTCTATGTCCAGGTGAGGACTAATTTGAGGTTTCACCCCGTTGTTTCCAACTTTCATGTTGTTCGTCGTCACGGCAACCGACGCCACGTCGTGGACACGACAGTTTAGGCATCGTAACTATTGTTATGATTCATCTTACCGACATGGAGAAATAATTGCAATGGCATTGTTCACAGTTAGCTGGAGTAGCCACGTATGTGGTGACTGGTGAATGAGTGAATTGCCTCATGTCAATGTGTTATACTAGAATGGCAAATTTGATGAATGACGGAAGTCTGCCACCGGATTCTACATCTCACTTGTAACAAAAGAACATCTGATGGTGCATGTCACTTCGTTCTTCCCATGGCTCTTACTGCCTACTGGCTTTCTGATGCTATTCCAACGCCATTGTTTCTAGCCTTTGTTCTTCCAAATCTCTTCAGTATCTCCAATGTCCCCAAACGGAGGCAGTGACCCATGGTAGATGGAGGCACATCGCTGATTCGCTAAATGGAGGACAAACCGTTTGTTTTACAGTGTGTTCCACCGTTGTAACCTACTCCTAATTAGACCTGCGTCAATTGGGAGGGGACCAGTGGCCAACCGACCGTGGTGCAGCGAATATTTTTGTCTTTCCCATAGTTTTCAGCTGTTTTTTATTCCGTTTTCCTCACCTGGTCCAAGAACGCCGTGTGGTCTCCCAAACGAAGGTGTTGTGTGTTGAAAATGGTGACTAACTAAAACATAGGCTTACTTCCCGTTGATAAAAAAGAACGTTGCCGTCACACACCAGTCTTTTGTAAAACATCTTTAAGGTGACACTCGATGGTACTGGTCGAAAATGGAGGCCGCAATGTGTAGATTTTCTAGGGAGGTTGTATCCTAGTGCTGGGTGAAACATTTAGAATCTTACTTCAAAGTCATCTGCTTGCGTTACTGGACTCTAAATGGACGTACAATGCTGCAGATATCCCGGTTCCGCAGCTGACTCAACAGTAACCTATATCTTTGTTTAAGGGGAGAAACCCATTAGGACAACAGAGCCAGTTCACATGTAGCTTGTGAGAACGATACTTGGGCACAGTCGATAGGTTTCCCGATGCCAGAAAAGAAGCAGGTTCCTTTGTGTTTTCAGGAATTAATTATAGACCAAAAACTCGGTACTAGTTCCACTGCAATTAGCAACTGACAAACCCCTTTTGGTGAAAGGTCACCGGGTAGTTTTGACCTCATTGTTTACCTTTTCTCCAGAAATCATGACTAAACTATTTTCGACAATCAATCAATCAAGCCCTTCACTGTATCCAAAAAATCGATATAAACCTTCGAAGAACTTGGATTTACATACAGGCGTTTCCAATTTACTGATCAATCGATCCGTAACCACATGACTAGTTCCCTCGCTTTTTGTAGGGACCATGAAAATATTGTTTTATTGTTATTGGCAATACTGACAAGCCAAAATGAAGTGTTCCCCTTGTTCAAATGAGAACAAGGATATAATTATTTCGAAACAAAATGTGTCTGACATCTACTGACAATGTTTCAACAGAAAGTCAGAGTGGTTTGTTAAACTGGAACAGAATTAACCTCTCTGCAACTAATATACATGCGGAAGCTTGTTTTCTGATCATGACAACGCAAAGAGGATGAAACCGATCTCCGTTGTTTACTGAAGCAGTTTAGTGGTTTTAGACGTACACATTGTGTGTATAACCCAGGTGTGCTAGTGTGAGAATGTGAAAAGCTGGCGCGATGACCGTCAAATCTAGTGTACTGAATCATCCTAAAAAGCATTTTGCGCTAACTGGACAGACTGAATTGACTGCTACAAAAAGTCTATATGACATCGGTGGTCATTATCCATTTACTCGCTTCTTTCCCATTTGCTAGATTTGTGTCATTTACTTGGTTTTCCGAAAGTGCTACCTAGTGCAGAATGCCTCTGCTTCAGTTTATTGACCATGCTTTGATGGGTCTTATATCTCTGTGTTAATTTCATGAACAACCTTTGCGTTGCTGCCTACCCATAAGTCTTGACCAACGACTATAGGGCTGCCCGTTCCATCTAAGAAGTTGTCATCTGACGAGCCAATTAATACGCGACCACGTGATGTGGATTCTGTGATTGAAGGGTGGGCGGCCCTACATCCTGTCTAAGTACGAGTTAATCACACTGCCAATCAGCCGGTCGTGGCCGAACGGCTAAGTGTTCAAACTACCAGCCGGAAGATCGCAGGCACGAAACTCCATGGCGTTTCGTGAGATGCGCGCTGTCGATGACTCCCAATAAGAATGAAACAGGAGTACACCACTTCTCGGCCTTTCAGCACAGGTCGGCTGGACGAAGTCCCAATGAAACGTTCCATGGTCTCATTTGGTCTGGACTGTGTTTGATTGTCATGAGTCAGTGTGCGAACAATGCAGTCTATATCGATCGCTGAATTTGACACTAAACGTGTGGATAACTAATTTGGTTTCAAAGCTCTACCTCATAACTAGATGTTACGCTCAACATCAGTCAGTCATCAGCCATTGACTTGGCAGCCAAGCGACCAAATACCTGCCTAGTTTCGCGTAGATGATAAAACAATGTACTTTCATGAACCGTGTTCGAAAGAACAAAACACGGCCAGAGGTGTGCAACAGGGTTATTAGTGTAAAAGCCCAATTGTCGTGCTATTTGCACCGCAGATTCCCTTCTAATTAAATCAATCAGAATTAAAACATTTGTTTTTTGTTGTTACTGCCCTTCATAAAAGGACCGGAAAGGGAACCACTTCTACATGGGCCTCAGTCATGAAGGGGTCGTCACATTTCGAGGTAGCCGAAAGGCCCACGTTTTTACTTGGTAAGTTATTGCCCCCCAAACCGCCAATACGCATTCAGTCTAAGTTTTTTGCTAAACACTTTCTTGTGCAAATTTCGGAAAAACGAACTTACTCGGTTATTAAGATGTAGTAACGGTATTTTCCTCAGCTTAGTTCTCGGTCTGAGCCTCCCAAGCTAGCGTTCAGATCAAAACAACCACCAAAGGTGCGCAAGGTATATTAACCCCGAAAAAAACGAAGTCAAGAACACTTGTACAGCGCTTCATATATATAGTGTAAGCGGCGACAACTTTCTGGAAATTCTGACGCCTTCTGGATGCCCCATTGACAACCGGCATTCGGCCAATACTGCGTCATGATTGGCTGTTGGGTCCAGACTTTCGACCAATCAGATGTCGGCTTGATACCGGACCGGCAAGCTTCCCGAACTTTTGGCCAATCTTGAGCGTGATAGGCTTCTCGG